>MU968411.1:11892558-12492558 GCA_034641835.2 Pinus albicaulis | reverse complement strand
ACTTCCGGTCAGCTTGTCATTCTCCTTGAATTCAAGACTAGTGGAACCCATTTCCTCCGATGATGATTGCTATAGATAGAGTTTGTCTTCACCTCAGCTCTGATACCATGTAAAGTTTTGTAGATGTTCTATGCTAGTAGCAATTTCACTTTTCTTTCAGCAATCATACAAGTAGTTAAGCAAAATGCAGATAGAACATATAAGTAGATCTTACAGAAGACAAATCAGAAACAAGAAAAATGTGTGTGTTCGTTTCGGCGGTCAACAGGATGCTTCAACCAGCAAAGTCTCCTTTGGTCAGCCAGCCCAGCATGTGTCACAACAACCCTCCAATCAGTAGATGAGTCAACCCAAGTCAACTCTGCAAAAGTCAACGCTGTCCTGAAAAGTCAACGCAGGGGCAGCAAGCTAAAAGTCAACGCAGCAGCAAAACAGTCAACCCTTTGACCTCGATTTTTGTGCCAGGTAGTACGGCCTTCAAAAATCGAACCTTCCACAAGTTTTCAGCTTGATTGGACCATGCGTTGACCAAAGTCAACGCTGGTCAAACTTTCTGCGAAACCCTAGCAGCAGAAAATCGTACTACAGCTCAGCCGTACGGTCTGTCCTCTCTCTCCTTCACACGTGTGGCTGAAACTCGTCCTTTAGGTAGCTCGTACTATTTGATGAGAGAGGAAGATGTGAGTTGTGATGATGATCAAATTCTCTCCAACTTTTCCTGTATTTATATCCATCAATGAGGGTGTGTGACACATCTGTTGGGCATGCGAGCCTACATTACAAAACTGGCCGACCTTGCACATATAATTTATTAAGAATAATAAATTCAAAATATAAGTTCTCTTCATCGGATTAAGATATATTTTATATGGATTTTACACCTCTCAGAAAGAGGAATCCAACAAAAATATTATCCTCTTAATCTGAGCATCATAACATGGAGTTTGGACCTAGTTGTCCAAATTTAACAAAAAGAGTTAAGTTAAATTATAAGCTCCATTGAATTAATATACATATGCAATCTCGAAAAGAGTCTTATAGAATCAAAGATAAAAAATTGTTGGTACCTACAATATAGGAAATCAAGATCCATGTCAAAATCATATGCGGGTGTAATATATGATAGCATATATATATATATATATATATATATATGATGAAACATTTAAGGGTTAATTAGAGTTAAAGTGGATGTATGAATATAGCGACATATGGTAATGTTTAGAGAGATGTGGAAAGCTCTAATTTTAAGTGTCAAATTAGTACGAGCATTATTAAATTATATACATTAAAATAAGTATAAATATACTATAATATTGACAATTTATCTGCTTTTATTAGACAGTTGAACAGTCATAAAGGGTCAAAGTGAACCCAAAGGAAAACATTTATTGTGGACATATTTTATTATTTTAATTTAATAAATGAAAATGGAATTAATTGTGCAAAGACTAGAGTAAAATTAGAGCTCATAAAGCCAAGTCCATGAGGATGGATAAGGTTCCCAAGACTTTCCCACTTCTCCAAAAATCATTGGATAAATTAAATTAAATATTGAAAATTAGATTGGAGATAAAAATCTAAAAAGATACCCCAGTAAAGAGGAAAGTTACTCGGAAGAGGTGGAATAAAACTAGAAAGAAGAAAAATCTAGTTTAAAGTACTTTTGTGAAAAAACAAAAGGAAAGCCTAGGCAAAAAGGAAAACATCATTCTCATTAACTAGATGGAGCCATGGAAACAAGATGATGAAAAAGCATGATTAAACAAGAAAATTCTGGGTAGACAAAAGGTTGTCTACTATTGGAAGGTTTGATCTCTGCTCAGGGGGAGCTGTGGAGAAAGAGCTCATAGGTTGGGTGGAAAATAGCCTACCAGAATTGGTATGAACAATTTAATTCATTTTATCTTGTATTTGTATTGTTATATTAAAGTTAAATAGTGGTGAAGATATTAGCTAGATCTGACCCATATTATATTCTATGTATGAAAATAATGTGAAAAATTATAATTGTTGTAAACTATTAGATCTGTGCAGCTAACAAAATCGTCTATAATAAATCTAGCATGGATATGTAGTGTTGCACAGATAATTAGGAGAAGAGTACCAACTCTCAAAATGTATAAACCTTGAATTAGGTTTAAATATGAGGTTAGGTGAACTATCAGAATCAGTTTATGCAGAAAATAAATACAGTATAATTATTTTACTAACCCTAATTTTTTTTTAAAGAAACTAGTACAGAATGAAAAAAAAGTATGTCTGATAGTAAATGTGAATTTAGAACATTAAAAGAAATTTCTACTGTGGTAGAATTTGAGGATCTGGATACTATATCTAAGACATAATACTCTGTTATAATTTCAATAAGGAATTCATCAATTATTCATAGAATTGAAATATAGATCTTATAGAATATATCACAGGAGGAAGGTAAACATAACTTCAATACTGAAAGTATAGTATATTAATTTTACTTATTTATATTAATATAAAGGATTTATATCCAGATCCATATATTGTCCAATCAAATTTATGTCTAAATAATTATACAAATATTTGGGGATTCTATCTCAGAAATTTATAAATACATAGTCTCTTTGATATTTACTCAGAAATAGAATAAAATAAATCCCCAAGTAGGTTATTGGACCAACCTGAAAAAGGGAAATCCAAATTTACTATTGGGCATGTAAATTTCTAGCAGAAATGGTCAAGAGAAACATGTTATGATAGGCTTGACCACTTCAATACTGAAAGTATATTATATTAATTTTACTGAGTTATATTAATATAAAGCATTTATATCTAGATACATATATTGTCCATTCAAATTTATGTCCAAATAATTATACAAATATTTGGGGATTATATCCCAGAAATTTATAAATACATAGTCTCTCTGATATTTACTTAGAAATAGAATAAAAGAAATCCCCAAGTAGGTTACTGGACCAACTTGAAAAAGGGAAATCCAAAGTTACTATTGGGCATGTAAATTTCTAGCAGAAGTGGTCAAGCAAAGCATGTTATGATAGGCTACCTGCACAAAACATAAATCAAGAAATTAATACGGGTGCCTAGATTTCAAACTATAACAAAAAGTGAAAGTATAGATAATCACAGAGTGTCAGTGATAATTACCTTAATGACAGTCATGGAGAAATAAATCTGTAAGGAAAAGAGAAATTGAAATCAGTAAAATGAATAGGATGCTTAATTGAGGAAGCATAGATAATTTAATCAAATTCAAGAAAATCCTTACCTTAAATCCCTCGATGACCTAACAAGTTAAAATGGAGACACCTGAAATTGTAGAATTTTTTGTACAAATTAGAGAACCAAATTACTAGTTCATGTCTGTACAATTAACTGAAATTCAACAAAATGGAAATTATTATAGGCAAGAAAGTATAACAAGTAGCATCATTGTATAGACAAAATGAATTTATAAAATTCCTAATATTACTAAATAAATGGTATAGTAGAAATATATGATATTTAAAGAAGGGAAATCAAGATTTCTTAACTTCGAAGAAGTTAAAATTTCTTATTGCCGAGGTTTAAATTCATTCTAAAAAATATACTCCAAACGCTAAGCCAAATTGGTTGGATGTCAACTAATTACTTCACATCACTGAGGGTATTAAGAAAATGAACAAAGGTACTGGAGCTAGCCTAGTAACTAAAACGAAACGTTGAAACACACGAAAAACTAGCATTAAAATGATGAAGGGAAGTAACATTAGGGAGGCAGGATGTTTACCTGTAAGGTATTGAAAATGCCATAAGGAGGAAACCATGAGAAATTCCGCATGTGGGAGAGAGAAGGATTCCCATGCGGAAATTCCTTCACCTGCATTACACAAAAACAAATTAGACAGTCACATTGTAAATATAAAAATTGAATTTTAATGAAGACGCAAAGCCAGAAATGAAATTGATTTTAAAAAACGAGAAGGGAATTTCCTAACCAACGTGTGGAGGTAGTCAAGGTAGAACCGTATTGGGGAAATACGCAGAGAGAGGAGCATTTGGCTTTGTGTTTCTGGAAGAGATTTTACCAGTGAGTCTTCACCTCAACATATGAAACTGACCCAGAATCTCTCGATGAAGAATGTAGTGTGCTAGGGATGAAACCATCATTGCAATCCTGAGAAAAAAATAGAATTAATTATAGGGATAAAGGGTGAAATTTAATCATCTCAGACCGAAAAAAAACAAAATGAGGAAGCCAAAGACCTGTAATTTTAATTCGATAGCATATAAATTAAAAACCATGTGGTAAATTAGTATTACCTATTAAAGCAGATGAGAGTTATGAGCTTGACCTTGGCGTTGTAAAATGAGTTTCTCATCTTAGGATAAAACAAAAGAATTCATGGAGCCAAGAGACAAATGTGTAACAGAGACAAATGGTTGAAAAGAGAGACACAACAAAATGTAATGGAATAAGAAACCCTAAACCTAGGTACGGTTAGATTGCCATCATCCACGTAGAGTATATCCTACGATGGAACATTACGCACGTAGCTTGAGGGTTAAATCAACAACTGAATGAGCCATGTGACTACTGTTATAATGGAGTACTGTGAAATAAATGAAACAAGATCCTGAGACCAAAATATGATTCAAATTGTTGGTGTAAATTCATACGGAGTTGGAGTTCTATTAAAACCATCATAAATATCAAATCATTTTGTATCTATTGAGAGGTCCATAGTTAATGACGTGGAGAATGCAAAAGAACAATTAACGTTATAATTTGTACATATGAGATTTAGATATATATTTCCATAAGGTCCATAATGATAGCATGGAAAGCCAAATTACAAAGAGGATATTTAAATATAGGAGGAAAAACAAAAATGTAAGTTTCAATTATAAAGATATATAGCTATATCAAAAAGGGTATAAGTGTAATGATATGCATGTGTAACATAACGCCTTCATAAAGGTAAGGGTTATTCATCAAATATGAATAGTATGGCATTGGTAATTATATTGTTGGGGGTGGACATAGGAATGGGTAAATTGAGAAAATAATTATAGTGTAAGAGTTAAGGGTGAGACCTTAACTACTAACTTACCATTATCCATTGGAAGAGATTTGGTCAATTAATGAAATGGAAACTCATGGGGAAAAATGTTTTTGAACTATAGTCCTAAGGAGTAGATGTAAATAGTAATGAAAACCATAATAATAGTATTATGCTAGAAATTGCATTGACATCTCAATGATGGGTTAATGATAGAAGGAGGAAGAAATGTCGCTGACAATGATTAAGAATAAAATTGACGATAACTATTGAATGAAAATTAGATTAAAGTACAAAACACATAATGGATGTTAGATAGTGTTCATCAAGGTGTGACAAAACACATTAAATCTATTGTATGTGAATGGTATTATTTCCATAAATAGGAAAAAAAATTTGAAGCAGAGTTGTTACAAATGGTATCAGAGCCCATGTTAAAAAACTGGGCTTAAATGTGTGCTCACACCAGAAAACAAAATCCAAGAATTATGTTGTTGGAATATTTTTTTCTTTTCTTAAAAAAAATTATACACTAATGTTTACTTCTATGTATAGTGAATAAGTGCATAACTATACAACTGAAACCATGAGTGCAGGGGATGAGTTGTATGTAGATCCGGGTGGTGCAAAAAATCCAATAGATCCAAATGCTCTATTGTTGGCCATGATACATCAGATGCAAAGAGAAATGGTGCACCTGAGAACCCACAATGAAAGATTATCGCTAGCCAACAAAGAGGAAGAAAGGTTAATCAAAGAATTAACCTCCAGGACTAGTCACGAAGGTGAAGGTTTTGGTAGAAAGAGAAAGGAAACTGAAAACCACTGAGAAGAATTTGAAGATGGTGAAACCTTTAGACATCAGTCTAGAAATAAAAAGGAATTGCAAAGAGAATTTTGAAAAATCAAACCTCCCTATTATGATGGTGAGAAGGAGGAAGATGCAGAAGCTTGGCTTCTAAACATGGTAAAATATTTCCAAGTTTATGAATATGGAAGTAACTCGAAAGCCAGGTTGGCTATTTACCAATTATAAGGTAACACTACCTTGTGGTGGGAAGAAACCAAAATGGTGCATGTGATAGATGAGAAAACTGTCACTTGGGAAGATTTCCAAACTAGATTTATATCTACTTATCTGAATGAATGATACTATGATGACAAAGCCAAATAGTTTCATGAGCTTAGGTTGGGACAACTTACGATCGATGATTTTTTTACCAAATTTACCAACCTGATTCACTATGTACCTTATATAAGAGAAGATAAGGTCAAGGTACAACAATTTTTAAACTACCTACCTAATACCTACAAGGAGAGGATAGAATATGATAACCCCAAGAAAATGGATGAATTTGTATGCAAGGAAATATTGTGTTATCATCAGTTCAAAGGAAGAAATGAACAAGCGAAAAACTAGAAGAACAAATAAAAGGGTGACTCTAGTGGCAAAAGAGTAAAACCAACATACTTAAAGAAATTTGGGAAAATTCACCAAAGGTAGAAGTTTAAGAAAACAGGAGAAAATCAACCAACCCAATAACAAACAAGATTTAAACAAATAGACAGAAACAATAAAAGAGATGGAACTGTAAAAATGAGGGAGCCACTAAAGTGATTGGGTTGTGGAGAACCTCATCTGATACAAGTTTGTCCTCACCGAACCATTCAGAACATACAAGTGCCTAGAGAGGAAACTACTGTAAATGACGTGGAAAGAAACATTCCCACAATTAGTGCTACACTAGAAGATCGTCAAGCTGAACACCAATCAACCATGATCGAAATAGAAGGTATGATTGTTGAAAAACCTGTTTCTATTTTGATAGATCCAGTTGCAAATTTAGGTTATATAAGTCCTCAGATGGTGGAAAAGTGAAAATTGAAGTCAGAAAAGTTTCAACAAGCATGTTTAGTTCAGTTAGCTATGAGAACAAAAATAAAAGTAACCCATAAGTTACCAAAGACTGCTGTAAATTTAAATGGGTATGAAACTGAACTGAATTTGAACATTTTTCCTCTAGGCTCCTATGATGTGTTAGTAGGAATGGACTGGTTAGAAAAAAAACCATACCAAAATATTTAGATAAAACAATACATTGTATAGATGGTGAGGGAAAACCAGTGATAGTGAAAGGGAAACCCAAACCAATATCAGTTAGAAATATTTTAGCACATTAGTTGAAAATGATAGAAAGAAAAGGCTATCAAGTTTATGTTGTACATGTAGAAGAATTGGGACATAAAAATGAAAAAGAACTTGTAGAAAACTTACCAGTCATCAGAGAATTCAAAGATGTATTTCCAGATGAAATTCCTCACTTACCCCCTAAAAGAGAAATTGATTTTTAAATTGAGTTAATACCAAAAGCTAAACCAGTATCTAGAGCCTCATACAAAATGAGTACCCAGAATTGTTAGAGTTAAAACTACAACTACAAGAGTTGTTGGACAAAGGGTATATAAGACCAGGTGTATCCCCATGGGGAGCACCAATATTGTTTGTCAAAAATGAATATAGTACATTTAGAATGTGTATAGACTACCGAAAACTGAATAAATTGATGATTAAGAATATATATCCTCTACCTACGATAGATGCTTATTTGATCAGGTGAGAGGAGATACATAATTTTCAAAAATTGATTTAAGGAAAGACTATCATCAACTGAGAATTAAAAATGAAGACATAAATAAAATTGCATTCAGAACTAGTTACAAACACTATGAGTTTGCGTTGACTAATGCACCTACTAACTTTATGTGCCTAATGAATAGTGTCTTAAATAAATATCTGGACAAATTTGTTCTAGTATTTATTGATGACATTCTGATATATTCTAAGAATGAAGCTGAATATAAAGAACATCTCAGAATTTTCTTACAAACACTTAGAGAACATAAGTTTTATGCTAAACTTAGCAAATGTGAATTTTAAAAAGATAAAATTTAGTACTTGGGCCATATAATTTCAGAAAAAGGATTAGCAGTGGACCCAAAAAAGATACAAGCTATCATGGATTGGCCAGTGCCTACTGATGTTTCCTCCATAGGATATTTCATGGGAATTGCAGGATACTATAGCACATTTGTAGAAATATTTTCAGCCTTAGCCTATCCCATCACATCACTACAGAAGAAAGGAGTGAAGTTTGAGTGGACATGAAAATGTCAACATAATTTTCAAGAGTTAAAACTTAAACTCAATATTTCTCCTATTCTAAATATTGTTGATCAAAATCAAGAATTTGTAGCATGCATCGATGCTTCTGAAGAGGGATTAGGAGTGTTACTGCAAGAAAACTCAGTCATACCATATGAGTCAAGAAAATTAAAGAAAAATGAAAAAAATTATAGTGTGTATGACTTAGAGTTGTTGTAATACATGCCATGAATATGTGGATACATTATCTGTTAGGAAAAAAGTTTGTATTAATGAAAGATCGCATAATTTTGAAGTAATTTTTCACACAAACTGATATAAATGCTAGACAAGCTAGATGGTTGTCCTTCCTTAGTGAATTTGACATGGAGATCAAACATATCAAATGAAAGGAAAATAAGATTGCAGATGCTTTAAGTAGGAGTGATTGTAAAAATTTGAATAGTGTTGGGAGTAGGGAAAACATTGATATTGAAGGATTGATTCAAGAAGTAATGAGTCAAGACCCAAACTATGAACAACTCTAGGAAAAATCACAGGAAAGTGAGATAGTGGGATATACTCAAAACCATAAGGGATTTATTTTTTATAAAAACAGATTATACATTCCCAATGTGAACTCCTTAAAAAGTGATATTTTAGATGAGTATCATAAAAGACCATATGCAGGACATCCAAGGTATCAGAAATTGATTTCAACCTTGAGAAAGAATATTTTCTGGCTAGGTATGAAAAAGGATGTAGCTAACTATTTAGCTAGATGTTTGGAATGTTAGTAGGTAAAGGTAGAGCATCAACATCCAATAGGATTGCTGAATCCTTTACCCATCCCAGAATGGAAGTGGGAAACAATTTCCATATACTTTATAACTAGATTGCCAAGAACTAAATACCAACATGATTCTATAATATTAGTTGTAGACACATTGAAAAAAAATACACACTTCTTACCAATACAATCTAGTTTTGTTACATCTCAAGTAGCTAATGTATTTATGAAAGATATTTTAAAGTTACATGGTATTCCTAAATTGATCATATCAGACAGAGATGCAAAGTTTACTTCAGCTTTTTGGAAGACTATATTTGGAGGAATGGGTACCAAATTGAACTTTAGTACTACATACCATCCCCAAAATGATGGACAAACTGAAAGAAAAACTAGATTTTAGAAGACATGTTGAGAATGTATGTGATGGGAAAAACAGCAAAGTGGAAAGACTTTCTGCATATGGAAGAGTTTGCCTACAATAATAGTTGTCAAGCCTCAATCAAGATGAGTCCTTTTGAAGAATTATATGGAATAAAATTCCATATGCCTCTAAGTTGGAGTCAACCAAAGGATAAGTTAATACTTGGACCTGATACATTGCAGGAAATGGAGAGAACTGTAAATAAAATTCAACAAAATATCAAGACAACAAAAGACATGCAAAAAATATATGGAGATAAAAAGAGAATTCATAGGAAATTCAATGTGGGTGATCATGTCTACTTGAGGATTAAGTCCAAAAAGAGTACTTTGTGTATGAGTAGCTATGAAAAATTAGCACCATGCTACTATGGGCCTTTTGAAGTACTAGAAAGAGTGGGACCAATAACATACAGGTTGGATTTACCTAGTCACATTAAGGTTCATGATGTTTTTCATGTCTCATTATTAAAAAAGTATTTACATGACCCTACTCATGTCCTTGATTAGAATGTGATAGAGGTGGAACCAAAAGGGGAATTTCTTCCAGAGCCACTTCACATCCTGGCATGGGAAGAAATTGAGCTCTGAGACAGAACAATGGCCAGGGTGAAATTATAGTGGAGGGACTTTGCACCCGAAGAAGCTACTTGGGAGGGAGAGGAATATATGAAGGAAAAATATCGATCATTGTTTGAAAAGTGAATTTATAGTTTATCTTTGCAACAATGAGGACAATGTTTTGTTTTAGAGGGGGAATATGTAATATCCCTAGTTTCTCTGCTTTTATTAGACAGTTGAAAAGTCCTAAAGGGTCAAAGGGGACCCAAAGGAAAACATTTATTGTGGACGTATTTTATTATTTTAATTTAATAAAATGAAAATGGAATTAATTGTGCAAAGACTAGAGTAAAATTAGATATCAGGAATCCAAGTCCATGAGGATGGATAAGGTTCCCAAGACTTTCCCAGTTTTCCAGAATCATTTGAGAAAATAAATTAAATATTGAAAATTATATTGGAGATAAAAATCTAAAAAGATACCCCAGTAAAGAGGAAATTTTTTGGGAAGAGGTGGAATAAAACTAGAAAGAGGAAAAAGCTAGTTTAAAGTACTTCTGTGAAAAAAAAGAAGGAAAGCCTAGGCAAAAAGGAAAACAATATCTTGATTAACTAGACGTATTTATGGAAACAAGCTGATGGGAAAGCAGGCTTAAAAAGAAAATTCTGGGTAGAAAAGAGGTTTTCTAATGGTGGAAAGTTTGATCTCTACTCAGGGGGAGCTGTGGAGAAAGAGCTCATAGGTTTGGTGGAAAATAGTCTACCAAAATTGATATGCTCAATTTAATTCATTTTATCTTGTATTCCTATTTTTATATTAAAGTTAAATAGCTGCGAAGAGATTAGCTAGATCTGACCCAGATTATATTCTGTGTATGACAATAATGTGAAAAATTCTAATCATTGTAAACTGTTAGATATGTGCATTTAACATAATCATCTATAATAAATATAGCATGGATTTGTAGTGTTGCACAGATAATTAGGAGAAGAGTACCAACTATCAGAATGTCTAAACCTTGTGGTAGGTTTAAATCTGAGGTTAGGTGAACTATTAGAATCAATTTATGCATAAAATAAATACAGTATAATTATTTTCCTAACCATGAAAATCTATTAAATAAACTAGTATAGAATGAAAAAGAAGTATGTCCGATAGTAAATGTGAATTTAGAACATTCAAATAAAATATTCTACTGTGGTAGAATTTGAGGATCTCGATACTATATCTAATACATAATACTCTATCGGAATTTCAATAAGGAATTCATTAATTATCCATAGAATTGAAATACATATCCTATAGAATATATCACAGGAGGAAGATAAACATAACTTCAATATTGAAAGTAGAGTATATTTATTTTATTGAGTTATATTAATACAAAGGATTTATATCCAGATACATATACGGTCCAATCAAATTTATGTCCAAATAATTAAAAAAATATTTGGGGATTCTATCCCAGAAATTTATAAATACATAGTCTCTCTGAGATTTACTTAGAAATAGAATAAAAGAAATCCCCAAGTAGGTTACTAGACCAACCTGAAAAAGGGAAATCCAAAGTTACTATTAGACATTTAAATTTCTAAAAAAAGTGGTCAAGCGAAACATGTTAAGATAGGTTACCTGTATAGAACATAAATCAAGAAATTAATATGCATGCATAGATTTCAAACTATAACAAAAAGTGAAAGTATAGATTACCATAGAGTGTAAGTGATATTTAACTTAATGACAGTCATGGAGAATAAAGTTGTAAGGAAAAGAGAAATTGAAATCAATAAAATGAAGAGGATGCTGAATCAAGGAAGCAAAGAGAATTTAATCAAATTCAAGAAAATCCTTACCTTAAATCCCTCGATGACCTAACGAGTTAAAATGAAGACACGTGAAATTGTAGAATTTTTGTACAAATTAGAGAACTAAATTATTAGTTCCTGTCTGTACAATTAACTGAGGATCAATAAAAGGGAAAATATTATAGACGAGAAAGTCTAACAAGTAGTATCATGGTACAGAAAAAATGGATTTATAAAATTCCTAATATTACTAAATAAATGGCATAGTATAAATTTGTGAGATTTCAAGAAGGGAAATCGAGATTTCTTAATGCAGAAGAAGTTATAATTTCTTATCGCTGAGGTTTAACTTATTTCTTAAAAATATACTTGAATCGCTGAACCAAATTGATTTCATGTCAACTAATTAATTGACAACACTGAGGGTATTGACTAAATGAACAAAGGTATTGGAGCTTGCCCAGTAACTAAAACGAAACATTGAAATGCACGAAAAACTAGCGTTAAAATGAGGAAGGGAAGTAACGTTAAGGAGGCAGGATGTTTATTTGTAATGTATTGAAAATACCGTAAGGAGGAAACTGAGGGAAATTCTATGTGTGGGAGAGAGAAGGATTCTGATGTGGAAATTCCTTCACCTGCATTACAAAAAAACACATTAGACAACCACAATGTAAATTTAAAAATCACATTTCAATGGAGAAAAATTAAACCTAGAAATGAAATTGATTTTGGAAAACGAGAAGGGAATTTCCCAACCAATGTGCGAAGGTAGTCAAGGCATGTTGGAATGGGGGTTCCTAGCCCTATTTTTGTCCAATATTTGTAATATTTTTAGTACTATTTGGTCTAGTGGAGGGGGTTTGGGGTGGGTCAAACCCCCAATGGATTGTAATGGGTCAAAAGGGTAGACCTAGGATCCACAAACCACGGTTTGTGGATCATAGGATAGTGCAGGCTAAGGTACTACAAATAGATGAGTAGATCAAGTCTAGATGTAGGCTAATATTGATTGATGTTAGTTACGAACTATTGAGATCTATTTGGGTTGTAATTGGGTAAGGACTCTGGCTAGCTGTGTGCACGAAGATCCTTAGTCCTGCTGTGTACGGACCCTGCTGGCTGTGTGTGCAAGTTGGGAATTGGTTTTGTAAGTAGGTTTTGAAGTTAATGAATGATAAATTTTTTGATCAAATCTCAGTGTTATAGACTGGTTGTGCTCATGTTATTACAAAAATTCATTTTTTAATCTGTATTGATGCACATGTGGATGTGAAGATCTGATCAGTAATAATTTATTATTTACATCTATGGGTTTATGAACTTCTCATTCTGCACGTATACTGTTAACAGTCATGTAATAATATTCCCTTGGTGAAAGTCTAATAAATCTTAGGAAGGTGACCTCTATTTAAGCACCTTTCTCTCAGGGTGTAGAAACCTGGTTCCAACACCCTCCCATTCTACTTCGGGTGATACCTTCACCTGCACAAGAAAATCATTGCTGAAAGGGCTAGTAGTATAGGGGTTTGTTGGCAAACCTTAACTCCGAACGTGGGTCGAGACCCCTCAAGCCAACAAATGGTTCCATTGCCAGGACCAGAAGAATTTTGAGAGAAATAGGGTAATGCCAGAAGGTTGTTGGTGGCCTGAGAAGTCTGATCTTGAAGACTGGTTTGAGAGACTGATCCAGGAATTTTCATTAAAAGAGAATCAAAGTACAAGGCTGACTGCCGCAATATGGAAAAAAAAAGTATATCTTTACCAAAGTATATGAATTTTTCTTTGTAACATTCGCACAAAAATTACAAGAGTGTTTGGCAAGGTTAGCAGAGTTCTAGACCTCTGGAAAGAATGATTAGGTTACATGATGGACTCCTGAACTAATCTGACAGCTGGAAAGGGCTGATAACAAAATCATGCGGACCGTGGATCACTGGGTGGATAGTGTTTTGGGAGGATTCGTAACTGAGTTCACAGTTGATCAATTCGTATCTTATTCTGACGCTGAGAGGAGATTCTTCAACGGGTTCAGAGGTAATTTCTTGAAAACACTGTCGATGTTAATTAAGATACTATTGTGCGCAGGGAAAATTTTAGGGGCTAAATTTTCAAATGGGCTAATTTTCCATGCATTTTCCAAAAAAAATATTCGCCAATTTACATTTAAAAAAAAATAGATTCGCCCAAATTTTAGAGTATAAAATTATTTTACCCTAAAAATCACTAGAATTTTATATATATATTAATATAAAATAATTAGAAACCTAAATATTTGTACAAAAATATCATAATTTTTTTTACAATTTACATATTGGGGACTTGTAAGATTTGCCAAGGTTTCTAAACTTTAAGATAAAATTCCATCCTTAAAATTTTCCCTGATTGTGCGAAAAAGGTGTGTTGTGCAGTCATACCATGTGAATGACCTACGATCAGAATGAAAGTAAAAAATGAAGTGTTAAATATTACAGCGCTAACCAAGAAGGGGACCGATCGGTATGTAGTTCCCTAAGAGAGCCACCTACGCACGAAGGAAATAGTCCCTCGGTCACTCCACAGTCAAATACATGAAAGGGTAAGAGCTCTCCTACCCCACCACCACCGCCAGAAGATGACATTGCCATGCACATGAAGCTACATACCTTTAAGGGTGTAGGGGATGAGGACATGGACCGATTTTGGTTTGTGGCAGAATCGGTATGGACTGCGCAGAATATTGCTAGTGATGCTGTAAACAGGGCACAACTATCCCTAGCCTTTGAGGGAAGAGCCTTGGATTGGTTCATGGGGTACGTTAACCAGCACATGGATCCATCAATACAGGAAATTAAGGATGCATTAAAACAACAGTTTAGGAAGTCGAAGTCCCACTCTCAACCAATGATTGACTTGAAATATTTTCGCCAGGGACTTATAGAATCGGTCTGGGAGGGTGATCAATGGCTAAAGAAAGTTATCAGTGATGGGGATTTTAAATATAAAGATATATAGCACAAAGAATGGTTCATTGGCATGCTATTACCACACCTGCGTGGGCCTATGGGACATCAAATGATTGATACACAGGAAAAGGCCCTGTAAATTGCCATGAAGATGGAAGTTGCGCTAAGGGACGACGCCTAGTTCGGGGTGTAGCATATCCAAGGCCAGTTGGAGGAAATTCACCTGGAAATCCAGAACACATGAAAATAACGGGAAAAAGAAGCTAGTACAATTTTTTTTTGCATACGGTGTATGGTATCAGGTCACACCAAGGATCCGTGTCCTCTACTGCTAGACTATATGCAGGCTGGGTGACCCAACCCATTACATCCTAAAGAGGGTGTGAGATAAATCAGCCTCATGTTGTGGTGCGCAAAATATTAAGTGGTTGGATTGAATGATACAAACCACTGCCCCCAACTCGGTGCCTATGTCCTAGAACTAAAGTAGAAGTGGTGTAGATTCTGCTCATCTCTAGGACATGATGAACATAATTTCCGAACATATGATTTTATGGTTGATAGGGGAAACCTGTATAGGGTAAAAGCTGACCCTCCTACACCACTATCTCCATCTAGATGAGGAGGTTCCCCCGCACGGGTCCAAGGCGGGGGAAGAGGTGGAAGTTCAGGAAGAGGAAGAGGACAGTTGTTCTGTTATAAATGTGGAGAGGCGAGACACTTCGCAAGGCACTTTTTGAACCCTGCATGAAAATCTTGCAGATATTGCATACAGTTGGATCATGTAATCGAAGATTTTCCTGTCCTGATAGTGAAGATGTTGGAAAAACAAAAAACACTGACTCAATATGTACAAAGGGTTAGGGAAGAACTGTGCAATTAGGGGCCTAGTATTAACATAATTATGAGCAGTGGCATGGCCATGGGAGGGGCTAAGGAAAAATCCACGGCTGAACCACATATCAAAAAATCCGTTGACAAAAGGGAAAGCCTGGACTTACAAAAAGAAAAAGAAACCTTCCTTGAAGTTGGAAAAGAATTTACCAAAAAAGAGGCACCTACCCCTAGGACCCCAAAAGACCTGAAAGCAGACGAAGATGTAAATATGTTCTTACAGGCATGTATGAAGTTACTACATAACCACAAGGAAATTGAGAACCTCCAAGCATTGATCAACAACTGCGGAGAAAATATTGGCCCACCCATAGAAGTAAGAGATGTTAACAAACTTTATAAGCATAAGAAGACGACTGGTCAAGAAATGTGGCTAACTGCGCTGATCAGAGATTATGAATGGATCAGGTCATCCTTACTATAGGATCCGATGCGAATTTCCTACCTAAACAGACTTGGAAAAGGATGGGAGAACCTAAGCTGGAATGGTCTACTATATAGCTCTACATGGAAAAACAGTAGAAGATCATACCGCTCAGACGACTATCAAAGGTTATGGTAGACATTGCGGGAGTTATGGTGTATTCAGACTTTGAGGTAATTAAAATTTTAGATGATACAAATCCCTACCCTGCGCTCCTAGGGCTCGATTGGGCTATCGACCTGGGGGGTATTGTCAATTTAAAACAACGAACCATGGTTTTTTAAAGGGAGGGTATGCGAGTAATAGTCCCTCTTGATCCGGCCGAGGGCGAGCGGTATACGCGCAAAGGGGAGGATGTTGACCAGATATACAAGCTAACTGCCCTGATTGAGGATTAGATCAACCATACTACGAACGACGTGCTTTTATGGGAAAAATACAATGAGTGTCTCTCTCACTCAGACGTGGAGATAAAAAATTGGTAGAACCGGTTGCCCGATGTATCTGAGCTATGATGCCTAAAAGTCACAAAGAGCTTCCACTGCATCTCCTATGAGGTAAGATATTTTCCCATGATTCTGGTAGTGTTAAGTAATTTCTTAAAGCATTTGAAGCAGAAGTCCCAAAGGAACGAAGGATGTGGGTGCTTAACCTGGCTATGTGGGCGACCCCTGCACGGTGGTGGGAAACTCACAAGGGTACTTTGCATGATTGGGAGGAATGCCACAGAATGATGATCCTAAGATTTGAACCTCCAGACATCCTACCTATGAATATTTTCCTTGGCTGCGAGGATTTGCGCCAACAATTGTCGGTGTGAATGGAAACATGGTGCGAAAGGCCTTGGGATGAATGGGTCCACATGTTTATCCATAGCTTGGGACCTATCCCCACCATGTGGTATTTGGATGTAGAGCTCCACTAGTGCACTCATCACTAGGATACCATGATGGAAATTTTTTTGGGACATTCAGCTTGATAGGTGAGACTAAGAAGTTAGATGAAGCCCTGCAGGACATAGATGCTCTAGTGTTTTATGACTCACGCCCTCGCATAAAACATGGGGCACTAGCTTGGGATGCACAGATGCGGGATATTGCCAATTGTCAGAATATCTCAGTGGAAGAGTGTGGCGAGGACCTGCGAAATATCACTATCCCAGAGTCTGAGGGTGAATGCATCATTGTTGGACCCCCATTACAAGCAGTAGACATCACCAAACCTCTCAAATTAAAGGAATTCAACATTGGAACGAAATCGCAACCCAAGATGGCTCGAATTGGGGACTATTGGGATGATGATACTGTTGGAAAAATTGTGGAACTACTCACTGAATATTAGGACCTGTTTCCCACAAAATATTCAGAGCTCAAAGGTATTTTCGGGGACCTGGGTGTCATGTAGATCACCTTAAAAACTGATGCACGTCCTGCCAAGAATCGACCTTACCGATTGAACCCCAAATATAAGCAGAAAGTCAGAGACGAGATCAAAAAAATGATTGCCGCCGACATCATTGAACTAGTCGAACTATATGATTGGTTAAGCCCTATGGTGGTCCAATAAAAGAAGACGAAAGGGGAAATAAGAATCTGCGTAGACTTGCATAAGTTGAATGATGTTTGCATGCATGATCACTTCCCTACACCATTCTCTGATGAAATTCTTGATAGTGTGGGTGGTTAGGAAGCCTACTCATTCACCGAACAGTTCTCATGTTACCATCATATTAGAGTCACACCAGAAGATTTCAGAAAAACTACGTTCGCAACCAAATGGGGGTCTTTCTAATACACTGTCATGCCCTTTGGGCTTGAGAATTCCCCGGCCATATTCTAATGCGTAGTGGTGGTAGTATTTAAGGAATTCATTCACAAGTTCCTAGAGGTATACTTTGACGATTGGACAGTGTTTGGGTTGGTAAAGAAGCACGTATCGAATCTATTCATGATGTTGGATGCCTGCAGAAAGCACCAAATCACCCTAAACATTAAGAGGTCCATATTCTTTGTACTGTTCGGGATCTATTAGGGCATGTGGTTTGTCGGCAAGGATTGATGGTTGACCCAGTCAAGGTAGCAGTGATAATCAATTTAACAGTCCCCACAACTGATAAGTAGCTATGCTCCATCCTCAGGCACATTGGATACTATAGGAAGTTTATCCAAGGATACACACTGATCATGACACCAATGCAAAAACTGATAAAGAAGGATCTATATTTTTTCCAGGACAAGGACTGTCAGAAGAGTTTTGAGTTGCTCAAAGAAAATATGGTTTATGCACCTATCCTCATATTTCCTGATTGGGCAAAGGATTTTCATGTCTATGTGGATGCCTCAGGAATTTCCCTGGGTGTAGTCCTCACGCAGCCCAGGGAGGGGGAAATTGACCACCCAGTTGCATTTGCTAGTAGGAAACTGTCTAGCACAGAATGTATTTAATCTACTACTAAACACAAGGGACTAGCCATGGTGTATGCCCTAGATAAATACCAACACTATCTACTAGGAGGGCACTTTAAGATGTTCACAAATCATTCGGATCTAAAGTACCTAGTCAATAAGCCTGTGTTGAGGGTGAATATTTACCGATGGTTACTAATTTTTCAAGAATATGACTTTGAGATAATTTTAAAGCCTGGGAAACTAGATGCGAGACTGGATCCCTTGTCTCGAATTGAGAGTGGTGAAGAGCCAACTAACTTGGAAGAAGGCCTGCCCAATGCGCAGTTATTTTCCATTAAGGTTGTTGACGAGCACTTTGCAGATATTATTCACTTCTTAATTACGGGGAGGGCACCTACCAAATACTCTGTACAACATAAAGGAGAACTGGTCACCCATGTCATGGACTTAACCTTCATTGCGGGCCAATTATACAAGCTTGGAGCTGACAAGGTGCTGTGAAGGTACATACTGGAGAATCAAAGATGTGCCATTTTAGCGGAAGCCCATGGAGGGGTGGCAGGTGGTCACTATGCCGAAAAAGCAACTGCGCAGAAGATATTAAGGGCTGGGTTGTGGTGGCCTACACTACATAGTGACTCCCAAGCATACTGTAAAGCCTATGATGCATGGCAATGGATAGGTAGACCTTTGCACTAGGATGAGATGACCTTGCAACCACAGATGACCCTACAGGAGTGTGATAAGTGGGCCATTGAATTCGTAGGCCCCATTAACCCCCTCGCTAAGAAGATAGGTGCTCGATATATCATTTCAGCCACAAATTATGTTACCAAGTGGGCCGAAGCTGCAGTTGTCAAGCATTGCACTGAGGAAACGCCGACACACATCATTTTTGAAAATACCTTAACCAGGTTTGGGTGCCCCAGGATCCTAATGAGTGACATAGGCACACATTTCATTAATGAAACAATTAAGGCTCTGACTGAGGAATTATAAATCTACCATGCCAAAATTACCCCATACCATCTGTAGGCCAATGGAACTATAGAAGCTTTCAAATAAATCTTGGAAGAAGTGCTCACTAAGGTCTGTAACGCACAAAGAAGTGATTGGGACGAGCGCATCCCCTCTATCCTCTGGCCCTACAAAACCACCTGTAAGAAGCTCATGGGAAAAACACCCTTCCGCCTAGGCTACGGGAAGGAAGATGTTATGCCTATGGAATACATTGTTCCTAGCTTGTGCATCTAGGCTTTCACGAATATGGTTGATCCCAACATCATGGAGGAGCACCTGATGTTGCTGATATAACTAGATGAAGATCGGTTCATTAGCCAATTCCACCAGCAGGTTCAGAAGGCTCGGGAAAAATCATGGCACGATCCACATATCGAACCCTCTAGTATAGCCCATTGTTTCTATCTATCTTTCATCCGCATGACTGAGCAAGCTATGCTATCCGATAGTAGCTAGGTCAAGTTGGTTTCTTGGTTGGTGGAAATAGCCTTAAACAAGGTGTATTGAGTTCGATTAGTGGCATGAGATAGTTGAAGAATTTTAGAAGCTGGTGGAAATCACATAGACTGCTACACCGCATAGTATTTGCATCTTATCTCTACTCACAAACACACTAGATAAACTCAAGGATTAGATGAATACCTCACCGACGATGTGACTCAAGACGAGTCACAAGATTATGTTGGGGGATTGTTGGAACGGGGGTTCCTAACCCTATTTTTGTCTGATATTTGTAATATTTTTGGTACTATTTGGTCTAGCAGGGGGGGCTTGGGGTGGGTAAAACCCCCAATGGATTGTAATGGGTTAAAAGGGTAAACCTAGGATCCGCAAACCATGGTTTGCAGACCATAGGATAGCGCAGGCTAAGGTACTATAAATACATGAGTATATCAAGTCTAGAGGTAGGCTAAGATTGATTGATGTTAGTTGTGAACTGTTGAGATATATTTGGGTTGTAATTGGGTAAGGACTCTGGCTGAATTTGTGCATGGAGATCCTTAGTTCTACTATGTTCGGACCCCGCTGGCTGTGTGCGCGGGTTGGGAACTAGGTTTGTAAGTGGATTTGAAGTTAATTAATGATAAATATATTGATCACATTTCTGTGCTATAGACTGGTTGTGCTCCTATTATTACGATAATTCAGTTGTTAATCTGTATTGATGCACACATGGATGCGAAGATATGATTAGTAATAGTTTCTTATTTACATCTGTGGGTTTATGAACTTCTCATTCTACACATATACTATTAACAGTCCTATAATAATATTCCCTTGGTGCAAGTATGATATATATTACCAAGGCCACCTCTATTTAAGAACCTTTCTCTGATGGTGTGGAAACGTGGTTCCAACACCCTCCCATACGACTTTGGGTGAGACCTTGACCTGCACAAGAAGATCATTACCGAAAAAGGCAGTAGTATAGGGGTTTGTTGGCAAACCTTAAATCTGAACCTGGGTCAGGACCCCTCAAGCCAACAAGGCAGAACCATATTTGGGAGATACACATACAAAGGAGCCTTTGGCTTTGCATTGTCGGAAGAGATTTTACCAGTTGAGTCTTCACCTCGACATACGAAATTGACCCAAAATCTGTCGGTGAAGAACACAACGTGATAGGGACGAAACCATCACTGCAAACCTGAAAAAAAAATAGAATGAATTATAGGGACAAAGGGTGAAATTTAATCATCTGAGACCGAAACAAAAACAAAATGAGGATGCCAGAGACCTATTGGTTTAATTTGATAGCATATAAATTAAAAACCATGTGGTAAATTAGTATTACCTGATAAAGCAGATGAGAGTTACGAGCTTGAACTCCGTGTTGTAAACTAAGTTTCTCATTTCAAGATAAAATGAAAGAATTCGTGGAGCCGAGAGACAAATGTGTAACAAAGACAAATGGTCAAAAAGAGAGACACATCAAAACATAATGGAATAACAAATCCTAAACCCATCTATGGTTAGATTTCCATCATCCACATAGAGTCCTACGATGGATCATTATGAACATAGCTTGAGGGTTAAATCAATAATTGAACGAGTCGTGTGACTACTGTCATAATGTAGTACTGTGAAATAAATGGAATAGGATCTCGAGACCAAAACAAGATTCATATAGTTGGTGTAAATTCATACGGATTTGGAGCTCTATATGAAAACCATCATAAATATCATATCATTTTGTATCTATTACAAGGTACATAGTTAATGACGTGGAGAACACATAAAAACAATTAACATTATAACCTATACATATGAAATTTTGATATATATTTCCATAAGGTCCATAATGAAAGTGTGGAAAGCCAAATTGCAAAGCAGACATTTAAATACATGAGGCAAAATTGAAATGTAATTTTTGATTATAAAGATATATAGCTATATAAAAAAGGGTATAAGTGTAATGATATATATATATCTGTGTGTGTGTGTGTGTGTAACATAACTTCTTCATAAAGGTAAGGGTTATTCATCAAATACGAGTAGTATGGAATTGGTAATTATATTTTTGGGGTAGACTTAGGAATGGGTAAATTGAGAAAATAATTATAGTGTAAGAGTTAAGGGTGAGACCTTAACTACTAAATTACCATTATCCATTGGAAGAGAATTGGTCAATTAATTGACATGGAAACTCATTGGAAATATGTTTTTGAACTATAGTCCTAAGGAGTAGATGTCAATAGTAATAAAAAACATAATAATAGTATTATGCTAGAAATTGCATCGACATCTCAATCATGGGTTAATGACACAAGGAGAAATAATTGTCACTGACAGTGATTAAGAATAAAATTGACGATAACTATTGAATGAAAATTCGACAATTGATTAGACTAAATTACAACAAACAGAATGGATGTTAAATAGTGTTCGTCAAGGTGTGACGAAACATATTAAATCTATTGTATGTGAATGATATTATTTCCATAAATAGGAAAAAAAAAAAAATTGAAGCAGAGTTGTTACAGATACGATGTCTATGAGAATAATTTCAAATGAGATTCAAGGAATGAGTGGTTACGAAAATAGTCGTAGTGATGAATTAGGAGACAAAATAATTAAATTTCCAAAGACAGAAAGAATATCCTTGAATTAATTTTGTAAGAGACTATACATTAACATAATAAATTAATTATAGTATAGAAGTAAAACTAAGAAAGTGACAGTAGGAGCGGTATAATGATATAAATCGAAACAATTTTTTTTTGGGTAAGTAGAGTTGTTACATTTTCTTAACTACTTTAGAATATTATTTAATCCTAATGATGTATTTTATATCTGTAATATAGTAGTTATCATAGACCTAGCAATAGATTTAAACCTTTCTAATTGGGTTAAGAAATTATGTATGTTGTTGAACTAAGTTTGCTAGTCTGTGCAACTATACGTAAAATTTAACTATACCTGCTATAGTTATATTTCTCTTAAATACATATGAAACATTGTTCCCAAAGAATAAAATAGCTTATTACATGGATTTATAAATTAAAATACAAAATTTTCAGCTATACTCATAACTAAACCATATTAAATCTTAATAAATAAAGATCATAATAAAAAAATAATAAGATATAATTTAATAACTGTGCATACCAATTATTGTAAAGACTATTTCCACCCAACCTTGAGCTTTTATCCACATCTCCCCTTGAGCTGAGATCAATTCCTACAAAGTGCAGACAACCTCTTCTCTACCTAGGAATGGCTTATTTAAGCTTTATTTCCCTCAACATGTTTCCATAACTACATCTAGTTAAATTAGGATGTTGTTTTCTTTTAGCCTAGGCCTTACTTTTTCTTTTTCCACAAAAACTCTTTAAAACTAGATTTTTCCTCTTTCTAGTTTTATTTCACCTCTTCTTAGTAACTTTCCACTTTACCGAGGTATCTTTTAGATTCTTATCTCCAAAAGTAATATATGTATTTTATTTTATTTTCTCCAAGGATTTTTGGAGATTTTGGGAAAGTATCTGGATTTAATTCCATCGTCAGGGACTTGAAATCTTGGTCTTCATTTTACTCTAGTATTTGCACAATAATTAAATTCCATATTTATTTAATTTAAAAATAATATGTCCACATATATTTTTCCTTTAGGTCCACCTAACCTTTAGGATTTTCAACTGTCTAAATAAAAGCAGTAAAATAGGGATATTACAGAATAGTAGTGACCAATGATGGGGACTGTAACTTGGTACAAGGTATCAGGACAAAATTGAGGAAATTATGCAAATCTAGAAAAATAGGTTTTTCCAAGATCAGAGTATAAAAGGAAAAATATATTCTAAGAATTAAAAATAAGTAAATTCAAAACAGAACAATATATTTTTATACGAAATTAGGATCTCCATATATCAAATTTATTGTACTCTATAAATTTTATAGTAGTGGAAAATATAATTTCAGAGTATTCTTATATCAATAGGGAAAATTGAGAAAATTCACAAATTAAAGTCTTAAGTAAAACAAATTTACATACCTCTGTCTTCATGAAAGACCAATGCTGGAAATAATGGAATTCAATATAATTACACATATGTAAATAATTCAAATTTTAATGTGGCATAACAATAATAAGGATATGGGAAAACTACAAATACCCAAAATTTTAGGTAAACATACCATATATGTCGTTGTAAAAATAAGACAGAGTTTATACCAGAAAGGTATATAAAATATGGAAAAGCTATTACAGTGTCAAAACATTGTGGAATAATTCACAAAACCCCCAACACAAGTCCTGATGTTTAATAAAATACTGAGTGCATCAAATTCATATAATTTTATACACAGGGAGTGAAAATTGATTTCAATAAATGAGTAAATTGAAGAAATCGAAGTGAGATAGATAATTTGTATGCTAATCAGGGGAATTTTCAAAGTGGTTCAACATGAATACCATGTAAATAATGCAAATTGGAAAATATTTAAACCCTTAATAAGACGACTCTCTTTAATTCATCAAACCACCGTAAACTTAACCACAAGAAAACCACTGTATAATTTGAAGTCCATTAACCCGATAACATAACGATTTCTCAATATAGGTTTAAATAGATTTTGGGAAAATCTATTCTACCATAGAGCAAGAAATTATAATGGGAGGATAAAATCCTTTGTTATGCACAAACAAGAAAACTAGATTTAATACAGGGATGAAAATGCATAATGTAACTAGCTGAAAGTTATAATTAAAAATTTGGAAAATCTAACTAATTCAAAACACTGAGACAACTCAAGTAATTGCGTAGGAACGAAGATTTGTGTTTTACCTTTGTTTGTTCGTAAGGAAATGTTCGAGCAACACCAACAATTAGTTGGGAAAGATAAGGAAGTTACGAACTTGTATCAAGGAGAAAAAATTAAGTATACGATCTCGAATGGCATGAAGGAAAAGTTACATAAAAAATAAAATAAAAGTCCAAACGATTTCTGTAAATCATATTGATAACAATTATATATTGAAGCTTGAAATGATGAAATGAAAATGCAATGAGGAACCAAAAATTATGTGAGAGGATAACGAGCGTAGGTGAAATTCAAAGGAGAATATGCAAGTCGTATCTGAGTCGTTCTCCATACAGAGAAATAGAGAAATGATGAAAACTGGAGGAGAAAGCTCTCTGCTAAAATTTTCGCAATTGAAAAATGTTAGACACAAACCCGTAAATCCTAGCCATAGTCACTTTGACTTGGAGGGAATATGAATAAATCTACACCATCGAATTTTCAACAAATTGAACCTACAACTATCTCCATCCTAAATAAGCCCATGTGATGATTAGGTGTGAGAGGTACGAAGATTTAATGCGTGGGAAATTCAAAACGATAATAATTAAAGGAGTGATAGCTGGTCTGGCCATTGAGTTTAATGGGCTAACAGTTGAGTTAATGAACATAGATATTATCCAACCTTAGAAACAAACCATAAGTTATGAAAAACTAACGAAGGATATGATAATATCCATAACACATATTTGTCAATCATCTACATTCCATATACGATTAAGGTTTATAAAATGGATATGCCATTCAATATGTAGATACATTTGGTTAATACCATAAGGTAAAATTGAACACATTATGAATGTTGTTATTGTTTGTCCATTCGATTACTAAAATTCCTGTGGAATTGTGCATATAATGGTTTTAAGTTAAATAGTGTTAGTAACACTAAATGTAATAGGACATATCGAAATCAATTAAATATATGGTGTAAGAATATATGAAAAACTAAGATAGCACGTTTGGTCAACCTATGTAGTTATGTTAATTACAAAGTCGATCTAAAAAGTTAGATATACCTATATATATATATATATATATATATATATATATATATATATATATATATATATATATATATATATATATATATATATATATAAAAAGTGAAAGTTTATAGGATAGAAAATAAAAGTGTAGGTTTTAATTGGATTAAATTCACTATGTACATAAGTATAAACGTATATATAGGTTGAGGTAAAATATATATATTATATAATTTCTAATAATATAAGGGTATGGAATAGTATTAGCAATTGTATACAATCACTGATATTGAAATTAAATGTATGTATTACAAGTTAAGGATGATTCCTTGGTGAATTATAGTTAACAAATGTCCTTAAAAATGTTTAATAGTATGAATGAAGTTACTGATATATAAATTGATCAGTCATAGACAAGGACACAAATAAATTTCTTTAGTGAAAATCGATAAGATAGTGCTAATGCGACAAAATTAAAGGAAGTAAGGTCAGAAAATCAGTATGAAATGATATAAATAGAAAAAAAATTGAGTAAGTGAAGTTGTTACAAAGGGGAAGTATGATGTTAGCACAAAAATATCAAAACCAGCTTATCTAAAGAATTTTGGAAAAAACCACCAGTGCAAAAAGTTTAATAAGAGTGGGGAAAATCAGACAACATATTCCTACACTGGTTCCAAGCCCATGGAAGGGAACAACATGTGAGAAGGGATGGTAAATACCAAAGAACCATTGAAATTTTGGGGATGTCGGGAGCCTCATATTTTGTGGGACTGCCCACACAACACTTGTACAATTCAGAATATTCAAGAAGTATGAGAAGTGACAACAATGAATGATATCGACCGAAATATTCCCTGGATGAGTGTAGCATTAGAAGATAGATAATTTTAACATCAATCAAACATTATTGAAATTGAAGGTACCATCTCTAACCAACTTGTATCTATTTTAATTGATCTAGGAGATAAATTAAGTTATATCAACCACCATGTAGTGGAAAAGTGTAAATTAAAACATAAACATTTCAACAATCTTAGCTGGTATAGTTGGCTACAGGGACAAAGAGGAAAGTCACTCATAAAAAACCCAAAGCTTCTGTAATTTTAAATGGATATAATACATATATCTAGTTAAACATCATTCCTTTAGGATATTATCATCTCCTAGATGGAATGGATTGGTTGGAACAACAAAAAGCAATAGTGAATTTCTTAGAAAAAATAATGATTTGCAATGATCTTGTAGGAAAATATGTAGTAGTCAAACGGAAAGCCAAACCTGGGTCTGTTAGGCATATTTCTGGATTACAATTGAAACACACAACAGGGAAAGGTTGTCGAGTATATGTTGTCTAGATTGAAGATTTCATACATCCAACATAAAATGAATCTGTAGAAGAGTTACCTGTAATCAAGGAATTCCAGGATGTATTTGTTGAAGAAATTCCTCATCTTCCCCGTGAAGAGAAATTTTCTTTTATATTGAGCTATTACTAGGAGCTACCATAGTTTCCAGAGCACCTTATAGAATGAGTAGTCATGAACTATTAGAACTGAAACTTCAATTATAGGATTTTTTAGACAAATGTTATATTAGAGCAAGCGTGTCTTCATGGGGAGCACCAATTTTTTTTGTCAAAAAGAAGGATGGAACATTCTAAATGTGTGGATATTATAGAAATTTAAACAAGTTAACCATCAAGAATTGGTACCCTATTCCAAGAATAAATGATCTATTTAATCAAGTAAGAGGTGCAACCATATTTTAAAAAATTGGCTGGAGAACTGGCTATAATCAACTGCGTATTAAAGATGAAAACATCCATAAGACATGTATCCGAACTCGATATGGACATTATGATTTTTTAGTTTTACCCTTTGGACTCACAAACGCCATTTCTAGCTTCATGTGTCTTATGAATAGTATGCTACAAAAACATATGGAGAAGTGTGTGTTAGTATTCATTGACGACATTCTGGTGTACTCCAAAAACTAAGAAGAACACTAGGAACATCTTAGAATAGGGCTGAAAACACTTAGAGAAAATCAACTATATGAAAAAATCAACAAATGTGAGTTGTACAAACCGAAGATTCAATACCTCGGACATTTCATTTCTAATGAAAGATTGACAGTATATCCGGAAAATGTACAAGTAATATTGTATTGGCATATACCCACTGATGTACTACCAATATGATGATTTATGGGTATTTATGGATGTTACCATAGATTTGTGGAAGGATTTTACAAATTGGCTTACCCCATCACAACATTATCAAAAAAATGACTGAAATTTGAGTGGATAGCAAAGTGCCAAGAGAGCTTTTAACAAATGAAATATAAATTAACTACTGCAGATATCCTAAAAATTATTGATCCAGCTAAAGAGTTTGTTGTGTGTAATGATGCTTGTATAGAAGGGCTGGGAGGAGTATTACTGCAATATAATGTAGTAATAGCTTATGGGTTTCAAAATTTGAAGAAGCATGAATAGAATTATGCATTATATGACTTGGAATTGGCTGATGTTATACATGCACTAAAAATGTGGAGACATTATATATTGGGAAAGATGTTTATATTAATGACATATTAGATAAGTCTAAAGTATTTCTTTAGACAACCAGATTTAAATGCAAGACAAGCAAGGTGGTTATATTTTCTCACTGAGTTTGATATGGAAATCAAACACATAAAAGAGAAAGACAACCGAATTTCTGATGCCTTAAGTAGAAATTCTCATCAAATTTTGACTTATACTTGGAGTAGTGTAAAGTTTGATGTGGAAGAAAAAATTCAAGGGGTATTATCAGAAGATCCTCGATATGTAAAGTTGCAGGAAAAATTACAAGAAGTTGAAATTTCAGGATATACTATAAATCAGAAAGAATTCATCAGTTACAAGAAAATATTGTATATTATGAATGTATCTACCTAAAAATAGGAAATATTAGATGAATACCATAAGAGACCTTATGCAGGTCATCCAGGTTATCAAAATATGGTAGCAACCTTGAGGAAAAACATGTTTTGGCTAGGAATGAAGAAAGAGGTAGCTTATTACCTGGCAAGGTGTTTAGAGTGTCAACAAGGTGTAGAACATCAACATCCTGGTGGTCTACTGAGTCCTCTCACTATTCCAAAATGGAAGTGGGAATTGGGATCAATGGACTTTATTATAGGACTGCCACGTACCAAGTACCAACATGATTCCATTATGGTTGTAGTGGACACATTAACAAAATCAACACACTTTTTTCTTGTCCTATTTACAACTTTTATAATTAGTGGTGTTTTTGTTTTAGGGGGGACTATGTAATACCCCTATTTACAACTTTTATAATTAGTGAGTAAAACTAAGGTTCAGGTGGACCTAGGGAATAATTATGTATGGAAATATTATTTTTAAAATTAATAAATAAATGTGGAATTAATATTCATGTGTAAAGATGGAGTAATTGAGACCATGAATTCTTATCCATGTGGATGGACTAGAATCCCAAGACTTTCCCAAAATTCTCTAGAAATCCTTGGAAAAACATTAAATAAATATATTTTATTAGATGGGAGAAAAATATCTAATAAAATCCTCAGCAAAGTGGAAAGTTACTGAGAAGGGGTAAGAATAAAATTGGGTTGAGGAAAAGCTAGTTTTAAAAAAGATTTTGTTGAAAAAACAAAAGTAAAGACTACGCTAAGGGAAACAACATTCCAAAATAGCGAGATGTCGTCATGGAAAAAATTGAGGGAAAGAAAGCTTAAATAAGCCATTACTAGTGTGACAAAGGGGTTTTCTACACTAGGGAATACTTTGTCTTTGCTCAGGGGAGAGATGTGGAATAAGCTCGTGGTTGGAAGGAAAATAGTCTTTATAAGTTGGTATGTAATTCGTGTGATTTTCTCTACCTACTAAAAGTTTGAATTTAGTTCTACTACTATGAGTTTACAATAAATATGAAATTGTAATCAAAGATTAAAAGGAAGATATAATTAAGAAAGATAGTTTTTTGTAACATGTTATTACAATCGAAATTTTATAAAAGGTTATTTAAAGTTAATCAATGGATTTTTTGTTTATTGTAAAATTTTCAATTCAGTATCTATTTTTCCATATGTATTTGGTAGAGCCTCAACTATAATTTAATATAGTTAAGCCTCAATTTCTACTACATAGGTTCAGGAAATTCCATTTGATAAAAAAGAAGAATTTCTAAACCTAAGCAAAGGGTCTAAATCTATTGTTTATTTCAAAGTATAATTATGGAAGCAAAATGAAAACTAACACTATATGCATAATAAATAACAGTGATAGTATAGTAAGTCACATATCAATAAAATTGACAATGCTGATATAAAACATTGATATAAATGTAAAAAAAATATTTTACATATATTCTTTCAATTTGAACAATTATTAAATAATTAATAATTCAAAGCTAAAGGCATACATGTTCCAACACAATATAGATGAAAATAAAATTTGTATTATTCAAAATTCGTGTAATATACCTATTTTTCAGCTTTTATAGACAGTTAATAATCCTAAAGGTCAAGCAGACTTAAGGGAAAACTATAAGTGGACATATTATTTTGGAAAGAAATAAATGAATGTGAAATTTTATTTTGTATAATGACTAGAGTAAATTTGAGAGCAAGATTCAAAATCCATGATGATGGAATAGAATCCTAAGACTTTCCCAAAATTCTCAAAAAATCTTTGCAGAAAAAAAAAAATTTATTAGATGGGAGAAAAGAATCTAATAAAAGTCTCAATAAAGTGGAGAGTTATTGAGAAGGGGTCAGAATAAAACTAGAAATATAAAAAGCTATCTTTAAAGGAGATTTTGTGGAAAAAACAAAAGTAAATCTTAGGCTAATAGAAACAACATCCCTAACTAACTAGACACAATTATGGAAACAAGCTGAGGGAAAGAATTCTTAAATAAGCTATTTCTATTGAGACAAGGGGTTGTCTACACTTAGGAGGAATTGGTCTGTGCTCGAGGAGAGTTGTGGAATAAGATCAAGGTTGGGAGGAAATTAGTCTTTACCGGAGTGGTATGCACATTCTGTGAAGTTTTATGTTTTATATTGCTGTTAGTATTTATAAAAATATGATGAGGAATTTAGAAAAATTTATATTTTTTATAAATTCTGGCTGGGAGTTCTGTAGATTAAATTTTATAAATTATGTGTAATATATTGTGGTTAGTTCAGAAATAAATAAGTTTCATATGTATTTAACATATATTAACCATATAGGTGTACAAATAACCTTTTTGTATTGTTACATAGACAAAATTTAATTTAGGAACAAATACACAGAAGCTCTAAACCCTGGGTAAGGATCTAAATATGTTCTTTTATTCCATCTAAATTCCATAAATTTCATTGAACAATTGCAGTATATATACGATTAAACAAATAAAATTCATCTATAGTAATAGAAGTAAATTATGAAAAAGAAATGAAATTATAAAAAATATATATTTTATATATACAACATCAATATAAATACATATCTGAATGATGAACAAACAATTCAGATTTAAATTTTAAATAGAAGTATAAACTATTGTCATTTATAAAACATAATCTATTCTATGCATATTAATATGCAGTCATACAGTTATAAACATGTAATGAATAAAAGTGCATTAACATTTTGAATTACATGTAACAATCCTTTTTATGAAAATCCTCTAGGGAAGATGAGGATAAAACCACTTTACAAACTAGTCAAAGATCAAAATTTTATATAATAGTTTAATTACAAATCTATCTAGGTAATCCATCAAAATTCAATTACAAAGTATGAATATGGGTTTTGTAAATAGGATAGAATGGGGCAGAGCATCCCATTTTCAGATTGACTGACTTGAAATAAGTGGAATTGATGGTCAGATCTTTTGACAATTGGTTGTAAGGAATTGTAGCAGAGACTAAATTTAATAAAACAAACCTACAATGCAACATATAGATCAACGTTAGAAATTATACTGAAGAAAATGAAAAAAAAAACATAGAAGGTATACAGGTAATAATAATAGCAACGCGTGTAAGGGTAGCTTCAAAGTGGAAGTTCTTCTTGTACATATCATAGACATAAATTTAGTACAAGAAGATGAAAATAACAGAATAAATTGTGTGATTGAAGTGAAAAGAAAAAATGGGAAGAGTCTATACTGAACTGATGGAATAGTTGTATAGAAGTACATCAGAAATTGATATAGTTACGGAAAACTATACGAATATGGAAAAATTGTTTTCCAGAATTAGTTCCAGAAGAAAAGTATTATAAATATCGTTAAATTATGGAATACAATAAATCTAATTGATTAGAGTAATATTAATTAAAAATACAATTCTAATTAATATGGGGTAGCAAGCTAAGTGGGATTGATTGTGGGGAAAAATCCACAGTTAAGGATGCTTGAGCCAGAGGAGTTCTTGGATGGGTGATGTCTCGGGAAGTCCTGGTTACCGGGTGCAAGCCCCGGAAGTGATGATTGATGCTATGTGATTCATTTCACTAGTTTCAATCCCACTTCTTCACCCCTGTGAGCATCACCCGATGCAATTATTTCTAAGTGGACTATTCAAAAATTATGATAAATTAGTCAGTTACGACTACCTCTCATGGAAATGGTCATAGATGAATGACTTACTTAACGAAGTTGAATCCAAAAAATGATATCTAACAATTCTAATATTTTGAGAAGATATAAATTCAATTCAGAAATTGTACCATATTATAAGAGTTAAATTACTATTATACATGGTTAAAGTAAAATAAACTAAGTCTTATGTATAATTATACAAAACCATGTTAAAATGCATTAACTCTCTTTTAAATTTGAGGAAATAACAGAGAAATTGTAAAATACAATGTAACATTGGAAATCAATGGAATTAGAAATTCTAAATAAAATACTAAAGAAACATATTACAGAGAATACACAACTTGTACCTCTATCAAACCACCCAATTCTTAGATATATTATGAATTATGAAATAAATAAACTTGAATTTCCAAGTATGAGTTCGATAAGACGAAAATAAAATAATTCTAACAAAATCAGAGGGCAGAGACTGTTTTGGTGGAGTACGCAGAAGATATATTCTTGTACAATAGAACTCTCACTATCAAGTGAAACCAAATACAAATACATATACCAAGTTTGATAAATAGGAATTATATGACAGAGGAGTAAAATGTGGTGGAAGCCGTAAACATATAATCATATTATAAATATCAATTTCATAATGTATTTGAATGATTTCCTTGCGAGCATAAAATGATCTAAATATGATAAAAATAAAATTCAAACACCGTGGAGGAAATTATATACAAAATTTATAATAATCTACATAAGAGGAATCAAAAGTGGAGGAATTTGTATTACTTTGAACGTTAATGGAAAATTCGTAACAGACCTTCATCAAAGACTTAATAAACATTATGTGGTAATACATAATCAAGAAAAAATTAGGGAAATCTCCCAATTAGAGAATAAAATAAAATAGATGTAATATTTGATACAAATACATGAATATATAGGGTTCGAATCAATTTATTAGGGGGAATTCATTTCTGCCCATATGAATTGGAATTTTGTAACCAAACGAAATGTACTGTAAGATAATTAAAAAATCGAAAACTCGGAAATGAATTATATGCAATGGAGGAAATTTATATTTTAAGAGAATCACCTCAGAAAAACTAAAAAAATGAAACATTGTGATAGGGTTGAAAACCTGTAGTAGACTTAATGAAATTTAATTTCTGGGAAAGTGCATAAAGAGGAAAATAATTACCTCATTCTTTGGCCGTTAGAAAACCTTTGGAAACATAGGATAATTCAACATAAGTCCATTGAAATGTAAACCATGCGACTGATAAGTTTAATTGAAAATTAAAAAGACAAAATACATGGAGGAATAGTAAACGCGAGGTAATGGTAAACATAAGATAAAAATATAGGGTGCTTTTCTTACCTAAAAGACAAATGTAATATGCAGAAATTGAAGTAAAACCTTCAACTCGATTCTCCAGTAAGTCACACATAAAGGAATAGGTATAGTGAGGACTTAAGAACATGATCCTCACAAATTTCAGAGAAATTCATGGTAAGAACACGAGGAGAGTTTCTCTGTGCTCTGTTCACTCGAGTGGAAAAGAGGAAAAAATTAAATTACAATTGAAACGATGAAACAAAACCCTAATCAATCAATACATTGATGACTTGCGGATTGATCAACACCGTTGAGGCACGGTGAGATTTGCCATACACATGTCCTTCGACTGTATGGATACCCATGTGATAGTTAGGTGAAACACAGACTTGCATTAATAGGGTGGTGTGAATGAAAATATAAGGAGTTATTACACTTGAATTCATACAGAGACCATCCCATCATTCCAATTCAAATCACACAGATAATACAACCAAACTTTAATGAAATATAAAGTAAGTTAATTCGAATGTATGAAATGGAAAGGTTCCATAGTTACATAAACATTTAAGAGAATCTTACATTATATATTACGAATATGTTAATATATGTGCCTTGTGGGAAATGATATATATGTGGTGACGTAAGACATATAGGTGTTTGTATATATAAATCCTGAGGTTGGGATACAATATACATAAATTTGTATGTCACCATAGTATAAAAATATAATGCATATGTGGGGTGATATAACATTTCAATTATATTGATAAGTAAAAAGTATAAGTTTTAGTTATTGTAGATATATATGGTTGTGGGTAGGGTATATATCTCCAACAATAAAATAATACTATTAGTGAGGAAGTTATAGTGATAAATTATAACTTTAAGAAAAATAGAATTTAGTTGTGGAATAATTATAATGAAAGAACATATAATGAACTAAGTGTAGCTTAGAGTTTATAAATGTAAAATTATCCCAAGCTTTTAACTAAGGAAATTTGTACATTATAAGGAATAATGATAAGCAATAAGAGTTAGAAATAATGATTAAATACATGGTACATTATGTATGTTAATTTACCTATTAGGGTCCATTTGTAGATAAGGAACTATAGCTCCTAAGAAGATTTAAAAAAAATTAAAGGTGGGACTCAAAACAACATTTTAATGCATAAATTGAGGATGCAAAAAATAAAATAAATATGACTTACAGTTACACTATTAGTGTGAAATTATTCATGACGAAAATGTCGGAAAAGACATCGAACGTGGCCAAAGTTACTATAGAATGACAAAGAAATTGGGGGAGTTGGAGTTGTTATAATTCCTATACATAAACTATCAAATATAAATCCTTGAGAGGAATGGAGTATATGACTACTCATGATACTAAAATTATCGAATTGTACAGTGAAATTATAATTACATTAGGGTCATAACCCTAGTAAACTATTAAACAACTAACACAAGATATGTATAATTGAAAGAATATTGTATCATCTTCATTAGTCCAGTGACCAACTTGTGAATTAGAAATATTGTCTTTTAGATGAGGTGACAGATGACAAAGGTGAAAAATACATTATGCAGAGGACATAATATCAAACTTGAAGAAAAACAGTGAAATTGAAATTAATATCATACTCATATTATAAGAAAATAAAAAGAAGGAAATAAATCCTAAGAATAAGAGTATTTTAGGTAAGAGGACGTACCTGAGAATACTCTTCAGTACTTGGTCTTCTCCTTTCACCTACAGTAAGAAAAGAATATAAGCATAACTGATTTGAAAATTCATAGGAAAAAATTAACAAAGAAGTCTGAATAAATTAAATTTTGAACCTAGGGAGGTAGACAAATTTGTCGAAGTGATGGGTAACCCTCGAAGAATGACAAAAATATAGGTAATGATTACCCATGTTACTTTCATAAAAATAAAAAATAAAGTTTAATAGCAGCGTATCAAAATTTTTATGTAATTACCTTCTGAAGGGAGTGAAAAGATTTCATACTACTGGAATGGTAGGGTACTCACATTCCCTCACCAAATACAAAATAATAAATCAGATAGGGAGAAAACTTACATGCATATTATGCATATAAATCCTTGCATTGAGGTAATACTAATAATGAGAATTGTAAATATGAATACTGTAAGTTCATTCATCTTTTAGCAGTCATATATTAATAGTGAGCTAAAAAAATATAAATATGGAAATGGAAAAACCCAAAACTATAACTACACTGAAATATTTAGAAATTATTACATAAATGGGATGAAAGAATGCTACAGCAAGAGAATACAATAGTAATTGTATTAATTAAATTTAAATAATGAAGGCTATAATGGAAGTACATAAAGAGAAAAAATGGAAAAAGTAAACAAATCCAAAAATCAAACAATTACATATTATTCTACTAGACATGGCTCAAAATCTAAGCGAATTTCAAGACAGTGAAATTTAAGAATTTATGATCAATAAAATTCGGAATCAATTCAGAAATAGAACATCTATTCCTACACTAATATAAGTAGTCGTAGTGCATTATACACTTGCTGCAAATCAAATAATTTTAAAGGTGGATTTTGACGAAGGAAAAGAATTACAATTTATATGCATAACTACGTGGACTTATGGTAGTATGGAGCGAAGTCTAAACCATATGCAAAAACATAAATAGCTGATGTAGAAACTAATATGGAAATTGAGTAATATCGGAACGGTACATCCAATTGAATAGTCCAAAAAAGAGTAAGGAAATTTTATAGTCTTGTAATATCCCTATTTTTCTGCTTTTATTTTAGGCAGTTAATGATCCTAAAGGTTAAATGGACCTATAGGAAAGATATATGTGGACATAAATTAAGGTTGAATTAAATAAATGTGAAAATTAATTATTGTGCAAAGACTAGAGTAAATGGAGACCAGGATTCCTCATCCATGAGGATGGATAAGAATCGAGAGACTTTCCCAAATTCTCCAAAAATCCTTGGATAAAATAAAATAAATTAAAAATATTAGATTGGAGATAAAAATATAAAAGATACATCAGTAAAGTCAAAAGTTACTGATAATAAGTGAAATAACACTAGAAAGAGGGAAAATCCAGTTTTAAAGTAATTGTGTGTAAAAAAAAAAAGGAAAGCCTAGGCAAAAAGGAAAACAACATCGTGATTTAACTGGAAACAGTTATGGAAACATGGTGAGGAAAATCAAGCTTAAATAAGTTGTTCCTGGGTAGACAAGGGGTTTTCTATTCAATTGAAAATAATTCCTGGGTAGACAAGAGGTTGTCTACAACTTGGAGGAATTGATCTCTGCTCGGGGGGAAATTTGGAGAGAAATATCAAGGTTGGGTGGCAAATAGTCCTACCAAAATTCATATGCACAAGTGATTCAATTCTGTATTATGGATTTTAGTATTTCAAAAAGTTCAAAATTATGTATTGGTATGGAATTATGATTTAATTATAGTAGTTTGAAGTCTGTAAGAGAGTTAATTTTATACTTGGTTAATTTCTGTATAAAAATTATTTAGACATTATGATGTATTTAATAGAAAAAAACTATAGAAATTATAGGGGATCTGTATGGTTACATAGACAATTAGAAACTTATAAACCAACTCTCAAAATGTCTAAACCCCAGTAACATGTTTAAATCTGAGGTTAGGTTGTAAACCTTATTCCTGTATATATAAAAAACATAGATAAATACATGAGAAAGAAGTTCAAATGAGGGTATTTATCAGTGACACAATAATAACAGGAAATTTATACATAAAAGGGAGAATTGCTTTCTCTTGGTAAACATGAATATATGAATTCCAAATAAGATCTATTACTGTAATATAAATAGAAGATTTGAATATACATATAAATCATGGCATTATCTCAGAAAGGTCACAAAGGTCAAAACAAAATAAAGTACATGCATAAAAGTAAACATAACTGAAATTTATGAGAATAAGTATATTGTATTATACTTCAATAAATTAAGTCATGATATTGTTTTGTACATAAATTACAATTTAATTTTGTCATAAATTATAGATAGAGTGCCTGGTCCAAACTAGACATTTACAACAGAAATATCATGTTGAATATAGTTCAGAATTTAATAGGATGAACTCTTCAAAGTGATATGGACCAACCTGTATAGAAGAAACCATATTTTAATATCAAGGAATGACATATTGAATTGCCCAAAGCTTACACAAGTATAAATTAAACTGTAAGAATGTGCATTGAAAAATATGGAGTATGTGCATATATAAATATACATATAAATTAATATGTGTACAATTGTCTTTAAATGCAAGTAAAGAAATGAATACATAAACAAGGAAAATAGAAATTAAATATATAAACCTTACCTTACTGTTTTGAAATATACAACAGTAATAAAGGTGAGTATAAAATTGAGGAAAATGATTAATTATGGGAATTAGATGAAACATAAGAAAAAGGGGAAATTAATCTGACAAGTTATAAAGTGGAATACCTCTAATTTCGTTGATAGAGTATAGATAAAGAAATCTGAGAATTTGGAAATGAATGATTAACTCTTCTTGTACAATTTAGGATTTTATTAATTTGAGGAAATTAATAAAATTCTAAAATAAACTTTTAAAATTTTCAATTAGACACATAAGTATAAATATGAGAATTAAATACAGAACATAATTCTATTACACAATAGTGTTACATTACACATAAAATTCACGAAGTAAAAATGTGGGTCAAACTCATGGACAAAAATATTGTTATGAGGAATATCATAGAGACGGTCTTTCAATTTTTTACTGAAGTACGAAGATCTCAAATTAAATCTAAAAATCGAGTTTACTTTAGATAGAGATATAAAGACAGTACATAAATACAATTATAAGGACATACAAGACTAAAATAAATTGTCTCTAATTCTATTATGAAAATTATTACAACTCTCGGTAATAGTTACCTTGAAGAGAAATCGAAATCGATTTGAAAACTAACGAAAAACATAGGTCGTTAGGAAAGAAAAAGCAAAGAGATTATGTATACAATGGTATATTAAAACAACAAGGATCAACGTTGGTTCTTAGAATTAAATTTAGGGAAAAATTGAAGTTGAATAAGTATAATTCTCATTCAACGAAAACCCAGAAAGTTGTTCAAATAAAATGTGTAAACCTATAGAGTTTAGAAGCTCATATATCTTTACAATTTCATTGATAAAAATAGCAAAGAACTCATACTCATGAGAGACATTTGGATACAATAGAGAATAACGATAAAATGGAAATAAAATATAGAGAAGTATACTCAAGAATAATATCTCAATAAATTAATTATAAATGACAAAAAAATTATGGAGAAACTACCACAATATTAGAAGTGAAAAACAATTTTAATTATCATCGTAATCTCAAAATATTGTGACAATAATGAAGTCTATGCCAGAATAAACCCTTGGCTATGTTATTACAACCTTTAATAAATCATATGGTGGGAACAATTTAAATTAGAGACTCATAAAGAAATGATAGATAACATACAAAATTTGACTTCATACTAAGTCTGCAAGAAAATGGGAGGCAACAGATAAAAATGTATAACATTGCTCAGTGTTTACAATAAAATAAATTTGATAGTAGTATCCCAAAGAGGATTTCATTAAACAATTATTACCTATTTTTGGAAATGGAGGAGATTACCCCATAACATCAGGATTCGTGGAAGGAATACGAGTTAAATATTGGAACACCTCCCATTTAGAATTATTTTTTTCTTCTAATTATAGTAACATCCCTAACTTATTTCTATAATTAGACTATCATTATTCGTATTCTGTTACTAACAATTTACTATGCCACTATTTATTCATTTACAAATTATAGCTGTGTCTCCCTTTACGACAATGTAATTTACGGTTTCCTCGTAATATAGGATTTACTATCCTCATTAACAAGTCTTCAGTTCTCACTTGTGAGTACACTATTTATGTTTCATGTATCCATTAAGTTTCCTAATCCTTAATCATATTACATAGGTTTGTTTTGATTGTTTGGCAATAGTCATTACGTGACTTTAATATACCCTATCACAATTATAAATATATTACCATATATTGAAACATGTATTTTTTTCCACCAATCCAATTATGTTGAATTACCCTATATGTAAATACTCACCTTTGAGTTCGTCTCATTATCTACACACTCTTTAATACATATATATTTATGAATTGGTAATACCAGGTTATACTTTTGAAACTTATTATCCCAACCTTAATTTCTAAGTTGGAGTAACTCTTTTAATTGCGAACTTGTCTTAATGTTTGGTAATACATCCATATGTAATGGAGTTTGATAATAGGTAACCATTATGACACATTCAATTATACTTCGACCAAATATTGAACCAACATTGAATGTTTCCGTTGACCGCACTTAAGTAGGAAACCGACTAACGTAAACTTTCCATGCCAACGGGGATTCTTTACTGATTATTTTTCCACACCATTTTCGATACAAGATATCCTTTTGATTTAGTTTGGTTTTCCAATGGTACTGATCATAAATTAACTTGCCAGCATTCGTGAACTCTCTCCTTTTCAATTATTATCTTCCTATCCGTCACACTCATGAGTACAAGTCGTATCATTTGGGTTACGTAACAGATCTAATGCATAGGTTGTATTTTTTTGTGCAGATTAATTCTTCAACATACTACATCAGATGGCTTGTATAGGGCTCGTTGATCCGTAGGAAATTCGTATCCTCTCCCAATGGATGACACTTGGATGGTTCAAATGCATTTTAGATTAGGGTTTCTGGCTTAATAAAAACATATGATTTCTGTTCATGTTCTATTTCCTTTGTCATTTTTATTGAAATGAATTTTCCTCTACACAAGTCCACTTCCCACTGTGTGTGTTTCTTCTCGGCGATTTCATTTATACCTAAGTGAAAAAAGTAGCGCCGTTTGCACATGGAAACATTCTAGGGTCACTCGCCATGGCTACATTCTTCAGATGCACAGGTGAGATGTTGGTGCATTCCTTTTTTTTCTGTCTTAGTATTTATCCACAGTTGTAGACTAGTTTATGACCTCGTATTTTTCTGTAATTCATATCAAAACAAATATGGCAGATACCCATTTGTGTGTACGTATTATTTCTGTTTATTATAATAACTTCCTATTTAGTTCTGCATCGTTTTTTTTTATACGGTTAACATAGTAATAATCTGCTCTGTCCATTGCTATAGTTTTTTTTTCATATGGGTAACAATCAAAGTCATTTTTCATTTTGATATTGAACTGTATAACATACTTGGACTTCTTAATTCGTTGCATTCTTGGTTTCATTTCACTTGTCTAGTTTGTACGACAATCTCAAGAATTTTCCATCTTACGGTTTCTCAATTCATTTCAGGAATGCTATTGTTTTAGTTTAGATGGGTCTTATCATTTATTAAATACTAATATAATTTTTCCAAAACGCAGAGGTTTTCTGAGCAGTATTTGTGTTTTCCCCAAACGCAGATGGGTTATTCAATAAACTCCCATCGTATATGGTTGTACCAATCAATGGCAACCTAACTCATTGTAAGCTCATATGGCTTTACTATTTAGTTGCATAGCAATTTTCTGTGTTTAAAATTCAAGGGTTTTGTATTTTTATTTCATACTTCCGAATTTGGTTTAAGTATTAAAATCATGATTTCTTATCTGCGTCCTGTGAGATTTATCTCACCAGGAATCAAATTCATCTACTGTATATGCGTATTAATCATTTATTGTATATTTTGTTTCTTCCTTTATCTCTTACCATTTTTTATACGAGTTATTATATATATATGGCATGATTTATGAATTTGTCTTTTTATATAATTACAAGTATAACATGGAGATGCAGTTCATAAGGTAATTACCCAAACCCTTTTGTCCTGTATATAAATATTTGTTTTAATTATCCTGTATCAACTCTGACTCTTGACTTCATCCATGTAGGTATGGCTCGAGGCCACTTTCCTCTGGAGTTATTTTACATCTCAAGCACTTATTCACCCAATAGTAATATAGTTTCTATTTTCCTTCTGAGGTTGGTCGACTGCCTGTCGTCTCTCTTCTATGGCATAATTTCATAGGTTTATTTTTCTTTAGACTTTAAGGTTTATTACCAGAATGAGACGTTCTTTGTGTAAAATTTATCTTTCGCAAACAAGGCTGGTTTAAATGTAAAATTCTATTGTTGGAATATTCATACTGATACACTGAATATATTTTACATTTATCATTTTTCTCCACCAGACTGTATAACCCTCTTGTCTTTACATCAGTATTGTTATGGTTTTCATAACTAAAATTTATTTTAGTTGAACATCAAATTATTTTTTTGTACTCTTGACTACAGCTGGATAATTTCTTTCCTATTATGTTGTCCAAAATATTCGTACTGAATAGTATTACATGATACTACCTTTTTCTGTGCTATACTAAGTATAATAGGGTTACTATATATCTTAAAAATTCTTGCTTCTCGTTCCGAGTACTATGAAAATTTCATAATAATATGTTTATTGTTTTTCAAATATAATTTCCACTTCCACTACATTACAAGTATAACATCTAGATATATGCATACATGTCGTATCCTGCTTAATAACTCTAGACATGATTTTTCTTTTTCTAGATAGAACAAAATTTATTTCATACACTATAAATTCATTTATCATGCATGCATCATTTTCTAGTGATAGTCATTACATAAAATCTCATACGTGTACTATTCTTTCTTATTTTAATTTCTGCATATATATTATAGTACAAAAAGTTATGAATTATATTGCAATGTTATCTGTTTTTGTTTAAGTTTATTTCAAATTCCAGTGTACAATTCACTGACATATATTAGTATAAGCTAATTAAATACACATAAGTTTCCTATGAGGTACCTAACCTTAGATCTAGACCCAATACTAGGTTATAAACATTCTGAGAGTTGGTCCTCTATAGAATATGTCTGTACAACAATAGAAAATTAACTATTTCCTCTATAGTTAATTCTATTAAATTTACATACCACCAAAATATATATTTGTCTCGTATAATTTCCATTACATAGACACGGATTTGGACCCAGAATTTCATATAGATCCAACTACTTTACCCCTTCCAGTAATTCATCACAACATTAAAATATAATTTAAAAACAATTCAAATTAAATATGCATACCACTTAGGTTAGACTAGGTGCCACCCAACCTTAGATCTATTCCTCCACGGCTCACCCCTGAGCACAGATCCTTTCCTCCGATGATAGACAACCCTTTATCTATCCTGAATTAGCTTATTTAAGATTTCTTTCCCCAACCTATTTCCCTTAACTGCGTCTAGTTAATTCAGGATGTTGTTTTCTTGTTTTCCTAGGTTTTCCCTTTGTTTCTTCCACAAATATACTTTTAAAGCTAGCTTTTCTGCTTTCTAGCTATATTCCACCTCTTCCCAGTGATTTCCTCTTTGTGGGGCATTTTTTAAGATTTTTATCTCCAATCTAATTTTAGTATTTACTTTATTCCTTCCAATGATTTTTGGAATTCTTGGGAAAGTCTTACAACCTTATCCATCCTCATGGATTTGGTTTCCAGATCTCTAATCATATTCTAGTCATTGCACATTAATTTCCATTTTATTTTATTAACTTGAAATAATAAAATAAATCCACACAATTGTTTTCCATTGGGGTCCACTGTACCCTTTTGGACTTGTTCACATGTCTAATAAAAGCATAGCAAACTAGGGATATTACATATTCCCCCTCTAAAAACAAAACACTGTCCTCGGTGTTGTAAAGACAAAAAAAAAAGAAATCACTGTGCAAACAATGATGGTTATTCATCCATCATATCTTCCTCTCTCTCCCAAGTATCTTCTTTGGGTGCAAAGTGCCTCCACTGCACTTTTTCCCTGGCCACAATTCTATTCCTGAGCTCAATTTCTTCTCGTGCCAATATTTGAAGTGGCTCTGGAAGGAATTCCTTTTCTGGTTCCACCTGTATCACATTCCAATCAATAGCATGAGTAGGTTCATGCTCATATTTTTTTAATAATGAAACATGAAATACATCGTGAAACTTAATGTGACTAGGTAAAGCCAGCTTATATGCAACTGGTCCAACCCTTTCCAGCACTTCAAATGGTCCACAGTAATGTGGAGCTAGTTTTTCACAACTTTCAGTGTGCAAAGTACTCCTTTTAGGCTTAATCCTTAGGTAAACATGATCACCCACACTGAATTCTCTGTGAATTCTCTTTTTGTCTGCATAAATTTTCTACCTGTCTTGTGCTGTTTTGATATTTTGTTGTTCACAATTCTTTCCATTTCCTACAAAGCATCTGGTCCAAGTATTAACTTATCCTTTGGTTGACTCCAAATTAGATATGTATGTCACTTTCTGCCATAAAGTGCTTCAAAGGGGCTCATCTTAATTGAAGCTTAGTATCTGTTGTTGTAGGCAAATTCTGCTAAGTGTGGAAAGTCCTCCCACTTTGTTGGTCTGTCTATAACATATATCCTTAACATGTCCTCTAAACTCTAGTTTGTTCTTTTAGTTTGGCCATTAGTTTGGGGATGGTAAGCAGTACTAAAATTTAATTTGATACCCATGCCCCCAAATATATTCCTCCAAAAAGTTACAGTAACTTTTGTATCTTTATCTGAAATGATCATCTTAGGAATACCATGCAATTTCACAATCTATTTCATAAATACATTTTCTACTTGAGCTGTACCAAAGGTAGATTATGTAGTTATAAAGTGTGAAACTTTAGTCAAAGTATCCACTACTACCATGATAGAGTAATGTTGGTATTTAGTCCTTGGTAAACGAGTAATAAAATCCATGGAAATAGTCTCCCATTTCCATTCTGGAATGGGTAAGGGATTCAACAATCCAGCTAGATGCTGATGTTATACCTTCACTTGTTGACATTATATGCATATAGCTAAGTAATTTTCCACATCTTTTTTCATAACAGGCTAGAATAGGTTCTTTCTTAAGGCTGAAATTAAGTTTTGGTATTTGAGATGTCCCGCATAGGGTCTTTTATGGTACTCATCCAAAATCTCTTTCTTTAAGGAATATACATCGGGAATGTATAATCTATCTTTATAACAAACCAATCCCCTCCGGTTATGTGTATAACCTTTCATCTCCTTTTTTAGAAATTGTGTCTAAAGTTTTTCATAGTTTTGGTCTTGTCTCACCACTCCTTGAATCATTCCTTCAATGTCAAAGTTGGCACTACTTCTAACATTACTCACACTTTTCCAAGCATTTCTGGTTAATGCATATGAAATATTATTTTCCTTCCCCTTAATATGTTTGATCTCCATGTCAAACTCACTAAAGAAGGACAACCATCTAGCTTGCCTAGCATTCAAATCAGTTTGCGTGAAGAAATACTTTAAAATGATGTGATTTGTCATCAATACAAACATTTTCCCTAAAGGTAATGTCTCCACATCTTTAAATCATGTATTACAAAAACCAGTTCTAAATCATACACACTATAATTATGTTCATGTTTCTTGAGTTTTCTTAATTCATATGCTATAACAGAGCTTTCTTGTAGTAACACTCCTCCTAATCTCTCTCCATAAGCATCTGTGCATACTACAAATTCCTGATCTGGATCAGAAATATTTAAAATAGGTGTTGTAAGTTTCAATTTTAATTGGTCAAAGCTATTTTGACATTTCTCAGTCCATTCAAACTTGACTCCTTCTGTTTTTCAAGTTCTTATGGTTATTGTTTAGTGAAGAGTTTTTCGGACAATTGACTCCTTCTCTCTGTAGAGATGTAATAGGGTAGGCTAAGTTTGAAAATCTCTCTACAAATCTCCTATAGTATCCCGCAATTCCCATGAAAGATCTCATAGAAGATACATCAGTAGGTACATGCCATTCTCTTATCGTTTTTATCTTTTTCGGGTCTATTGCTAATCCCTTCTTTGAGATTATATGACCTAAGTACTGAATCTTATCTTTGAAAAAACCACATTTTCTAAACTTAGCATACAAATTGTTTTCCATGAGTTTTTTTAAAACAATTCTAAGATGTTCTTTATGCTCAGCTTCATTTTTAGAATAAATCAAAATGTCATCAATAAATACTAGTAAAAAATTGTCCAAGTTCTTATTTAAGGCACTATTAATCAAGCACATAAAAGTAGGAGGTGCATTAGTCAACCCAAATGGTAAGACCACAAACTCATAGTGTCCATACCTGGTTCTAAATGAAATTTTACTTATATCTTCTTCTTTAATTCTTAGTTGATGGTAGCATGTCCTTAGATCAATTTTCAAAAAGACTATTGCTCCTCTAACTTGGTCAAAGAGATCATCTATCTTAGGTAAATGATATCTGTTCTTGATTTTCAGTTTATTCAATTGATGATAGTCTATAAAAGTTATAAAAGTACCATCTTTGTTTTTCGCAAATAATACAGGTGCTCCCCATGGGGATACACTTGGTCTGATGTAGTCTCTATCTAGCAACTCCTGCAGTTACATCTTCAACTCCATCAGTTCTGGGGTACTCATTCTATATGGGGCTTTAGAAACTGGTGTTTCTCAAGGAACTAAGTCAATTGAGAAGTCAATTTATCTCCTAGGGGGTAGATAAGGAATTTCATCTAGAAACACATCCTTGAACTCTCTAATAACAGGTAATGTTTCTAAATTATTTTCTTTTGGTTGCTATCCCAATTCTTCTACATGCACATAATACACTTGGCAACCCTTTCTAGCAATTGTTTTCAATTGAAGAGCTGAAATTTGTCTCACAGATATGGGTTTTGGTTTTCCTTTCACTATCACAGGTTTTCCCTCCTCATTTATGCAATGTATTTTTTTGTCTAAGAAATTTAACATGGATTTCTTTTTCTCTAACCAGTCTATTCCTACCAATACATCATAGGACCCTAAAGGTAGAATATTCAGATTCAGTTCAGTTTGGTATCCATTCATAATTATGGTTGTTTGGAGTAACTTATGAGTCACTTTCCTTTTTGTCCCAGTGGCTAACTGAACCAGCCATGACTGCTAAAATTTCTCTGACTTTAATTTTCATTTTTCTACCATTTGAGGACTTATATAACTTAAATATGCACCTGTAACTATTAAAACAAAAACAGGTTGGTCAACAATCATACCTTCTACTTCAACCATAGTGGACTGGTGTTCTGCTTGACGATCTTCCAGGGTAGAACTGATTTTTGGGTTGTTTCTTGCCACATCATTTACAGTAGTTGCTTCTCTTAGTACTTATACAGTTTGAATGTTTATGTGTGGACAGTCTCTTAGTAAATGAGGTACTCCACAACCCCAACACTTTAGAGGTTCCCTCATTTTAACAATTCCTTCTCTTTTATTGTTTCCATTAATCTATTTGGACTCTATTTGTGATTGAGCTGGTTGATTTTCTCCAATTTTTTTGAACTTATTTATTTGGTGGTTTCTCTCAAAATTCTTTAAGTATGCTGGTTTTGTTCTTTTCCAAGTAGAGTCACCCTTCTCTTTGTTCTACCAATTCTTTGCCTGTTCATTTTTTCCTTTAAACTGCTGGTAATACAGTGCTGCTTTATGTACCACTTCATCCATGGTCTTGATATTATCAAAATCTATCTTATCCTTATATATAGTAGGTAGAAAATTTAAAAATCGCTATACCTTATCCTTATCCTCTCTTATATAAGGTACATAACAAAGCGGATTGGTGAATTTGGTTACAAATTCATCAATAGTAAGTTTTCCCAACCTAAGTTCCTGAAACTCTTTTGCCTTATCATCATAATAACGTTCATTCAGATATATATTTTTGAATTTGATTTGGAAATCATCCCAAGTAATAGTTTTCTCATCTATAACATGAACCATATTGGTTTCTTCCCACCACAAGGTAGCCTTCCCTTGCAACTTATAGATAGTCAGTCTGGCTCTCAAGTTGCTTTCATATTCATAAACCTGAAAGTAATTTATCATATCTAGAAGCCAAGCTTCAACATCTTCCTCCTTCTCCCCATCATAGGAGGGAGGCTTGATTTTCCGAAATTGACCCTGTAATTCCTTATTCCTTCTAGACTGTTGTCTAGAGGCATCATCTTCCTCAGAATATTTTGAGTGATTCATAGTTCCCTTCCTCTTTTTTCCAGAACCTTCACCTTCATGACTGTTCTGGGAGGTCAATTATCTTATTAAGCTGTCTTGCTCCTCACTGGCTAAAGATAGCCTTTCATTGTGGTTTTTCAGTTGCATCATTTCTTTTTGCATTCAATTTATCATAGCCATCAATGGAGCATTTGGATCTGCTGGGTTTTCTCCCCTACCTAGATCCACATATAACTCATCCCCTTCACTCATGGTTCGCAACTGTATGTTTCAACTCTGTTTCACTGTACATAAAATTAAACATTAGGGAAATTTAAATTTAACAAAAACTTACAGCAACATACCTTTTGTTTTTTTTGGTGTGAGCACACATTTTTGTTTAGTGTTTTAACATGTGTTCTGATACCATTTGTAACACCTCCCATTTCAATTTTTTTCTTCTAATTATAATAAAATCTCTAATTTATTTCTATAATTAGAATATAATTAGTCGCATTCTATTACTAAAAATTTATTATGCCACTATTTATTCATTTACAATTTATAGCAGTGTCTCCCTTTATCACAATGTAATATAGGATTTACTGTCCTCATTAATAATTCTTAAATTCTCACTTATGAATACATTATTTCTTTTTTATGTATCCATTAAGCTTCCTAATCCTTAATCATATTACATAGGTTTGTTTTGATTGTTTTAAAATAGTCATTACGTGACTTTAATATACCCTATCAGAATTATAAAGATATTACCATATATTGAAACATATATTTTTTCCACCCATCCAATTATGTCGAATTACCCTATATGTAAATACTCACCTTTGGGTTCGTCTCATTATGTACACACCCTTTAATACATATTTATTTATGAATTGGTAATACCAGGTTATACTTTTGAATCTTATTATCCCAACCTTAATTTCTAAGTTGGAGTAACTCTTTTAGTTGCAAACTTGTCTTAACGTTTGGTAATACCTCCACATGTAATGGAGTTTGGTAATAGGTAACCATTATGAAAAATTCAATTATACTTCGACCAAATATCAAACCAACAGTAAACGTTTTCGTTGACCGCACTTAAGTAGGAAACCGACTAACGTAAAGTTTCCATGCCAACGAGGATTCTTTACTATTTAGTTGTCCACACCATTTTCGATACAAGATATCCTTTTTATTTAATTCGGTTTTCCAATGGTACTTATCATAAATGAACTTGTCATAATTTATGAACTCTCTCATTTTCAAGTCTGATATTCCTATCCATCACACTCATACGTACAAGTCATATCAATTAGGTTACATGACAGCTCTAATGCACGGGTTGGATTTTTTTGTGCGGATTAATTCTTCAACATGCTACATCACATGGCTTGTACAGAGCTTGTTGATCCATAGGAAATTCCTATCCTCTCCGGATGGATGACACTTGGACGGTTCAAATGCATTTTAGATTACGGTTTCTGGCTTAATAAAAACTTACGATTTCCATTCTGGTTCTATTTCCTTTGTCAATTTTATTGAAATGTGTTTTCCTCTACACAAGTCCACTTCCAACTGTGAGCGTTTCTTCTCAACGATTTCGTTTATACCCAAGTGAACAAATTAGTGCCCTTGGCACATGGCAATGTTCGAGGGTCACTCTCCATGGCTACATTCTTTAGATGCACAGGTGAGATGTTGGTGCATTCCTTTTTTTTCTGTCTTAACACTTATCCATAGTTGTAGTCTGGTTTATGAACTCGTATAATTTTGGTATTCATATCAAAACAAAAATGGCAAATACCTATTTGTGTGGACGTATTATTTATGTTTATTATAATAGCTTCCTATTTAATTTTGCATCGTTTTTTTTATATGGCTAATATATTAATTATCTTCTTTGTCCATTTCTATAGTTTTTTTCCATATGGGTAGCAACCAAAGTCGTTTTCACTTTGATATTGAACCTTATACATACTTGGACTTCTTACTTCGCTCCATTCTACGTTTTGTTTCACTTGTCTAGTTTGTGCCATAATCTCAAGACTTTTCCATCTTACGGTTTCTCAATTCATTTCAGAAATTTTGTTGTTTTAGTTTAGATGGGTCTTATCATTTATTAAATACTAATAGTGATTTTCCAAAAAGCATAGGGTTTCTGAGCAGTATGCGTGTTTTTCCCAAGCACAGATGGGTTATTCAACAGACTCCCATCATATATAGTTGTACCAATCAATGGAAACCTAACTCATGGTAAGCTCATATGTCTTTACTGTTTAGTTGCATAGAAATTTTTTTCGTTTACAATTCAAGGGTTTTGTATTTTTATTTCATACTTCCGAATTTGGTTTAAGTATTAAAATCATGGTTTCTTATCTGCACCCTGTGAGATTTATCTCACTAGGAATCAACTTCATCTACTGTATATGCGTATTAATATTTTATCTTAAATTTCGTTTCTGCCTTCATCTCTTACCATTTTTTATACGAGTTATTATATATATATATATATGGCATGATTTATGAATTTGTCTTTTTATTTAATTATAGGTATAATACGGAGATGCAGTTTGTAAGGTAATTTCCCAAACCCTTTTGTCCTATATTAAATAATTTTTTTAATTATTTTGTATCAACTCTGACTCTCAACTCCGTCCATGCAGGTATGACTTGAGGCCAATTTCTTGTGGAGTTATTTTACATCTCAAGAAAATATTCTCCCAATAGTAATACGGTTTCTATTTTCCTTCCCAGGTTGGTCGACCGTCTGTCGGTTATCTTCTATGGCATACTTGCATATTTTTATTTTTATTTATCCTTTAATGTTTATTATTATAATGAGACATTCTCTATGTAAAACTTATCTTTCATAACCAAGGCTGGTTTAAATGTAAAATTTTATAGTTGGACTATTCATACTGATACACTGAATATATTTTACATTTATCATTTTTCTCTTCCTGACTGTATAAACCTCTTCTCTTTACATCAATATCGTTATGGTTTCCATACCTAAACTTTATTTCAGTTGAGCGTCAGATTATGTTTTTTGTACTCTTGATTACAGCTGGATAATTTCTTTCCTATTCTGTTGTCAAAGAGATTCCTACTGAATAGTATTACAAGATACTATCTTTTCCTGTACTATACTGAGTATAATTTGGTTACTGTATATCTTAGAAATTCTTTCTTCCCGTTTAGAGTACTATGAAACTTTCAGAAGAATCTGTTTATTGTTTTTCAAATATACTTTCCAGTTCTGCTACATTACAAGTATAACATCTAGATATATGCATACATGTCGTATCCTGCTTAATAACTCTACACATGATTTTTATTTTTCTAGATAGAACATAATTTAATTCATACACTATAAATTCATTTATCATGCATGCATCATTTTCTAGTGATAGTCATTATAGAAAATATCTTACATGTACTGTTCTTTCTTGTTTTAATTTCTTCATATATATTATAGTATATAAATTTATGAGTTATACTATAATGTTATCTATTTCTGTTTAATTTATTTCAAATTCCAGTGTATAGTTCACTGACATATATTAGTATAAGCTAATTAACTACACATAAGTTTCTTGTGAGGTACCTAACCTCAAATCTAGACCCAATACTGGGTTATAGACATTCTGAGAGTTGGTCCTCTATAGAGTATGTCTGTACAACAATACAAAATTAACTATTTCCTCTATAGTTAATTTTTTTTGAATCTACAGACCACCAAAATATATATTTGTCGTATAATTTCCATTACATAGACACGGATTTGGACCCAGAATTTTATATATATCCATCTACTTTACCCCTTCTAGTAATTCATCACAGCATTAAAATATAATTAAAAAATCATTCAAATCAAATGTGCATACCACTTAGGTTAGAGTAGGTGCCACCCAACCTTTGAGCTCATTCTCCACAACTCACCCCCGAGCAGAGATCCTTTCCTCCAGTGATAGACAACCATTTGTCTATCCTAAATTAGCTTATTAAAGCTTGTTTTCCCCGGCCTGTTTCCCTTAACTACGTCTAGTTAATTCAGGATGTTGTTTCATGTTTACCTAGGCTTTCCCTTTTTTTCTTCCACAAATTTAGTTTTAAAGCTAGATTTTCTACTTTCTACCTTTATTCCACCTCTTGCCAGTAATTTCCTCTTTACTGGGGCAGGTTTTCAGATTTTTATCTCCAATCTAATTTTGGTATTTACTTTATTCCTTCCAAGGATTTTTGGAAGTCTTGGGAAAGTCTGACAACCTTATCCATCCTCATGGATATGGTTTCTAGACATTTAATCATAATCTGATCATTGCACATTAATTTCCATTTTATTTTATTAACTTCAAATAATAAAATAAATCCACACAATTGTTTTCCATTGAGGTCCACTGTACCCTTTTCGACTTGTTGACATGTCTAATAAAAGCATAGAAAACTGGGGATATTACATATTCAAATGGAACAAAACTATGCCAAAAAAAAAAAACTTAATATTAGTTACGAATCAAACCATAATGTAAAAAAATAAAAACTACAGAGGCATGACTGATCTTACAATTTAAATCCGTTAAAATAACATATACATTTTACCTGAAGGGCATAGTGCCTCTGAAGGTGACGCATAGTTGTCAATGCAGAAAGTTGAATGCGTGACAATATTCAACACCAGTGTGGATGAAGAGGAACATTAATAAAGTCATGGGCTGCGTGGTAAAATGAACAAGGGTTTGAAGACTAGAGTCAAAGAGTTGAGAGGGAAAAATGAAAAACGAAAATTCTGCATAGGGTTTGGTCTTTGTAACATTCCACAGTAGAGATACGAAATAATCCGGACCATCCACGTGGCTTTGATCTAAGACAACAGTCGATAAAAAAATCTACGAGGCCATGTGATTTCATTTAATCACCGAAGTACAATCATAATTGTGAAAATCTTGAAACTTCAACCATATTAAATCTCTGACATGTGAAAGTTACGGATATTAAATCCCAATCACTCGATCGATTAACGCATATCTTCACATTAAAGAAGGATCGATGTATAAGTATATTGTATTGTTAATGGAATACGCATATCTCGTCGTAAGACAAAACTGGTGGAGTAATACATTATTAGGTGCTAATAATGTACACATTCCAATCATATTAATAAATACTAAATGATTGATATAACATAACAATAATTTGAAGGGTCAATTCGTATTAATGGTGGAATGGTAAAGTTTATAAAAACTATATATCATGAATTCCTTCCAATGTCGTAGTTATTAAGAAATGAATAACATGGAAAATATTCCAATAATACAAGGAGTAAAGGATAGGAAGGGAATTTACATAATTTTTATATAGTACATTGTATAACTTATTCAATCCTGTGGAATGGATTCTATATACCCTTTTACTTTAACAAAAGAAGATATATGTATCAAATGAGAAATTATGATAGTAAGTTAATATTAACTCTTATGAATATTAAACTTGACATAGGGTACCATACCATATGTAGGTTTAGAAAACCATAAAGATGTTAAGGGAGAATGTAAAGTGTAACTTTACTATATTATACTATATTCAGTATAAACATTTTAGCGAAAGTTATAGTGTACCAAGGTGATGACGAACTATCATCATGTGTAATCACAAAGGAAAATGAATTATGAATTCAATAGGAAATACAAGGATAAAAAATATAATAAAAATGCCATAACTAAATTCATAAGTTATGAAGGAAATAATAACAATATAAAATATAATGAAAGAGTTCGTCGAATAGTGACGAAATACTTTAATGTCATTGACGACAAATTTAGTAGTTATACTATAATTAGAATTTTTTTTTTTTTTTTTTAAGTGGATTTATTACAGATGGTATCAGAGCCCATGTTAAAACTCTAGGCATATATGTGTCCTCACACAAGAAATTAAAAATCCAAAATTTTGCTCTTGTAAATTTATTTAAATTGAAATTTTTTTGCACTAATTAAATTTCTGTGTACAGTGATTTAGTGCAGAAAAGTACAACTGTCATTATGAGAGATGGAGGAGGTATATACGTAGATCATGGTGGCAAGGGAAATCCACCAGATCAAAATTTTCAGTTTTTAGATATGTTCAGGGAGATGCAACAAGAATTGATTCATCTGAGAACCAACAGTAAACGATTGATGCAAGCCAGTGAAGAGAAAGAGAGGTTGATTAAGGAATCAACCTCAAGGTTTAGCCACGAAAGTGAAGACCCTGGAAGAAAGAGAAAAGAATTTGAAACCACTCAGAAGGATCTGAGGATGGTGAAGCAGATGGACAAAAGTCCAGAAAGAAAAAGGAATTGCAAGGAGAATTCTGAAAAATTAAACGTCCCACTTATGATGGTGAAAAGGAGGAAGATGAAAAATCTTGGCTTCTAAATATGATAAAATACTTTCAAGTCTATGAATATGGAAGTAACCTAAAATCCAAATTGGGTATTTACCAACTACAAGGTAAGGCTACCTTGTGATGGGAAGAAACCAAAATGGTACATGTACTATATGAGAAAACTGTTACTTGGGAAGACTTCCAAACTAAATCTGTATCTAGAGATTGAGATTTGACTGAGAGATACTATGATGACAAAGCCAAAGAGTTTCATGAGTTGAGATTGGGACAACTCACTATAGATGATTTTGTTACCAAATTCACTAACCTGCTTCACTATGTGCCTTATATTAGAGAAGAGAAAGTCAAGGTACAATGATTTTTAAACTACCTACCTACTATCTACAAGGAGAGAATAGAATTTTATAATCCCAATAAAATGGATGAAGCGATGCGTAAAGCGAGAATGTGTTATCAATAGTTCAAAGACAAAAATGATCAGATAAAAAATTAGAAAAAAAAATAAAAAGTGAAGACAAATCTAGTGGAAAAAGAGTAAAACTAGCATACTTGAAAAACTTTGGGAAAAATCATCAAAGGAAGAAGTTTAACAAAACTGGAGAAAATCAACGAGCCCAATCACAAACTGGATCTAAACAGATGGATGTAAACAACAAGAAAGAAGGAAATGTAAAAATGAAGGAACCATTAAAGTGTTGGAGTTGTGGAGAACCTCATTTGTTATGTGACTGTCCTCAACGAATAGTGTTGAGAGAGAAAACTATTGTAAATGATGTTGCTAGAAACATTCCAAGAATCAGTGCTGCACTAGAGGAATGCCAAGCTGAACACCAATAAAACCATGATCAAATTCGAAGGTGTGATTGCTAAACAACCTGTTTCCGTTTTGATATATCCAGGAGAAAATTTAAGCTATATAAGTCCACAGATGGTGGAAAAGTGCAAATTAAAATCAGAAAAAATTCAACAAGCCTGGTTAGTCTAGTTAGCTATTGGAACAAAAAGAAAAGTGACCCATAAATTAATAAATATTGTTGTAAATTTAAATGGGTAAGAAACATAACTCAATTTAAATATTTTACCTCTAGGATCTTAGGATGTGTTAGTGGGAATGAATTGGTTAGAAAAAAATAAAGCAATAGTTAATTGCTTAGATAAAACAATTCACTGTGTAGATGGTGAGATAAAACTAGTGATAGTAAAAGGAAAACCAAGACCAATATGAATAAGAAAGATTTCAATACTACAATTAAAAGGGACATCAAGGAAAGGTTGTCAAGTGTATGTTGTACAAGTGGAGGAATTGGGACAAGCAGCTAAAAATGAAGTTGTACAAGTGGATGACTTAGAGAATTCAAATATGCATTTCCAAATGAAATTCCCCATTTACCTCCTAAAAGAGAAAATGTATTTTTCAATTGAATTGGTACTCTAGAGCTACACCTATCTCTAAATCACCCTACTAAAGCACCCTACCGAATGAGTACTGGTGATTTTCTAAAATTTAAACTTCAGTTACAAAAAAATTGTTGGACATAGGGTACGTTAGATAAATGGTGCCTCCTTGGGAAACATATGTGTTATTAAGAAGAAAGACGACACATTCAAAAGGAGTATAGATCTCCTGCAACTGAATAAATTTACCATAAAGATTAGATTTCCTGGAAAATATGACTTATTTTATCAAGTGAGAGGATCTACAATCTTTTCAAATATTAATTTAAGAAAATTCTATCACCAACTAAGAATTAAATATGAAGACATCAACAAGACTGCATTCAGGACTAGATACGAGAACTATGAATTTGTAGTTCTACCTTTTGGATTAACAAATACACATGCTACATTCATGAGTTAAAGGAATAGTGTGTTATATAATTATCTAGACAAAATTGTTTTAAGGTTTCGGCTATATCCCAAAAATAAAGTAGAATATAATGAACATCTCATAATTGTCTTACATACATAACTATATGCCAAACTCAACAAGTATGAAATTTTCAAAGATAATAAAATTCAGTAATCGGACCATGTAATTTCAGAATATGGAGTGGCAGCTAACCTAGAGAAAACACAAGCTATCAAGGATTGGCATGTGCCTACTGATATCCCAGCCATAAGATCATTCCTAAGGTATCACTAGATACTACCGGAGAGTTTTAGAGGGATTTTCAACCTTAGCATATCCTATTACTTCTTTACAAAAACAAGAAGTAAATTCTAACTGGAAAACTAAGTGTCAACATAGTATTGAATAGTAAAAACTTAAACTAACAACTTCTACTATTTTGTGGAGACAATGGTTATTAGGGAAGAAGATTATACTGATGACAGATCATAAAAATTTGTATTTCTTTTTCACTAATTTAAAGGCGAGATAAGCTAGAGGGTTGTCTTTCCTTAGTGAGTTCGACATGGAAATCAAACATATTAAAGGAAACAAGAATATATTGCAGATAATTTGAGTAGGAATGCTCATCAAATATTGAATAATTTTGGAAGTAGTGAGAAAATTTTCATAGAAGGGTTTATAGAAGAAGTGGTGAGTCAAAACCCAAACTTTGAAAACTACAAGAAAAGTCGCAAAACACTGAAATATTAGGATATAATCAAAATCATAAGGGGTTGATTATTATAAAAACAAATTGTATATTCCAAATGTGATCTCATTAAAACAAGACATTTTAGACGAGTATAAAAAAAATCCTTATGCAGGACATACTAGTGATCAAACCCGGATTCATGATTAAAGAAGAACATGTTTTGGCCTGGTACGGGAAAATATGTAGCATATATTTTTGCCAAAAATGTCACTAAGAAGGAGTGGAACATAAACATCCAACAGAACTATTGGATTATCTCCCTATTCCAGAATGGAAGTATGAAATTGTTTCAATAAAGTTCATCAACAGATTGCCTATAACAGGGCACTAAAAAAATCAGTACATTTTTACCTATACAAGCTACTTTTGTCACATCCAAAAGTAGGCAATGTGTCTAAGAAAGAAATTGTGAAATATTATGGAGTTCCAAAATTGATTATATCTAACAAAGCTGACAAGGTTAATTTCAATTGGGTTTTTGAAAACTCTAGTTGCATGAAAAAGAGTACCGAGTTGAACTTTAGTACTGCTTATCATCGTCATCAACTGGATAGATTGAAAGAATCAATCAAATTATAGAATGCATGTTGTGCGTGTATGTGATGAACATGTGGATAGAACCACAAAGTGGGAAGATTTTCTGCATATGGCAGAATTGTTTCTAATAAATTTATTAGGCTTCTAATTAAGATGTATCTTTTTGAAGCTTAGTATAATAGGAAATACTACACTCTGTTTAGCTGGAGTCCATTAGAGAAGTTATGTAGAGGGGAAGAGAATTCAGAAAGAATTCCAAATGGGTGACCATGTGTACTTGAGTATTAAGGCTCGCAAAGTACATTATATGATAGCAGGTGTGCTAAGTTAGCACTATACTACGATGAAGCATTAGAAGTCTTGCTACAGATTAGCTCCACTGAGATATATTGAGGTTCAAAATATTATCATAATTCCTTATTGTAAATGTATATATGTGACTTGACTCATGTAAATATATGTGATCTGTGAACAGGTGAAAACAAAAATGAAATTTCTTCCAGAAATACTTCTTATACACATATGGAAGCATGAAAAAATCAAGCTCCGGAGTATAATATTAAGCGGGGTATAAGTGTGGTGGATACACTGTATATTTGAGGAAGCTACTTGGAGCAAGAGGATGAGATGAAGGAGAAACATCCATCCCTGGTTGAGGAATCAACAAAGCATTTTCAACACCGAGGATGATGTTCTGTTTTAGAGGAGGAATATGTAATATCCCTATTTTTTTGCTTTTATTTTAAGAAGTTAATGATCCTAAAGGTTAAATGGACCTATAGGAAATCTATATGTGGATATAAACTAAGGTTGAATTAAATAAATGTGAAAATTAATTATTGTGCAAATACTATAGTAGATAGAGACCAAGATTCCTTATTCATGAGGATGGATAAGAATCCAAAGAATTTCCCAAATTCTCCAAAAATCCTTGGAGAAAATAAAATAAATTAAAAATAGTATATTGGAGATAAAAATATAAAATATACCTCAGTACAGTGGAAAGTTACTAAGAAGAGGTGAAATAAAACTAGAAAGAGGAAAAACGTTGTTTTAAAGTACTTTTGTGGAAAGAAAAAAAAGCCGAGGCAAAAAGGAAAATAACATCTTGATTTAACTGGACACAATTATGGAAACATGCTAAGGGAAAGAAAGCTTAAATAGTTGATCCTGGGTAGACAAGGGGTTGTCTATTCAATGGAAAATAATTCCTGGGTAGACAAGACGTTGTCTACACCTTGGAGGAATTGGTCTCTACTCGGGGGGAACTGTGGAGAGAAAGCTCAAGGTTGGGTGGAAAATAGTTTTATCAAAATTTGTATGCAGAAGTAATTCAATTCTGTATTATGGATTTTAGTATTGCAGAAAGTTTGAAATTATATATTGGTATGGAATTATGATTTAATTATAGTAGATTGAAGTGTTTAAGAGAGTTAATTTTATTCTTGGTTAATTTTTGTGTAAAAATTATTTAGATAGTATGATGTATTTAACAGACGACTATAGAAATTTTAGTGGATCTGTATGGTTACATAGACAATTAGAAACTTATAAACCAACTCTCAGAATGTCTGAACCCCAGTAACAGGTTTAAATCTGAGGTTAGGTTGTAAACCTTATTACTCTATATACAAAAAACATATATAAATATATGAGAAAGAAGTTCAATCGAGGGTATTTATCAGTGGTAAAATAATAACAGGAAATTTATACATAAAAAGAAAAATTCATTTCTCTTGGTAAAAAATGAATATGTGAATTCCAAATAATATCTAATATTGTAAGATAATTAGAAGATCTGAATATAAATATAAATCACGGAATTAGCTCAGAAAGGTCAGAAAGGTCAAAACAGAATAAAGTAAATGTAGAAAAGTAAACATAACTCAAATTTTTGAGAATTAGTATATTGTATTATACTGCAATAAATTAAGTCATGATATTGTTCTGTACATAAATTACAATTTAATTCTATCATAAATTATAGACAGAGTCCCTAGTCCAAACTAACATATACAACATAAGTATCAAGTTGAATATAGCTCAAAATCTAATAGGATGAACTTTTCAAAGTGATATGGACCAACCTCTATAGAAGAAACCATAATATAATATCAAGGAATGACATATTGAAGTGCCCAAAACTTATTCAAGTATAAATTAAACTGTAAAAATGTTTATTGAATAATATGGAGTACCTGACTATACAAAGATACATATGAATTTATATGTGTACAATTGTCTTTAAATGTAAGTAAAGAAATGAATATATAAATAAGGACAATATAAATTAAATATAGAAACCTTACCTTACTGTTTTGAAATATACAGTAGTAATAAACCTGCATATAAAATTGAGGAAAATGGTTAATTGCGGGAATTAGACGAATTAGAAGAGAAAGAGGAAATTAAACTGACGAGTTATAAAGTGGAGTGCCTCTAATTTCGTTGACAGAGTATATATAAATAACTCTGAGAATTTGAGAATGATTGATTAATTTTAATTTACAATTTAGGATTTTATTAATTTGAGGTAATTAATAAAATTCTAAAATAAAATTTTAAAAATTTCAATTAGACACATAAGTATAAATATGAGAATTAAATATTGAACATAATTCTATAACATAGTAGTGTTACATTAACATAAAAGTCACTATGTAAGCACGTGGGTGAACCTCATGAACAAAAATATTGTTATGAGGAATATCATAGAGACAAAGTAATTCAAATTTTCACTGAAGTATGAGGATCTCAAAGAAAATCTAAAAATCGAATTTACTTTAGATAGAGATATAAAGATAGTACAGAAATAAAATTATAAGGACAAAGAAGACTAAAATAAACTATCTCTTATGCTATTATGAAAAATATTACAAATCTCGGTAATAGTTACCCTAAAGAGAAATTGAAATTGATTTGAAAACTAACGAAAAACATAGGTCACTAGGAAACAAAAAGCAAATCAATTATGTATATAGTGGTATAATATAACAACCAATCTCAACGTTGGTTCTTCAAATTCAATTTGGGTAAAAATTGAAGTTGAATAAATATAATTCTCATTCAACGAAAACCCATAAAATTGTTCAAATAGAATGTGTAAACTTATCGAGTTTAGAATCTCATATATATTTACAATTTCACTGATAAGAATAGCAGAGAACTCGTACTCATGAGAGACGTTTGGATACAACAGAGAATAATGATAAATTGGAAATAAAATGCGTCAAAATATACTCCAGAATAATATCTCAATAAATTAATTATAAATGAAAATGAAATTCTGGAAAAACTACCACAATATTACCATAGAAAAACGAGTTTAATTATCAGCCTAATCTCAAAATATTATGACAAGAATGAAGTCTATGTGGGAATAAACCCTCAGCTATGTTATTAGAACCCTGAAGAAATCGTATGGTGTTAATGAGTTAAATAAAAGACTTAGAAACAAATGATAGATAACATACAAAATCTGACTTCATACTAAGTTTGAAAGAAAACGAGAGGAAATATATAAAAATGTATAACGTTGCTCAGGGGTTACCATTAAATAACTTTGACAGCAGTATCCCAATGATGATTGTGTTAAAGAATTTTTTATTCTTACCTATGGCAACGAAGGAGATTACCTCATAACCTCAGGATTCGTGGAAGGAATACTAGTTAAATATTTGAATGGAACAGAACTCTACAAAAAAAAAAAAAAAAAAAAATAACTGAATATTAGTTACGAATCAAACCATAACGTAACAAAATAAAATCTATAGAGGCATGACTAATATTACAGTGGAAATAAGTTAAAATAACATATACATTTTACCTGAAGGGAATAATGCCTCTGAAAGGTGACACATAGCTATCAACGTAGAAAGATGAATGCGTGACAATATTCCACACCGGCGTGGATGAAGAGGAACATTACTAAAGTCATGGGCTACGTGTTAAAATGAATGAGGGTTTGAAAACTAGAGATGAAGAGCCGAGAGGGCTAACTCAAAAATGAAAAGTTCGTATAGGGTTTGGTCTTTGTAACATTCCATAGTAGATATATGAAATAATGTGGACCATCCGCGTGGCTCTAATCTAAGACAAAAGTCAATAGAAAAATATACGAGGCCATGTGATTTCATTTAATCACCGGAGTACAATCATAATTGTGAAAATCTCGAAACTTCTACCAAATTAAATCTCTGACATGTGAAAGCTACAGACATTAAATTTGAATCACCCGATCGATTAACTCATATCTTCATATTAAAGAAGGATGGGTGTATTAGTATATTGTATTGTTAATGCAATACACATATCAAGTCAAAACTTGTGAAATAATACATTATTAGGTGTTAATAATGTATACCTTCCAATCATATCAATTAAATTTTATACGATTGATATAACGTAACAATAATGGTAAAGTTTATAAAAACTATATATCATGAATTCCTTCCAATGTCATAGTTATTAAGAACTGAATAACATGGAAAATATTCCAATAATACAAGGAGTAAAGGATAGGAAGGGACTTGACATAATTGTTATATGGTACATTATATAACTTATGAAATCCTGTGGAATGGATTCTATATACCCTTTGAATTTAACAAAAGAAGGAATATGTATCAAATGAGGAGTTATGATAATATGCTAATATTAACTCCTATGAATATTAAACTTGACATAGGGTACCATACCATATGTAAGTTTATAAATTAATGAACGTAGGTCTAGAAAACTATAAATATTTTAAGGTGGAATGTAAAGTGTAACTTTAATATATTATATTAGATTCGATATAAACATTATAATGACGGTTATAGTAGAACAAGGTGACGGAATATCATCATGTGTAATCATAAAGGAAAATGAATTGCGTATATGATAGGAAAGACAAGGATAGTAAATAATTATGAATACTATAGGAAAGACAAGGATAGTAAATATCAGAAAAATGATATACCTGAATTCATAAGTTATGAAGGAAATAATAACAAAAAAAAATATAATAAAATAATTTGTGGAATAGTGATGAAATACTAATGTCATTGATGACAAATTTAGTAGTTATGCTATAATTAGAAAAAACAAATTATGGTAAGTGGAGTTATTACTAGTCTAGATAATTTCTTACAAAATTAAAAGTAAGAAATTACCCAAGAATTTGATGAAAAGTAAACTTATCTACTATGTATCATCGAAAACGATTTCATTCCACTAAATAATTTAATTCTGGAAATTACGATGTACAAAGAAATTTTATGTGTGAAGACAATTACACAAAATGGTTGAAAAAATACTATAGTAACATTACAGAGAGGAACGCTTGTATATGATAATAAATAGAAAATAGTCCTCTTACTAATTATATGAATAAATTAAACCAGAATTTCAAATCAAACAACATTTCAATTATAACCGGAACAAGGGTTCCAATTTAAATTAAGAAGGGGGTCTAACAATTTGGGGAATCAAAGAGGTCAAGCGTAAATAAAAAATACCCAAAATTCGGAAATGAGATTTCCAAAAAATCCCAAAGCTGAGAATTATCATAACATGTAGCAAGAAGATTGAATTAATCACAAGCATGAAAATTTGGGTAAATCTGAGTTTGAAATTTTTTTTTTCAGACAGAAAAATACTACTGGGTTGGGAAAAAACTAAATTTGAAAAAACCTTGTAAAGTGACTAAAATGACTCTGAAAACCCAAAGTACTTATATCACAAGGGATATTAAAGTTTTGAGCTTACCTCTCTACCAAAAAGCCGTGAGGTTAATACAGTGGTTGAGGAAGGCCATGGGTAAGAATGCCAAAACAGAGTGGGGGATCTTTAAATCAAATCATAAGAAAAATACAGGAAGCAATGAAACGATAAAATGCATAACGTATTTTATAGGGAAGAGAAATGAAAACCTTGGAAAATAAATAGAACATGAAATTCTTAAAATTGACAGTGTTTCCCGGAGAAAATAGCACGAAAGTGTGTGGTGAATCACTGTAAATTTAAAATTAAGTCTGAAAACAAATGGTTAGCCATAATGCTGGAATATGAACCACCTGTATGAGTAATTCTGGTTAAACCTCTCACATTTAAAGTTGAACAAAACCTTCATGGCCCAATGAAGATGAAGAGAGACAGAGCTTTGTCATGATGGTAGACACCAAAGCGCTGAACTAACACCACCACAGAAGTCAAAATCAAAAATGTGGTAGGAGGGGTGTATTCCAACAACTTAGTGTTTCCACCTCAGATCTCCACCATCAAATTCAATTAATATCAATGTACAAATGGGATAGGAAAGGACTTGCATACCATTTTAAACCATGTGAAATGAGATACTTGGAAGTCCATTGGCCAGACAAAGCGATGGATTGAAGTTGGTTCCAATAAAACAAAAGTTAATAAACATTAGTACTTACTAGTACATGTTGATTGCAATAAAATAAAAAATTACAACCTTAGTACTTACCCATAGCTGTAATACATTACTCCAATGGTTGATGAGGGGATAATTGTCATAGTATGGAATTATGACCAATATAATAGATTTGACATAATTCAAGCTAAGTGGAATGTAGGAAAGAAGATGTTAAATGTATTAGATTGGGGATGTAAGTTGAATTAAAAGTATAGGGTTTAGAGGTATGGAGAAATAATATGGTTATAAAAATGATAATAGTTATAAAATAAAATACTTTTTTCCTAAGGAAATGAATATAGGTAAGGAAATTAAATCCAATTTAAATAAGACTGTCCCAAAGATAAGATGATTTCAATGACTAGTAAGATTAATAAGATCAACATTTTTAACTAAGAGAAGATAAACATAGTGTATATATATATTAATATTTTATTGTTGGTTAGTGAGAGCTGTTACAAAAGCTAGTATGCAAATAGAGAAGAGAAAGAATTTATGTTATCACCATTGCTTTAATAGGTACTATGTCTAAAGTAGCATAACTCATTCCTGAAATTAATTTGATTCTATATGGATTGTTGTTTAGATGATGACATTATCATTAAATTCCCTTCTTTAGGGTTAATATGATATTAAAATTGTAAATATCTTCATGAATTATTGAATTCCCTTGCCGCGTCATTTCTATGCTAATGTAAAAGTTTAGTATTTTAAACTGATTATTTTCATATTCGTTTTCAATAAAGCACTAATAGAAATATGAAGTAAAATCATTATTGCAGTTGGGTAATTATTTTACTAATTTTACTGTCCTTTTGAGAACTTACCTCTCTGTTTTCTCCACCACACATACACACATTGAAATTTTATTTTCCCTATCTGGTCTATCTCGATAGTGAGGATGAAAGTAGTATTTATACTATGCAAATAACATATTTTTAGGTTAAGAAAGAAGTACAATATAAAATAAAATTCAAACTCATTAATCCCACTATCTATATTCGACTACAAACACATAACACATGCAAGTATTTATATGTTATATTTGATAGTACAAATAGCATAATAGCACTGATTTGACTAGTTAAACTTAGAAACTTGAAAGGGACAATAGGAGTTATAAACGTAAGACCAAAATTTTTAGATGGAAGGAAGAAAATAAAACATATTGAGATGAAAATGGAATTTCCAAATTAAACGACTAAAAAAATTATATATAGAAAGACGCGACCCTTATGCCTGAATCGAATCCACAGTGGGTAAATCCACTCTATTAAAATTCTAGTGGTTAGGTATGACACAGCTTGGAAACGATTATATTTGAGAGGGTCTAATATTACATTCTTCTAGCAAAGGAGACCCAACTGTAAAGAAGTTGAGGAGACTCATGTAAAGCTCCATTTCTATGAAATCAGATGAAGAGAAAATCACATAATGAATTCAAAGCATATACAATATGCAGTTACAAAAGCACAAGAAAAAGAAATAACAGTGACTTCATATTGGCCAGAACTAAATCTGAATCGAACCCTCATCAAATTACATTCGACCTGTGTAAAAACATTAAGGAAATATAGCTATATGTACATCTATAATTTGACTTAGCACCATTTAGATTTATTTCATAAGTTATCTCGATGGAAATAACAAAAAAGAGTTCTTGTTATTACCATAAAGAATAATAGAACATCCACGGAAAGGAAGAAAAAAATGTAGTATTTTATAACAAAAACCAAACATATAAATTTTTGTTCATAATTAACAGAGACTGAATGACCCCTTTAAGTACGAATTCATTATAACTACGAAGAGTCAAAGACTGCAACTATACAGAGCAGGCACTATAGCCATCTCGGGATAACTCATGAAATACAAGGAACATGCCCCAGTAGATAGAAAAGAAAACACGCGAGATCATAGAGATCCTCTTCGATGTTGTAAACACGATGATGTAGATGGGGTACCAACCTGGTGGAAATAAGTCATGGTGAGAACCTTCAACTGAAGAAAAATCGAATGCGTTTCCAAGAATGATTGAGGAAAAGTTGTAGGAGTAGACACAATAAATTGAAATTAGATAAGTAGCAGAAATACTACCATCCAATAGAGATTACATCGAAATAAATACAACGTAAGATCTTGTTGGAGTATTTAAAATTCCAAAATAAGCTCCACTCTTCAAACACAGAGAAATTTTAAAAAATTCTTTTGACAGGAGATAGAGTTTCACACTGTAAAACAACTTCTATTACTTAAAAAAAAACCGTTAAAAATCTTCCTCTTAACAGAGGGATAACATAAAGAAGAGTGACTACTACAGACGCAGTGCACAGAATAACTTTCACTGTGGAAAAAAAACACTCTCTGTCTCTTAAAAAAAACTGTTGTGTATTTTCACTCCGCGCTGCTATGCGAAACAAAACAAAAATGACAATTCAATCTACAGGCTTGCGGGCCTTTTCATTTTATATGCCGTGCATATTAAACATTACATATAAACCATATATAAAAAATTTAAGCAAGGTTAAGAACTATTAAAACAAAAACAAATATAATGCGGGCTATTAGGTAGGGACCACATCGCAATCGGCCATCGCAGTCGGCGATCGGTGGTGACAAACAAAACTTTGCGATTTAACGACATGTGATGTTGCGATTGCGATTGGATCACATCGCAACATCCGATGGAACACTTGCGATCCACACAATCTTCTGATTGCGATTACATGACAGACGCGATGGCCCGATATTAAATCTGCCATATAAATGGCGCCGGGTCCGCGCTTTAAACAAACGCGCGACCAAATAGCAAACCTCCGATCTTCCGATTGCAATCAATGATTCGGATGTGATTGGCGCATAAAATTGTGCTATATAACCGGATAGGGTCCGCCCTTCAATCGGGACTCATAACAAAAGACCGCTGATTCATCCCTGCGATTGGAAATTTGCGATTCATATCATTAACGTCGCGTGGTCAAGTGGACCCACGGGCCTCAGCTGCTATGGAGAGCGATTCATATTATAACCTTTGGTTGTATTGTGTACAACCGTTCCGCTTGCGGAACTCTGCCACATCCACAAGACATTTGGTTCATGTTTCATATACATTGCGATTTGCGATTGCGATTGAATCAAATAGCATCGCAAACTCCTCATCAACAAGACACTGCTTCAAAAAAGAAAACTTTCGATTGCGATCTGCGATTAAGTGATGGGGACCACTTATCCGTCAAATCAAAAAATAAAAGGGCTTCCACCTGTTTCTCTTCAATTTTCATTCATTTCTGGTTGTTGAGGGCTTTAAAGCCCGAAACGATTATTTTTAATTTGTTCTGCTCCTTCGTAGTTCTGATCTACGGGAAATCTTCATTCCTCTGCAAAACAGCTCTGCCCATCACCAATTCAATTTCCTCTGCTATACTTGGCTGCGACCCATCAAAAGTTAATTCTTCTCCTTACAGTTTCTCCATGCTTCTTCAATTCTGATCTTCTCAAAAAAGCTCGCCTGTTTGCTTTGTACTCTTTTCTTCTTCAACGCTAAGTTGTAGGAATTGACTTTAATATTTTCAACCTTTGTGTTATAATAGTGAAGCTTTGCCATGTTGACCCTGCCTTCACCTGCATGCACAAGACATATCCTTATCAGAAGTTTGGGGAAAAAGTGAATATTCCAGTACGCAACATAACTGAAAGACACCAGCAAATTTGAAGTTTCAGGAAAAAAAAAAACCATTTAAAGGTCACCTGGCATGGGGAACGCGGTAAGCCTAGGCCTCAATAATACTACTTGAACCTTCTCAACGAAATTTTATTAGCAGAAAACATAGAAATGGGTGAATAGAATATAAGGGTCAAACACCCAAATCAAAACAAAATCCAAAAAATGTAAATGCTAAAGGGACTAACTATGAAAATAATTCCAAAGCCCAACTCAGCCTACCTCCCAACTACGGTGGAGGTACTGCCATCGAGTTAGTAATGTCACTGTGAAGCAAATTTGGCAATGGTGAGTACGTTAACAACTTATTCACCAAAGGCAGAGATGCAAAGGAACAAGAAGGAAAGCCTACCTTCATAGACGTTCCAGAACTAGGGTAGAAAAACCCATGAGGATTATCTTCAGAAAGCTGGCATGAAGGGCAAGGTGGGCTTGCCTTTGAGAATGCACCTGTAACCATCAAAATAACAAAAAATTATGCCACACATTTAGTCGTAAAATTTAACTAAAAGGAAGAGAGAAATGTGGGCCAAAACAAAAGTTTAGCTACTTGTAAGTCTAGAACGATATGACCACCGTGATGTTCATGCATTTCCATGGCGCCAGTTGATGGGCTAATGTAAATTTCGGCAAGCTCGAAGAAAGGTATAAGGCTGCTCAGGCCCTAAGTGGGCTAAACAATCTCCTGCATCTTTGTTCATAACCTCCAACTTCGAAATAGAACGAATATGGAATAAACATAGGTTAAATGCCAAGGGTTTGATACGTGCAATAAGGACCATCTATCCATATCAAGATCGATCTTAACCCTCCACTTCGCATATCTCTAAAACCTCTTACCTTACCTCTAAAACTAGCGCAGCCACCTGAGTGCACGAGTGGTCACATGGTCCAGGCTCCGTTGGCTAGCTGTGAATGGAGCGTACCTCTACCTAGGAGTATTACAATGAGTCAAGGTCGTAGTAGGTAGAGGTAGATAAAAAATTTGTGATATTAAATAGTTTGAATGGGCGCCGGACATAGAAATAAGTCATTCCAAAACCATGCATAACATATTAAAAGGTTAGGCAATACCTTAACCAAATGGGGAAGGCACTTTAATTTAAAACCATATTACTTGGGTGGGTTAATACCACTAACATTAATAATAGTAGAAAAAATAAGTGATTCATATGCATAAAGTTTTCCATAGTGGGACAACCATGGTGATGAGAAATTATACTTTAGGAAATCATCGGGAAGGCGGTTAAGAGACCTCAGAGAGAACCAACAACTAATTAGAAAAAGAAAAAATCAGGTATGTTAGAAAGGACGTAAAGATCCCAACAACAAGCCTACGAGGTTACTTCCACTTTTCGTTTCATTGTTCCCCATTTACCCATGATGAAATCCGTCAAATGGAAACCGTGATAGCTAGAGAAAGGTATTCCGTCTCAAATTCAAATATTTTGGATGCCAACAATTTCTTGAACCTATTCATACCAACGGGAAAAAAATAGTATTTTAATTCCCTCTCCTTGTATAAAATTAAAATCTTCCTCGGCAAGGTGTTAGCGGGAAAACAAGTTGAAGTTGAAGGGTACAATATCTTTGCCAACCTAGAAGATTTAAAATGGGTGCAGTGAAAACAAAAGCTCTGGTATTTGAATATTTATATTCTTATGATGTTTAATTTGGTAACGATGTTAGAATTTTGGAACAACTACTTTACTGATAGGTGGTTAAGAATAGGTGGTTAAGAATATATGGTTTTCTATTGGGAAAATTGAGACCACCTACTTGTGCAGCTCATTTATATGGATATATGATTTGGTGGAAAATGTTTCATGAGAAAAAACAAAAAAAACTTTTATATATATTTATAATTATTTTAAATATATATTTTTTTATATATCTAAAAACAATGTTATAAATTAGTTTGATATTGTTTAATGTGCCACTTTTAGTCACATTATTAATATTATTATTATCACTTTGTTTTTTATTTAATTGTAGTGTTATAAATTACTTTGATATTGATTAATGTGTGACATTAAGTCATATTATAAATATTATTACTATAAATGTGTTTTACTTCTTCTATGTTTTAGATTTTTTGGGAACATATTTTGTGGTTAATTTTACTAGAAATTTGTTAAAATTAGGAGACTTTGAGTTTTGAAATGTACATAATTCAAATTATATATATATATATATCACTAAAAACTATATGGCCAAAATTTATAAAAAAGAAAGGTTTAAACTGTATCATTATTATATACTTAATATATTCATTTATTATTATTTATAAAATAAATTTTCAGTTTTAAAACATTAAGATTTGATTTAAAAAAATTCAATATTTAAAATAAAATCAATAATAAAACTATATTTTAAATTATTTTAAGATTTATATATATTTTATTTAATTCTAAATTTTTAAATGAAAATTATTTTATTAATCATAATTAAGTAGAGAAAAAATAACAAATTAAAAAAATATATATAGCTTTTAAATTTATAGTACACCTCTATACTTTTGTTTTAGGTTGGTAACGACATTAGGCCTTACTAGGATTACCAAAAAACACTACCTACCTATGAGCTTTAATAATATGAAGATAAATATTAATAATTTTTTCAATAATTATAAATTTTTTTATTTTTATTTTAAAATTAATAAAAAACATTTAAATAAAATATAAATATTATTTTGCAACAATTTTACCATCTTATTTTTATTAATCAACCATTTTTCCAAATCTTTATTTATTTATTTATTTTTCAACTCTTAATAAAATTATTAATTTATTAATTTTAATTATTTATTTTATTTAATTTGTTATTAAATTAATTATTTTTTTCTCCAAATTTCTTTTTGACTTATAAATTCTAATGTTCTTTCCTTTTCTCATCATCTCTATAAATTCTATTTGCACTATTTTCTAATCATTTTTTTTTCTTTTCAAAAAATATTATTTCTATAATTATAAATTGTAAAAGCTAACATGCTAAAAGTCAACATGCTAAAATATAAATACTTTGTGGAAATAAATCTGAAGCAAGAGGTTGTTCGTGAGTTGGAAAAATACAAATTATTCTCAGAAAAAATAAAGGTGAAAATTTCAATTCATGATGATAATTTACAATTTAAGTGAAAATAAAAATATGTAAATTAAATCATAGGTTGTTAAATATAAATATTGGCAGATTTTTACGTACAATTAGTGAAACTTGGAATTGATTGCAACTAAATTAAAGTCCACTAACAAAGGGTCTCTCTCTTGAATATGTAAAACTTCTGAAAAGATTTATATATATAAATAGCGCATTAAATAAAAAGAGTAATTATAGAACTTTTGTAATAATTTTCCATAATGGAGAATACCAACTCAATTGTTACCTTAATTGAAATTTAATGAGGTAACCAGAAATTAAAATCAAAATTCTGGAAGGTTACGATGATTATGTGAGCAAGGTTAAAACACATTGCTATGAAGAGAAAAACGACAATTTCTGAGGAGAGATGAATTATACGTTGATGCATAACTCGCTCAGAGAATTTGAAAGGATGAATATCATCTAGAATAAAATTGGGAAAACGCTAATTGGTGAAATTCCCAAATTTGAAAACGTAAATGGGAGAGTAAGGCTGTAATATAGGACATACAAATAAATATAAAGGCAATTTCGAATAAAATCACCTAGAAATTTCCCAAGAACATTCGATGACACAATAAGAGTGGGTATAGACTCTCTGGTGTAAGGTGAATTCGATAGCAGTACAACCATTAAAATACTTTACATGTAACCTCAATCAATTTCATTCATAACAGTACCGAGGAATAATAGTATTTACAAATTCGCATATAAGATGGGATACTTTAAATCTATTATCAAACTAAGACATTCCAGCTAGCTAATGCTGAGTAAATAGATTTCTAAAGGAAAGTGGAATTTCTCTAAGAAAGCTACATTATAAATTGTACAGATAAATAATAAAACGGAACTCACAAAACAAGTGAAATCGGGAATGGATTTAGGGAAAATCCAGATGCCTGCTAACTTGAAACATATATAAGTATAGACAAAAATTTTCATTCTCAAGAGGAGAAGTAGAAGATAAACCATGGAAAAAATCATTCACTGAATGATAAAAATAGAAACATAGTCTGAGATTTAGCAACTTACAAAAAATTGTAGACGGTAAAAAAAAACTTATGTTGTTGGATGAGACTTCGTAGGACAGATTTCGAACAATATCTCTGCAATAACCAAATCAAATGAATAGACGAACTGAGAATCAATAACACAAAATATTAAGTAATTTAATAAGAGTAAAAGAGTTACAAATGTAGACTCTATGAACAAGAAAAATTAATGGTTTCAATGTTCATACTCAAGGATGGAAGAATACACGTAGAGGTCAAACGAACTTATCAAAAATTGTGGTTCGAAGGTCTGGGATTTAGCAACTTACCAAAAATTGTAGACGGTAAAACAAAACTTATGTTGTTGAAAGAGACATCGTAGGAGAGATTTGAAACAATATCTTTGCAATAACCAAATCAAATGAATAGACTAACTGAGAATCAATAACACAAAAAATTAAGTAATTTAATAAGAGTAAAAGAGTTACAAATGTAGACTCTATGAACAAGAAAAATTAATGGTTTCAATGTTCATACTCAAGGATGGAGGAATACACGTAGAAGTCAAACGAACTTACCAAAGATTGTGGTTCGAAGGTATGTCGTTAGTAAGGTTGGCTCTGAGTTGTTTCATGATGAAACATTTTTCAAAGTAACGAAAAACACAGATTGAAGCCTCTACTAACGTTGAAAAAAATAACGTTGAATAAAAATAACGAGAATGAAACTCTCCGCAAGGAAATTCAACAAATGGAAACAATGGAAAGGAACAACGTCGAAAACCCTAACTTAAATCCTTCGGAGAGATAGGTGAAATACAGATTAAAACCAAACCATCAAATGAAAACCAAATCGACCCACCAACCGTCCAAAAATTTGATTAAGCCCATGTGAAGATCATCAAGAATGTATGAGAACATTTATGAGGGTTAAAACCAAAATGATAAGGATTGCAGAGGTGCCCTGTCGAATTAATCGAAATGACAGTGCAACTAAATGTATTCGCCCACCAAACAATAAAACAAAGATTTAGTTAATCTACATAGATAATTCAAGTCATATAATGGATAGTGTTATGACATTGTATGTGATGTTTCAATTACATAATAATTAAACATCAGATTAATCTGAATGGTAAAAGTCAACGTATGGTTCGCCAACCTTACTCATAATATATACGAATGTTAAAATATTGGGTCGGTTGGGTATATAATAGTAATTTAATATAAAGATGAGAAGGGATATACATGAAATGGGTGAGTAACGTATGGTCTTAAAGCTCATTCCCATCCAATATTGTTACATTTTCGATGTTAATTTAATAGGTAGATTAAAGGTATAATACAAGGATAGAAACAAATATATACAATTTATAGGTTATCCATTGTGGAAGATTAAGATATTAAATATATTGTAAATGTGTCTTTATATGCCTTATATTCGAAGGTATGGTAACATATATATGTGCATAAGAATATATATATATAGAGAGAGAGGGGTAATATGATTATTACCAATTGAAATTTCTAACATATTTTCTTGTTAACATTATTATGTGTAATATCAATTAAGGATGGTCCTTGGGGTAAGATAGTGATATAATATCTTTAAATTAATTACTAGTGTGGAAAATGATATAAAGATTTATAAGTAAGATAATAATTGTGATAAAGTCTTTATTATAAATTTGAAAGATATTATACATACGATAAAAATAAACAATTGTAAATGACATAAAAGTAGTATTATTGATATAAATAGAAAAAAATTATTTGTTGGGTAAGTAGAGTTGTTACAAATGGTACTAGAGCCCATATTGAAAACACTAAGCCTATGAGTCCTCACATAGAAGAAACCCAAAATTATGTTGCTGTGAATAAAAAATTAAGAAAATATTTTTTTTTTTCTTTACAGAATTTGATGTACTAATTAATTGTTGTGTATAGTGATTGAAGTGCAGGAACAATACAACTTCTATTATGAATGAATAAGAAAAGTTGTACGTGGATCTGGAGGGTGCGGGAAATCCACTAGATTGAAATGCTCAATTGTTGGACTTGATAAGAGATATGCAATGTGAAATGGTTCAACTAAGGACTCACAATGAACGATTGTTGCAAGCCAGTGAAGAGAAAGACAGGTTGATCAAGGAATTAAACTCACACTCTAGTCATGAAAGTGAAGACCATGGAAGAAAGAGGAAAGAAGTTGAAACCAACTCAGAAGGGTTTGAGGGTGGCGAAGCATCTAGACATCATTCCAGAAAGAAAAAGGAAGTGCAAGGGGAACTCTGAAAAATGAAACCTCCCACTTTTGATGGTGAAATGGAGGAGGATGAAGAAGCGTGGCTTCTGAACATGGTTAAATACTTCTAGGTATATGAATACAAAAGTAATCTAAAAGCCATATTGGAAAATTTTCAATTGCAGGGTAAAGCTACACTTTGGTGGGAAGAAACAAAAATGGTACATGTGCTGGATGAAAAAACTGTTACCTGGGAAGACTTTCAAACCAAAATCAAGTCTAGGTATCTGAATGAGAGGTATTATGATGATAAAGATAAGGAATTTCATGAGTTGAGATTGTGATGACTCACAATTGATGAGTTTGTTACCAAATTTACTAACTTTCTTTTCTGTGTGTCTTATATCAAAGAAGAAAAGGCCAAAGTACATCGATTTTTAAACTGGCTACCCATTATCTATAAGGAAAGAATTGAATTTGATAATCCAAAAAAAATGGATGAAGCTGTTCATAAAGCAAGACTATGCTATCAACAATTTAAAGGAAAAAATGATCAGCTAAAAAATTGGAAAAATAAAGAGAAGGGGAAGTGTGACTCAAATGTACAAAGAGTAAAACTGGAATATCTGAAAATTTTTGGAAAAAAACACCAAAGGAATAAATTTAATAAGAGTGGGGAAAACCAAAAAACAAAATCACATAGTAGGTCTAAGCAGATGGATACAAAAAACAAAAAGGAAAGTGTTATAAAAATGAAAGAACCACTAAAGTTTTGGGGATGTGGATAACCTCACCTGTTATGTGACTGCCCACATAGAACAATACAGAACATTCAAGCAGTACGAGAGGTAACTACAGTAAACGACATTGCTTGAAACATGCATAGAATCAATGTTGCACTTGAAGATCACCAAGCTGAACACCAATCAACCATGATAGAAATCAGAAGTATGATTGTTGAACAACTTGTTTCTATTTTGATAGATCCAAGATCAAATTTAAGTTATGTCAGTCCACATATTGTGGAAAAGTGTAAGCTAAAATCAGAAATTTTTTTCGCAAGCATGGTTAGTGTAGTTAGCTACATGAACAAAAAGAAAAGTGAGCATAAACTTCCAAAAACTACTCTAAATTTAAATGGATATGAAACTTAAATTCATTTAAATATTTTTCCTCTAGGATATTATGATCTATTAATAGGAATGCACTGGTTAGAGAAATAGAAAGCAATAGTAAATTTCTTGGACAAAATAGTACATTGTGTAGATGATGAAGGAAAAGTTGTGATAGTGAAAGGAAAACCAAAACAAATATCTATCAGACAAATTTCTGCATTGCAGCTAAAAAGGACAATAAGAAAAGGTTAAGTGTATGTTGTACAAGTGCAAAAATTATGACAACAACCAAAAAATGAAGCTGTAGAGAATTTACCAGTGATCAGATAGTTTAAGGATGTATTTCCAGAGGAAATCCCCCATTTACCCACTAGAAGAGAAATTGATTTTTCAATTGAACTAGTACCGGGAGCTACACCTCTTTGCAGAGCACCCTATAGAATGGGTACTTCTGAACTACTATAATTGAAACTGCAATTGCAAGAATTGTTAGATAGAGGGTACATCACGCCAAGTGTGTCTCCTTGGGGCACACTAGAGTTGTTTGTTAAAAATAAATATGGCACATTTAGACTGTGTATAGATTACAGATAGTTGGATAAATTAACTACAAAGAATAGATATCATCTGCTAATGATAGATGATTTATTTGACCAGGTGAGAGGAGCTATTATCTTCTCAAAAATTTATTTAAGAACATGATATCACCAACTCATAATTAAAGATGAGGACACCAACAAAACAAAATTTAGAACTAGATATGGACACTATGAATTTGTTTTCCTACCCTTTGGACTTATAGATGGACCTGCTACGTTCATGTGTTTAATGAATAGTGTACTGCACAAGTATCTAGAAAATTTTGTACTAGTGATCATTGATGACATTTTAGTGTACTCCAAATATGAAGAAGAACACAGAGAACATCTCAGAATAGTCCTACAAACACTTAGAGAACATCAATTATATGAAAAACTTAGTAAATGTGAATTTTACAAGGATAAAATTCAGTATTTGGGTCTTGTGATTTCAAAGGATGGATTAGCAGTAGATCGAGAGAAAATACAAGCAATAATGAATTGGTCAATACCCACATATGTACTAGCCATACAATCCTTTATGGGTATTTCTGGATACTACTGTAGGTTTGTTAAAGGATTTTCAGCATTAGCCTATCCTATTACTTCATTGCAGAAAAAGAGAGTAAAGTTGGGATGGATATAAAAATGTTAAAGTAGTTTTGAGCAATTAAAACTGAAATTAAATATTCCACCCATCCTGAAAATTGTTGATCCAAACAAGGAATTTATAGTGTGTAAAGATGCATGTGTGTAAGGGTTAGGAGGAATATTACTGGAAGATAATTCAGTAATAGCATCTGAGTCAAGGAAACTGAAGAAGCATGAAGAAAACTATGTTGTGTATGGTTTAAAATTAACTGATGTTACACATGCATTAAACATGTGGAGACAACATCTTTTGGGAAAGAAGGTCATATTAATGACATATCACATAAGCTTGAAATACTTCTTTACTCAATCGTATTTAAATACTAGAAAAGCTAGATGGTTTTCTTTCCTTAGTGATTTTGATATGAAAATCAAACACATTAAATGAAAAGAAAAGAAAATTACTGATGCTCTGAGTATGAATGCTCACTAAATTTTGACACATGCAAGAAGTAGTGTGAAATTTGAGATAGAAGAATAGATTCATGAAGTGTTGATGCAAGATCAACAATACGAAAAATTGGAAGAAAAATTGCAGAAAACTGAAGTTGTGGATATAATAAAAATGAGAAATGACTGATTTATTATAAAAAAATATTGTATATTTCAAATGTGAAATCTTTAAAACATGAAATATTAGATGAGTATCATAACAGAACTCACACATGTCATCCTAGTTATCAAAAATTGATTTCAGCATCAAGGAAGAACATGTTTTTGCCATGTATGAAAAACGATGTAGCTGATTATCTATCAAGGTGTTTAGAATGTCAGTAGGTAAAAGTGGAACATCAACATCTTGTAGGACTATTGAATCTTCTTCCTATTTCAGAATGGAAGTAAGAAGTGGTTTCCATATTTCATTACTGGATTTTCTAGAACCAAGTATCAACATGACTCTATAATGGTGGTTGTAGAGACATTAACTAAGGAAACACACTTTTTACCAGTACAATTTACTTTTGCCACATCTCAAGTAGCCAATGTGTTCATGAAAGAAATTATGAAATTACATGGAATCCCAAAAATGATTATGTATGACAGAGATGCAAAATTTACGTCGGCTTTTTGGAAAATTTTGTTTGGAGGAATTGGTACCAAATTGAACTTAAGTACTGCTTACCACCCTCAAACACATGGGTAGAATGAAAGAACCAATCAAATTTTAGAAGACATGATGCGCATGTATGTAATGGATAGACCTACAAGATGGGAAGATTTTTTGCATTTGGAAAAATATGCATATAATAATAGCTATCACGCTTCTGTTAAGAAGAGTCCTTTTGACGCCGTGTATGGTAGGAAATCCCACACTCTGCTCAGTTGGAGTCAGCCGGAGTATAAGATGATTCTTGGAATAGATGCACTAGAGAAAATGGAAAAAACTGTGGATAAAATTCAACAAAATATTAAACACTATAAGAAAAAGGACATTGGTGAGGGGAAAAAATGGTCACCATAAGCTCATAAGTGAGGGTCAAAAGAGCCTACGTCACCGAAGGTAGCATCGCCGAAAGTATAGGTGTTGTGGTGACATTCAAGGTTCGTCACCAATAATGATTTATAGTGACGGATAATGACCATCACCATTTCATATGAGCAATGGTGATGGATAATAGCCTTTGTCACCAAAAAATTGAACGTCACCAAAGGTGGCTTCGCCGAAAGTATGTGTTGTGAGGAAATTCAAGGTCCATCAAGAATATTGATTATAATGACAGATAGTCACTGCCACCATTTTATATGAACAATAACGATTTTTTGTGATGGACCTTTCATGACTGTCACTATTGGCGCATATATATGGCGACGTTCATTGACCGTCACCATAAACTCATTGGTGACATCAAGGTCCGTCACGAATAATGACTATAAAGACAAACAATGACCCTCACCATTTCATATAAACAACAAAGATTTATGGTGACAGACCTTTAATGATCGTCATTATTGATGCGTGTATATGGTGGCATTCGTTGATTGTCACCATTTCATATTTTGGCGAGGGTTAAAAATGTCACCATAAGCTCATTGGTGATGGTCAAAAGAGAATCCGTCACCAAAAACTAATCATCGTAATTTCTTATGAATATCATGGCACGATGGAATCGAACCACCAACCTCCTGCTTGTAAAGCAGGTGCTCTTCCATTAAGCTAGCACCCTTTAAAGAATTAGACTTTAAACTAGCAATTGCCCCTAAAGGTGCAAAGATACACCAAAGGAATAGAAAATCTAGGAAGATCAAAAGTTGCTAGAAATAATATGTTCAATATACATAATAAAAAGACAATAAGAATAAATTTTTATATAATCTAACAAATCGTGTATTACGTAAGAGAATAACTGGAAATCACAACTAGAAATTTGAATCACAACATAACAATATAAAAGAACATGCAATAGGAAAGGAACAACTCCACAGTTTGAAAAATATGAACAATCCATGGGCCTGTTCTTATATATTGATATAGATAACAAAATAGAAATCTATATTTATGAAATTCAAGTATCACACAAGAATGTCTTGAACAAATATCAATATGTAAAATAGTATTTTTTGCATTTGAATGTACCTTGCAGAACCTGAGGAAAACGTTTCCACAAAAACAACCAATAAACATAACAACATGGACCTCAAGAGCACTGGAGAAGTATTAAAAGAAAATGATGAAATTTGTATCTAGAAAGAACTGAGAAGCCTCTAAAGTAAACCACACATTTATCATCGTGACTAGTACACTTGCAAAAAATATCAGAATAAATTATGAACTATTCCACCAAAAAACTGTGGATTTTTCCACTAAAATACAGTTTCAAATTAATCACTAGCATGACACTAACTTCTCTACAAAAATAGGGAAGTTTCAAGACAATGTATAATAGCTTGCATGAAAATCGTGTTGATAAAACCTTTCAAGGAATAAGACCACAATAGTCAACAAGAGTGCCATCATACTTAATACTATCAAAGAGTGATCAATAGAAAAAGTGAATTGACGGACCTTCATAACTTGCATTGGTTTCTTATCCTTCATCCAACCCTAAAATTTTAGACCAAGGTTATCATTTTGAAGGAAAATTAAGAAAAGTCACATGATCTTGTGAAATAAGATTTTTATCACTACCATTAACTATAATGCAACCGTTTTGCACAAACAAAGCATCCTTGTCTAAAGTGAAGTAGTCAATGATGATTAAAACTAATTGTGGGCTTAGAATTGTTTTTCCAATTTTTTTTTGAATTGTTAGAATTACTGTACTTATTAGCAGAGGCATTCCCACCATGGATTGGGAAGCCCACAACAACCACTTATGTAACTGGGATTGTTGACTATAATAATTTTAACCTTCTCCTTCCTTTCACTTAGCCACTGAAATATGTGTTGAGAACTCTTTGCTTAAGACATCCCTCATTAGAATGGGCAGACCATTAGTGATAATAACAACATTCTCGTAACATTTCCACTATCATTACAATTTCTTTTGGGCTAAAATTTAGACTTATGGGTATCTTTGTCATGCCTTGGAAGCAAATGAAGATGACAAGTGGAAGGAGCAGAATAAGAGGGATTAGAAAACATCCACTAAGAGGAGCTTGAATTGTTGTCAATGATGCTCCATATTTAGGGATCTCTTCTATAACTTGCTTTCAATATTCAAGGCAAGCCAGAAATCCTTGCTCCAATGAACTGAGTGCATGCAAAGTCCATCTTGTGTTGAATATGAAATAAGAGACACTTGATAAAATTGTAACATTAATCCCTGATGATGAATTTTTCAATATACTAATGAACAATCAATACCAGCAATTGTCAGAGAGGCAGCTACCGCTAAGTAACTCCTTCGTAAGAGGTTATCAACATTGTCTAATAACTAGTTTTTATAAGCCATTGAAATCACCCAACATGCACCACATTGCACACAACATGTTGAGTTGTGGGAGAAAGAATCTTAAATTAGAATGCACCCTTTTGTGAGTAACGACATTTTGGAGAAACAAAAATCCCTATGATAAGTGATATACATACTGGAGGTATAGAAATGATGACAGTAGATCAGGAGGTTGGTCTAGACCCTAAGAGATATCTATGGAACAACCCAAAACTCGAGTACCTATGAGGTTATGGCAGAAACATTGAGATGGAATGTGAAGGAAAAGGTCTTGCAATCAGACTAAACTCACAGGATAACTATGAACCAAGAGTGACAAAGTTCTGGATAGTTCCTTAGTCTAAATAGGCTAGAAGCTCATGCAAAACTAGAAGGTTATTTTATCGGGCAAAGAGAATTCCATGTGCATCTTGCAGATGCAAACTACGCTTGAACATGATGGGAAAAAGGGCTTGAAAAAAGATGCCCTGTGTGCAACATCAACGCACACAACATTCTCTTTTTCCCAATGCACTAACCTTATAGTTGTGGCCAAATAGCACTTGGGTGATAGTGGCAAGGCTTGAAGTAGTAGGCACTTACCAAATCTTCCACAATTTGCGCTATTGTACCAGAACTAGATCTCAGATCTATGCTAAGATGTGAGGTGTTTCCTGTAATATCCCAAAAGGGAGAATGCAGTAATACTTCACACAATATAGGAAATTACAACAAGATAAACAATAAATCTAAGTAAAAATCAGAATATGCAGAAAACACTGAGCCATTTTATTATATTGGAGATGAATTAGCTACAACAGTATAAGATATAGGTAGATCTAGCCAAGCAGATGAGCTAAGATCACCCTGAAAACATCTATAAAGTAGGTACAACGTAACTGTTGAGGCTCTACAGCAAATACTGCACTGTCTCTTCAGCAAAACATAAACATGTGGTTGCAGGCTGAAAAGAGAAATGCAAATCTATTCAAAACTGGAGCTCTGATGATGCCAAGATTCAAGATCTGGCCAATGTGATGGATTCCCAAGATAACCCAGAAAGGATTTTCCAGATCTGCAACTTTGGAAAAATCACCTAACTAGGGTTTGATCCTTGATCTGCTGGGAAATACAGATTTGAAGTGAGATATAAAGTAAATATGGCTGAAATTTGTGCTCAGATCAGATCTATGCTTGAAGAGCTGATCCCTTCCTCAGATCTATGAGCTAAGAGCTCTAGATCTACCTTCTCAATCCTCCAATGATGAATTCAACTGTTGTAACACAACTTCCAACATAAACTGCGCTATGAGGGAAAGAGAGGCCTTCTGCCTGCTGAAAAATGATGTAATAAGCTCCAGGCTGATGGTAAGAATGATGGCAATGTGAAGGAATGATCCTCCATTGGATTGCTAGCTGAAGTACTAGCAACTTCCTTCCTCCTTTCAGATCTGCAATATGGAAAACGTTATTCCTGAAGGGAATACTGCTGCTAGGAGGTCAATAACATTTGGCCTAATGCCAGATCTACAATCTAGCTCTGAGAGTGATGATATATAAGCCCAAGTGATGGGAATAATCCCTCACCTTGTTCTCCAACTGAAGTACTGAAGACAACTTCCACGTCCCAAACTAATCTTCAGAATTCTGCAGATTTCTGAATATGAATGTTCTGCAGAAATTAGAAAAAGAAAATGGCACTTAAAGCCTAATGTATAATGAAGTACAATCCTCTTCCTTAGAGATCACTCAAAGAAAGAGGTGGGATTCCCACTCAGGAACTCCTATGCTAAACAACACCTGCAATCTCTGCTGAACAGCCCAAAAATGTAGTGGAATGTCACTTGACAATTCCATATCTAAAATATCATACATCAAATAATCCAAGATGCATTTCACCTTTGCCTTCATCTCCTTTATAATGATTTAACCCCCTCAAGCCTTGGCCCTAATCTCAACTGCGTTGTCTTCGGTGGATAAGATCCTCCAAGTGGGACTGCGTTGTTTGACAAAATCAACCAAATAGTCTAGGTGCAATGTACACCCTCTCCATCATGTGTGCTTCATTTGCACATGCTCCTCCATCACTTGATCATGAATGCTCAATGATCCTTTGTTTGAAATCTTCAAGATCTTAGTTGACTGAATCAACCCTCCATGATATTTCTCATTAAATGAGACATGATCTCTAATCTCATTCAAATTAGTAGTTTCTCAACTACATCTTTTTGCAGATCGAGGCTAAATTAATCCACATTCACACACACAAAGTGGATATTTATTCTTATTGAGGATTGTGGGTCCCTCCACCCTTTTATTTACTTAATTCATTAAGAAAATCAAGGACTCTAATATTCCAAATATGATGTGAAATTTTGGAAATATTACAGCTCCCAAAGACTATTTCAAGGCTTTCAGTAGTAGGCACTTACCAAATCTTCCACAATTTGCGCTATTGTACCAGAACTAGATCTTGGATCTATGCTAAGATGTGAGGTGTTTCCACTACAAGACATCAAGCAACGTGTTTAGCATTTAGATTTGAAAAACTTGAGAAACACCTTGACCAGGGAGAAATAGTCAGAAAGAAATGAACAAATAATAATAATAATAACTCTAGAAGATTATAAATAGGAAACCCTGCTATCACTGCACTAGAGGTGCAAGCCTTCGCTTTTTTATTTTTCATTATAATTTGCACAAAATCCCTGCAATCCTAGCCTGTCACATTTTTGCATTTAGAAATAGTTAAATCCTTTTTCATTTGGTCACGTATGAATCTCAATGGACAACTGGTATTATATATTCCATACATAACAATTAGGAATCCAAAACAAGTAAATTCAATGTTTCAACTGTAACTTCTTATTAGGAAATGTTAGTTACAGTAACAACAATGGTATGCCAATTGCATAAGCCATATGTGTCTCCTCTGGAAAGGCTGATTGTAATCCCCGTGTGAGCCAAAGCCTCAATAAATAGCAACATGAAGAACTAATATGCAATGGAATTGTTATAGAAACTATATTATAAATGGGAAAGATAGTGAATTATGGAATAGCATATCATGTGTACTACCTATTTAGTTGCTTACCCTACAATATCTACTATCATTTTCAGTTTCTTTTTTATTTGGGTACACTACTCATTTTATCTAGAATTATAGTGAGATAGTTGTCCAATGGTTGGTCATATTACAATAGGAACATCATCAATATAGTAAATATAGTTTTTGACTGAAAATGAGAGCAGGGCATAAGGAAAATATTTGCCACAAGGTAAAACTATGATTGACAACATTTTATTGGAATGTATATTATTTGGATTTAAATGAAAACTATTATTATTTGTGGTAATGTTATGGATGTTGGAGAATAGACATTCAAGAAAGTATTGTCATTATAACACGTCTACAATGTAGCTGTAGATCCTTTTTCACCTTGATTTCTATTTTTTGCAATGGCTTGTAGTGGTAGCATGATGCCTGCATTAGATATTTTCTTCCAATGTTCTAGTGAACCTGGTATTTTCAAGAGGGTCGTAACCTATTAGGAAGAACTTGTTTTTTTATAAGAGGCATTCCTAGAAAAAATTGGTCAAGAGGCCAATCTGCAAGACAAAATTATAATATATATTGTGACTTCTCCAAAGCTTGAAACTTATTCACTGGTTGATACTTCACTAGTCAGTCAATAATGCAGCAGCCTTCAGAAACCAAAACATAGTGGTGACTTGCAGGTCATGTTTGCATTATGCTAGTACAAGCTTAGTCTATTCAGAGGCCTACCATATGCAACAAAAGAGATTTGCAAAGAAGATTGCCATGTGTACTATTGGAATTGTAGGGCAAATGAAATAGTTAGTTTATATATCTTTAGTGATTTTTAATTAGGAAAGAAGCCCTTAAAATGTACATCCATCGTAAGGCTAGGCCGAGTTCAATCTAGTCAAGTGTGTTGTTTCTTGCACACACTTGTTATTTATTTTTCCCATCTTAGGCCTTATCAAACTTACATAGTAAATGTATAAGAGTTCCCAAAATAAGTGTCTAAGTGAGATGGAAGACATGTGAGAAAATTCAAGCCGACCTATCCATGTTCACCCATTATTGGGCTTCTTTAGGATTAATAGTTGAGGAAATTTTTTCAGCACTATGGGACTAAGAAAGTATGCCAACTTGTAAGATTAAATAACATTGCAACACCATGAGTGTCATCTAAAATTGCTGAACTGATGCTGACCAGTTTAGCATATTAGTAGGAGACAAGTTAGCAACTTCTTAGTATCATGTTGCATAGAGAATTTACTCGGACCTAAGTTTTTGAGGCAACTGATATACTTCCAAAATCATGTCCTTTAGGAGAAAAATTTTACACATTGAGTGTGTGAGAGAATGAATGGGTATCATGTTCACATGGATTGATACATTAGTCCAATTTATATTTTCTTATCTTTTCCTAAAGGCTAATATGAGTAAATGTGAACATGAGAGTGGGTGCCCTCACATTTGAAGAGACAAATCTAGAGGGACTGTGTTAAATATCATTTAAGTTAATAATTATACCCTCATGATTAATGGAAATAAAAATTTCATATGATTCATGTCATATGTGCCCAAGGTTTGAAAACACTAAAGTTTAAACTCCCAACATGTCCTTTATGAGAGTGGGTGTCCTCACATTTGAAGAGACAAATCTAGAGGGGCTGTGTTAAAGACCATTTAAGTTAATCATTCTATTCTCATGCTTAATGGAAATAAAATTTCACGTGATTCATGTCATATTTTCCCAAGGTTTGAAAACACTAAAGTTTAAACTCCTAAGATCTCATCATTCCCTCTCATTGAAGGAAGAAGAAATTTGAAAAGAAACAATGATCTCCTATAGTGACTTGTACCTTTCTTATTTCACCCTTGCACTTGAGAATTTGATGGCTTAGGATTTTAACCTCAAATTAAGTGGTTGGTTCAACATATAATTGAGGTTGTTTGACATTTTGGAAAACTATGCAACAATGAGTGCTTTCTATGTCCAAGATTATAATGATCCATTTTAGATGAATCTCTTAGCTTTCATTGTCTTAATATTTTTGAATATTGATCTTATTAGAAACTGTAAGTTAAAGGTATTTGTTATTGAAAAATCTAGCACCCCTATGGCATGATAGGTATTGGCACCTCAACTTGACCTACCTCTCTCAGTTGGCATGAGAGAAACTAGTAGATGGATTTCCAAACATTCGGTAGAAGAGCCACAGAGTTTGTAGAGCTTGTTAGGCAGGGAAGCTACATTGAATAACATTTTGTGAAGGACCAGCTTGGAGAGCATAGAGGGTCCTTTAATTGGTACTTTCAGACATATGTGGACCAATGAACATGACACCAACCACTGGTGCTAGGTACTTCCTTCCGTTTGTTGATTATTTCAGTAGAAAAATGTGGGTATATTTTCTATAATTAAAATATGATGTGTTTAATGAATTTGAAAAGTTCAAAGCATTAATAGAGAAACAATTAGGTTTTCATATTTCCTCTCTTAGATATGATATTGGTGGGGAATTATACTTAAAATATTTCAATAAATTTTGTGCTAAACATGGGATCGAAAGACAATATGGGATGAAAACACCTTTCAAGGCCTTGTGGCGGCCATATAAGAAGAAGGAGATCCCACCCCTCTTGAAGATGATAACAATATCACTAAAAGGGACCCTCCAAATTCAAAAGGTGTTGAAGTTTGCAACAAGAAATAGTGAAGGAGGCATCCTGAAACATTATCCTTGATCCTAGTTGGAAAATAATCACCTAAACTAGGTTGGTCAAATGTGAAAAACAGATGAGATTATATTTTTATAATATTGGGTGAAGTCTATTTATATATCGCTAATCTAAAAATAGATGCATGTAAATTATTATTAGCTCTTAATAATAATCAGACTCTAAACAACAACTTATTCTCTTGGAGCACTTTATTTCAGTGAACAGATTGGTCAAATGAGTGGGCTGAATGAATTATACAATTCCTAAGGGTTTACTGGAGTTCATGCATGGAGTAATTAGTTAGAATTGAAGTGGCAAAGTTATGACAGAGTTGGAGGAGTAGTTCATGGAGTTGTATTCAGTTTAACTTAGCTAAACTCAGTTGAGCTAGTTATATCTAGTCTAATTTAATGATACACTAGTGAGAGTGGAGTGAATTAATTAGTTAATTAATTCACAAATAATAACTCATTAATTAACTAAACAATACAACAGTCAACTACAGTGCATGTCAGATCCAGTGGAGACCTAGTGGAGAGATAGGTGAAAGGGCAAGATGGACTATCCATTGTGACTACTAGTGATACATGGATTGCGTCTACATATAAATTGGAGTTGCCAATGATAATAACGCAGTCAAGGAGAGTGGGATTGAATCGAATTGGTATTTTTAATCAGCTTGGATTTCACAGTGGTGGCAGGCTATCAGGATGCATAAATCAGTGCATGGATTTGCAGATTTCTTCATGTTAGTGTGTGACGATTGTATTGTACTGAGAGCTTGATGTACTAAGCTTTTTATGAGATTGTTACATGACCTCGATGATACATAATATATGATATTTGGGGTTTATAGCTTCAGGATTTCCCGTTAAATGACTGTGTTATGTGTGTTTTTATTGCTTCATGTGTTTTGCAATTGTTGATTAAATTCTGCAAGAATTATAGTGGAAGGATTCTGTATTTTGCAAGAAGATAAATATTCTGAGATCAGGAGTGTCTGGATATATACATGCATATTGTATATAATTTCTACACAAGGTTAGTTCCTGATGGACGTGCTACTTTGTGACTAGCATAGCCCCACAGCATACCCCATCCTCATCAAAGAACTGGTATGTGTTGATTTATGTGTCCTAGATTCTATGAAAAAATTGCATGAAAAAAAGGAGAATGATAATAATTTTCACCATTGTGAGGAGGCTGGTCATGATGTCCAACATGAAAAAGCAATAAACATAGGAAATGATTTTTTTTGAATAGTTCCACCAATGATACAAGATGTATCCTATTCTAGTCGAGTAGAAACCATGTTTCTACCCAAAAGGATCAACCATTTAAAAAATATGATTAAGATCATGCTTCACTTGCTGATAATTTAAATCCTAAAAACACTTTTGAGGTCACAAAATTATACTTCAATCACACTAATCCTATTTTGTCAAACAATGAAAGTAAGGGAGTTGCAGACTTTCATGGTAATATATACCTGGCACCTCGACATTCCATTGTGAGGTTGAGTAGAGCAGTAATGTACCCCCATGTTGCACTTTGATTTAATCACGATCGTGTAAGAAATAAATGGAAGTAATCATGGTTTCCTAGAGTTTGAGGTCAATAAACTCAAAGGGTTTTTCAAAACCATGAAAGTAATAATGTGACCCTCGTGATTACTTGAGTGAAGAAACAATTAATTTTATAGTTCAACCCTCAAATATCCTATATCATGGAATATTATGGTCCCCCTATTTTTGATGCCTATGATCTAAATTTATTCCTCAATCCTGATGGGATAGGGAAGTTTCTCCCTTTTACTGTCAATACTCATCTAGAAGACAAAGTTATTGACATATGTCATGAATATTCCATGGTAGAAAAACAAAAGTTATGTTATAAACATGCAATTAATGAAGCTCTCATTTATATAGATCCATTTCCACCTCTATATGGCTCTATTGTTGACAATAATGAAGTTGGACGGCCCTAGAAGATTGATGAAACCTATAATGAAACCCTCAATGATATTTACAACTACAATGCTAAGAATGAAAGCAATTTGAAGAAAATCATTGATGAAGAATACATGGTAGACCCAAATAAAAATTCTCTCTAGACCACATCAAATGCAAAGATATTCTCTTCTCCATGAGCATGTGGACAATCATTCATGTGTTAGATTTTTACAAAGAAATGTAGACAGTGAACATCTAACAAATCCACATGAAGCCGACACTGAGGGACAACTTTGGGGTCTTGAAAAGGTTAATTCTGGAATGATCAATTATATAGGTCAAAATGATTTTGAAACCAGCAAGAGGACATTTTCTCAACGTAGTCATAAACAAGATTTTTCTACTCTGACCACTCAGCTTATGGGGTGCCTTTAAAAGTGTGATTCACATCAATGAGATCTATATATGCACAGGTAACCAAAAACATGAATTGCAAAATTTATTTAAAAAAAAGGCTATTAGCAGGAGTAACAAGTTTGGATATTATCATGAGCCTTATAATATTTTTTATAGGAAATATGTTCTCTAACACATTGAGGATGTGGTTCATCCTGAGTGGACTATTTTCTTGCATCATTGCATTGGTGTCAACACCGTGAGTGAAAGGACTGATGCCAAGTTAGATATTTGACTCAACCATGTTGGAACCAAGCAACCAGTGGTTCACAACCATAGGTCTATTGAGTACCATGAAAATATAGCTACAGGAGAACATTCCAATGCACAATATAAGGCCAGAAACCCTATACAACCCAATCATGAAATTGAAATATTTATCAAAAATTTTAAGTGAACCTTATATGATGTGATCCCACAAATAGTTGTAGTTGTAGACATGTACCTAACTAATTTGTATAAATATCCTAGAACACAATCAATGAATGAATTTTTACCCACTCTTTTGCATGCTCTGGGGACAGACTAGTTATAATATAATTAAAAATAAACAAGAATTGGTAGAGGTTATCAATGTGAAATGTTTTTGAATAGTGCTCTTAATGATAGTAGAAGAATAGCTAACTCACATGATATGTTTTATCGAGAGGAACAATGGGACCCAAACCCCTTCCATAACTTTGAGCACCTTGTCCACAATAAAATAATGGAAAGCATTTTAAGCTTAAACGATTTAGAGTTTTCATTTTTAGCACAAAAGGGAAAGGTGGTCGATCAAGAGTCAATTATGATGTGGAAACCCTCTTAAAATAGCCTAATAGACAAATACAATTTTCTTGTACTTCAAAATTACTTAATGTTTGACATGAGATTGAGAAATGAAAATTAGATTTTGGAAGTATTTCACATGGATCAATGCTAGCCCAAAAAATTATTGAATAGGGGTCAATTTGGCACCACAAATGCCACAAGTAATTATCTTTGTGGTTACTGCATCTTACTCTGGATTACATAGACCTTGTAAATGAGTACAACATAATTGGGTCAAGCAGGTTATTAGTGCAGTGTTGTCCAAGAGAGTGACAAAAGCATGCGATTACATTTTCTAGGGTAATTGTATAGTGTTGTTCAAAAGTATAAGCTAGCAATAGCATTTAAGGTTGATATTAGCCCTAAGCAGAGGGATCAAGCCTACTAGATTTCGACAGATTGCCTGATTTCTTGAGACTAGCAGAGACATTTCCAGGTGTGTGATTATCTCTAAGATAATTCAGAGCCCTGTGCAATAAAATTAGAATATCCAATAGACATTAAATTAAGATATTACGCTTGCATTGATTAGTGTAGTAGAATTGTAGTGTGTATGGCTTAAATATCAACCCTATATTGACTATTGATTGGATGCATTCATTGCTACTAGGCAGTCAGCCCTGAGTTGTTGTGCTTTGACTGAAGTATTATTGCCATGGGAATTTTATATTCATGCATATATTATATAGTTGTTGAGACTCTTTGTATTTATGCAGACATATTTTTTATGAATGTATACTACTACTAAATATTTATTGAAGAAACCCTCACTAGAATAGAAACCCTAAGGGAAAAAATCACCCTAGGACACTAGATAATATTGAATAACAACTGTTGATAAATCTTAAGCCTGATGATGTTAATTGGTTGATTCTTGTGTTCGAAAATAAAAAATTTTGTGGAAGTGTGGATGTGATATCTCGGGGGAAAATCTGTAGCTATGACAATGGAAGACATTCCCCAACTATTTATAGGCCTATCACTTAGAGCCTTAGGTGTAGAACTTCCAGATGGGTTGGATCACTAGCACTTGTGGTGACCTAATAATGGTTATGGAAGACTATGGAATCAATATTCCTTAAAATATAGAATTTCAGATCATGCTTCCCTTGCGACAAGTTTTCATATATCGAATACATACCTTTAACGAAAAAAAATTAGACAATAGTATGTGCTCTCATGTGATGGAAAAATGAGAGTTTCAAGAAAAGGGGGTAGTATGTGGTTTGACAGAGTTCACAAACATCCTCTTCAGGATGACTACACATATCTTGTGGCAGATCATGTCCACAGTTGCATCAAAATTGATGAAATTTTTCATTTGCATGTACCTAGGTTTTGTTGTAGCACAACAATGACAAAATTCCATCCTGCAAACATTTTGGTTTTGAGGTTTCCTAGTTTTACATGATGACTAAGCACATAGGAAATGACCATTGTATCCATGAGGTGTTGCAATGGTTGCATTGATTTACTAATTTCAACTAGAAGCCTTATTTTTGCACATGCTATAGCAGGATAGGAAATGAATAAGCTCTATTGAGCAGTAGTTTAGAGTTTAATAAGCTCTTTTGAGCAACAATTTTGATTTCTTAGATTCATAGGCTTTGATGTCTTGTGATTTTCTTTATAAGGGCCAACCTTTTATGTAGTGATGATATTTTTGTTGAACGTGGAGGCTAGTTTCATATGTGCATGAAATGATTCAGAGGTTCTCATGCACTTATAAGAAGAACACATTCCCAAGTTGGAACCAAGTGTTGTCCACCAATTAAAAGGGACCGCACATGTGATTTTCATCACATTTACAAAGTAGCATAGTGATCCAAACTTTCCAAAAGTTTGAAATATGTAAAAAATCCCTTTTCATCAAGCAAAACTACATGCACATGTTTGAAAACATCATAGACTGTAAACCCACGGGAAATACCATCAGCTACAACACTATTGTTAGGCTACATGTGGAGGATTTGTGAGCTCACCTCTTGGATGACTTGTATATTCTTGAATGTTATAGCTAGCAATAAAGGTACAATAAACCAACACCCACTTTGAATCTTATGAGGCAAGACTTAAGGGAAAACCACAATTTTTCAGATGTTTCATGGGCTTGATGATAACAAGAAAGACATGCATATTGGTGTGTAAAGAATGTCTCTGAATGACTGTTTTGACAAATCTAAAGGTAGAGCCAGTGAAGAAGAGGAACACACAAACCATTAAAAGAAAAAAGAAAATATTTTCATGGAACATGCGAAAGAGAAATCCAACATAGAAAGAAAGTGTCATAAGGGCATTACTGGGGAGAGTGTCTAGCTTAAGGACCATAGTCAAAAGGGTGTAACTCGTGCATTTATGATAAAAATCCCAAAAATAATCAATAAAATTATAGAGAAAGTTAAATATGGAAGATTCATCTTTGAAAATGGTCTCATATCTCATGTCTGAACAAAGGTACAATAAACTAGCAATTTCTCTGAATCTTATGAGGCCAAACTCAGGGGAGAACCACATTTTTTTCATATCTTCTGATGACAACAGGAAATACAAACATTGTTGATTACAAAATGCCTATGAATGGCGTTTTGGGAAGATATAAAGGTAGATGCATTGAAGAAGAGGAACGCCCAACCCATTAAAAGAAAAATAATTAGGTTTACACGACACATGCAAAAGAAAAATTTAACAAAGAAAGAAAACCTCATAAGGGCATTACTAGAGAAAGCATCAAAATTTAGGAGCACGACCAAAAATGTGTAACTCATGAATATCTGATAGAAGATCCAAATATTAATCAATAAACTTATAGAGAAAGTCCACTATGGAAGATGCCTCTTTGAAAATGATCTCAACTCTCATGTTTGAATAGTTGTGAAGAAGTAATATGTAGTTTAGACTTATGCATGAATATAAGGCCTCTAAATCTGCATGTTTAGTCCCATTCTAGTGGTGTTTGACTAAGAGGTTTGCAGATTCAGGAAATTGGATAGGCCTATCAGAATCAAATCTTGGATCACCTAAGCACTTTTCTCACTTTGCTCATAAAAAATCAAATGCACTAAATATGTGAAAAAACCTCTTTGTAATACAAAACATTGAAGCAAAAAATATGCGAGGGAATGAGTGCCAAGGCATGTTTGGGAATGCTAATATGTGACATATAGTGCGAAGGCATGTCAAACATGCTAAGATGTTCCAAGTGTTAAGGAATGCCAAGATGTGCAAGGGTGTGACAATGTGTGTCAGCTACGGTCAAGAAAACAAATGGAGAAACAAGTTAAACTACAAGGATATGAACACATAAGAGGGTTAACAAGTCATCAACTTACCTTTTTCGTGAGGGGTATGCTAGGCACACAAAAACTAGGTGCGAATAGGTGCCAAGTGCCAAGTGTTAGTGCATTCTATGTGCCAAATATTTCTCTATTGTTTCTCATCTACTTTCCAATAATTTATCTCAAATAACTTCAATATTAAACCATGCCAAAACATATCAAGTCATCTCAATGCATGTCAGACATGATAAGAATTTTCCAAGCACTAACATGTGCCAAGTGCCAATGTGTGTCAGGGAGTGTTATGCATGCAATGAAGTGACAGGGCATGTCGAAAAGTGCTAAGTAGAGAGTTCCAAAGCATGTTGAGGAGTGTTAGGGAGTACTAGGAGAACAAAAGGGAGCACTAGGTCAAAATTAATGGAAGTGAATGAATATGAGGGTGTTTTAGGGAGTGGCAATGAGTGCTAGTTTTCATGCCAAGGAGGGAGTGAGAAGGTATTCTAAACATCCACACACCATATTAACCACTCACTTCTTACCATTCCTGCACCATAACAAAAAATCCTAAAAATTCCATTCTTGAAATCTCTTGTGTAGTTTCCAAATGTCATTCAAGTAGAATCTCACAATTACTTATGTTTGTAATGGTGCGATCATTTTTTTATTCTCTTAAAAGAACTATTTCTATACATGCACACCATCAAACATAAATCATCGAGTGAAAATGAATGAATAAGAGGGTTTTTTTTGGGTGTCAGCGAGTGTTAGGCATGCCAAGGGGGGAGTGAAAAGGAATGTTAGGGAATTATATGGAATTTCAAGAAGTGCCAAGGTGTGCTAACATGTGCCAAATACTGCCAAGGCATGCCATGTGTTAAGGCATGACGAGATGTGCTAGGTGTTAAGGAATACGAACGCATGTCAAGGAGTGTTAGGAAAAAAAAGGGAACACCATTTTAAAATGAAAATAAATGAAAAAATATGAGGGTTAGTAATTCATGACCTTACATTTTCAAGAGGGGAATACTAGGCATACCAACATCCAAGTTTTAGCCTGTCTTACGTGAAAAATCATGCTCTATTACTTCTCTCTTAATTGTGAATAATTGATCTCAAATAAATTTTATCTTAAACGATGTCAAGGAATTCCAGGGAATCCAAATACATGCCAAGAATTTTCAAGTGCCACTAAGTGCCAAGAGCCAATATGTGTCGGGGAGTTATAGGGCATGTTATGGAGTTCCAAGTTTGCTAAGGAGGGACTGACAAGATATACTAGATATTTCCAAGGCATGCTAAAGTGCTAGGGAAGCATACCAAGATATGTGAAGTGCTAATGTGTGTTGAGTGTTAGCGAGTTCCAGGGAAACACAAGGGAGAACTATGTAAAAATGCATGGAAATTAATGAATAAGAGTGTGTGACAGGGAGTGTCAGTGAGTTCCAGGTATGTTAAGGAGGGAGTGACATGGTATGCTAGGAAGTGTTAAGCCATGCTAGTGTGCTAGAGTGGCATGTGGTCAACATGTGCTAGGTGCTAGGTTGTGCCAACACATGCTAGGAAGTGTTAGGGAGTCTTAGGGACACACGAGGAAGCACTAGGTGAAAATAATGCATGAAAATGAACAATTAAGAGATTGTGATAGGAAGTGTCAGTGAGTTCTAGGTGTGCTAAGGAGGGAGTGACAGGGTACGCAAGGAAATGCTAAGGTATGCTAAATTTTAGGGAAACATGCCAAGATGTGCCAAGTGCTAGGGTGTGCCAATGCATGTCAAGGGATTGTTTTGGAGTGCCAGGGAAAAACAAGGGAGAAATAGTTTCAAATGCATGGAAATGATTGAATAAGAGTGCGTGATAGGGATTGTTAGAAAATTATAGGTGTGCTAAGGAGGGAGTGACAATGTATATTAGGTAGTGCCAAGTAATGTTAGAGTTCCATGGCGACATGCCAAGATGTGCCAAGTTACAAGGTGTGCCAATGTGTGTCAGGAAGTGTATGGAGTGCTGTGGAAACATAAGGGGGAACTAGTTGAAAATGCATGGAAATGAGCGAATATAGAGTGTTTGATAGGGAGTGTCAGCGAGTTCCAACTGTGCTAAGGAGGGAATGACAAGGTTATATGCTAGGAAATACCAAGGCATGCTAGAGTTCTAGGGCCTGTTAGGGAATGGTAGGGTGTGTTAGGGAGCTCCAAAGAATGTCAAGGAATGCAAGGGATGCTAACACGTGCCACATAGTTCCAAGGGATTGTTAGACATTTTATGTGTTATTTCATATCAAGATGTAAACTATGTTTCTTAGTTGTTTTATGGTTACGACTGGATGTGAGTCTTGAATTGGTAACTTGTTAAGTGGGATACATTAATATTGGACATGAGTAGTGTTAGCAACCTATAATATAGGGGTCATAATTGTGACTTGACTATTGGTAATTTTGTAAATTTGTACATACTTTGCCTTCTGCAAGTTGTATTCACATATTTTGTAAAAAAATAAATAAAAAATAAAAAAGAGGGTAAAAAGTCCTGAAAGAATAATCAAAGGACTTAGAAAAAAAATAAGATACCCCAAAAGAAAAATGAATAAAACATGAAAGTGAGCAAGTATAAATGCCACTAATTTTTTCTTTTTGACTATGGCAGAGTGTCAATAAATGCCATTAGTCCATGATGAGTTAAACAGTTTAATATTAACTTGTCATTTTTTCAATTTCCATTGTTGTAGATAGAGAATAATGAATTGTTAGACAGTTTAATCCTAACAATTCAGTAGTTAGGTAGAGAATAAAGTGAATCCAACAGTTTAAACTGTATTCATGGATGACATAAGTGTAGAGTTAGATAGTTTTCTTGCTTTCAAAAAAATAAATACAATGAAGGTTGCTAGCTTAAATGCACCTTGTTACAAAAAGAAGAAAAAATGTTACCATGGTAAGATGGGTAGGTAGAAGAAGGTGAAAAGTCTCATTGTAAATATCATTCATCATGAGCTTCAGAATAGCTAACTTCCCCTTTCCATAGTCATGAAACATTCTAGATTATTAGTCAGAAAGGCTCAAGGCATTTCTTTGACTTTTGGTGGGACCGGACCCAAGGCTCTATGACTGATTAGTTAAAAGTGTGAAATGTATATCTTAATCCCCTAAATATATCATTCACCATTCATGCACTCATTTCCTTGAAAATTTTAAGTAAAATCTCATTTTACTTAGAAACATTTGAAATTCCTATTTAGCTAACTTCCTACATCATTTATTCACCAAAAAACCCTCAAAATCACATTTTATCCTAAGTCTAAGTGATGAAGTTATTATAATGCAATTTTCTTTTAATCTTCGCTTTCTTAGTTATATTAATGTGTTTTGAGTATACATTGTCCCCTTGTCATATTAACTCTAACTTATATATTAATTCCCTACAATTGACCTTTTCCTACTATATAACTCCTTTTATAAATAAATCCCAAAAAACCCACTTATTATAATTTAAGCCAAAGTATTTTATTCCCACATGCTTAAATAAACCCCCCCTTATAACTCCTTTGGCTAAAATTTTATCCTTATATTTAATCTCGCCCCTATGGTAATTAAGTCTTTTTGATTTAATTTACCATATAAATAAAATATGAAGAAAATACATCTTAAAACATGTATTATGTGTGTTTTAAACAAATATTACCTGAATTTTTGTTAAAACTAAACTTCAATAAAAAAACAAACCTTTCCCTATATATTCCCGCTCCAAGTTCCTTAACCCAAGGTCAAAACCATAAACTTTATTTTCTTCCCTGCATACATTCCTCATGATCCTAGTCCCTAACCTCGATTAATTCCTTGATTAACCCTCCCGATCATTCGATTTTTCATCAAAATAGTCATTTATGTATAACTTATCGGAGTCACTGCTGACCGTCTGATCCTTAAAAGACCATTTGATCCTACGGTCAATCACTTGCGTGAAAGACCCCAATACATTTTTCCTACTCTCATCGCGTAAGATTTCCACTGTTCGATCTCCATTCCATTCCCAAGATCGATGGCTTGCGTCCAACCCGATAAAACATTATCCCCGCACTTTCCCTTTTAATCTAGACCGTGCACTCCCAAGCGCCCGATCCAACGGCGATAATTCATTTTCGCACTCCAAACATAAATGTTTGATGTTTTTGCAAAGCCACGCGAAATGGGTGGTTTTTCCAAACCACCTCACGCTTACATGTTACCACCACGTTGTATCGTGTTCGAAATGCACTATACCACTTACCGCCCTTCACCAACGCGAATACCACTGGTGGTATTCCCTAAACCTCACCCGCTTAACCACGATTTAATGTTATTTAACTATGGTTTATACCATCAGTTCAATACGTTAAAGTTTAAAGTTTTTATTCAAATTTTCACCATTTTCCTTTAAACCTGTGAAAGCGTCCATAAACCCTTTTTCTTCGAATTTGCGCCATTAAACCCTGAGAAAACCAAGAAAAGCCTTTTTCAACTTACCAGTGTCATTTTTCGATGCCCATTGCCTTGAATTTCAATTACAAAGTGCTACATTGTCCTCTGAGAAGCCATTTTCTAAGAATTGAAGACTACGCACCTCTGCGAATGTCTTCAACCGAATTTCACTAGTTTTCCAAGTACTTTTCTTCGAGCTTGCACTCTAAGACTTCAAAATTCCCGTTATTTTCAAAATAATTGCCAAAATTGTACAATTGGACTGCATAAAAGTGTCCATTTTATAGGGGAAACTCTGTCAAAATTTCCCTGGAATTCCTAATTACCCTTTCTCGCAATTTTTCCTAAACCCTAGTCTATTTCGCTGTTCAAATCAATCTTAATATACGTTCCGAGCTTTAAAAACCTTACATTTCCCAAAACCCTGCTCAGAAACCCCATTTTCCGGTAGAAATTCACCATGAAACCCCTGTTTCTCACAAAGGAACTTAGCAATACATTTAATCTTGCTTCGTTCAGATTAAAAATGACAAAGAAAGAGGTAATCCCCAAGAATGGAGGCCCAAAGTCTCAAAATAAGTCTTCTGCAAAAATCCCTCAGCTTAAGTCCTTCAAAATCGACAAGCCAAATCCTGCACTCACGAGTGATTCTACAGAAGTGGTCAGACTGGTCTAGCCTCCAGTCATTTCCCCAGAGAATAGCCCTTTAGTTGATCTGGAATATAGAATACTAGACCCTAATGTAGAATTTAACCTGCTTGATGTCTATAATTGGTCCTATGGAAAATCAGTGGAAAAGGGTGACTAAGATATTCCAATTTGAGAATCCAATTTGCCTAGATATATTGTCCCTATCACTCATTCAATTCCTGACTTTATCAGATTATTCCAAGCCTATTATATGCCAGAACAAAGATGCATTGTAAACAAAGAAAAATAGATCATATTTTATATCACTGAAGAGTCAATAAATTTCATGCTGCAAATGAATCATGACCCCAATTCTGCTTCCCTATTAATAGAAGATTTAACCCAATTATATCTTGACTTGGATTTCAATACCAGATTCAAAATATACCAGACTTTTTGTCCAAATCAAGTTGATATTCCTAAGTTAAATCCTCCTTTTGACACCTTTGATTTCCCAGATGAGACTAGACAGATTGTCTCAATGATCTCCTTCATACTAGGATACACCAGTGATGAATTCACTGATGTGGATATCCTAGGTTTTCTGTCAACTCTAAGCCCTAGTCAATCACCATTCATTCTATTCAATTTTTCTAGATTCATTGCTGAAAGTATACATTATCAGTTATCCAGATTATTTGAAGAAGGGGTCTTCAGATACTCCTCTTATCTACTCCACCTCTTCTTATATTATCAAACATATAAGTTTCCCATTGAATGTTAGAAAGTGGACGCAGAAGGAAAAGTTTAGTTAGTAGTATTTTGGTCAGCTATTATAAGCAAATGGAACAGAGAGTATAGTTTTGCACATTTCAATGACTCATTTATAGCTCCTGCTATGTATATTTTGGAAAAAGAGGAGATCCCTAGGATCAATGATGAGACAAGAAGGATTCTACAACTACCAGAGAGCTATAAAAATGGGGATTGGTATTTATATAAAAATCACACAGAAATCACAGCGTATGGCTCGTCCCTGGCCCCATATAAATTACCAAGATTTGTTACTACAAGAATATTTGCTTTCGAATATTTGAGACAACTATTGAATGTAGATGAAATCAACTTCATAGCTTCCAGGAAGAAGACCCAATTTAAGCTGAAAAATCAAATTGGGCCATTCATTATGAATAATAGAGAAGCTGTCAATGAAATAAATGTCAAACTTAAAGAGTACAAGTTCCCATGTAGTTTTACATGGAATTATGATCCACAAGGTATTTTGAGTACAATGAGGGTAAAATGCAAGTTGTCTGCTTACTTGCATGATTCTAAGCCCCACATTGAAAGATATGCTAATAAAATTGAATGGGATCCAAATACCCTATTTGATGATGATTCACAGGTAGTACAGGTAATACAGGTATGTTGGGAAAAATACTGAGAGGGGGGGGGTGAATCAATATTTACTGCATAATCAAAACTTTTTACTTTTTCATTCCTTAAAACCCATACGCTACTTTCCTTCAGTAAACTAGCGTATATACACGGATCCCCTTTATGAAACTAGCGTATACACAGAGATCTAGATCAGTCATTAAACCTTTACTTATATTATTCCATCATTCATTCATCAGGTTCTCAATAAACAGTAAACAGGTGCAGTAAGAACAGAATAAACCATCACACAAAGCATCACACATGAACACCAGGATTTTTAGGTGGAAACCCAAATCGGGAGAAAACCACCGCTGCAGTTGCTCAGCCTTCAATATTTTATTATAGAGAAACATCTTACAACATAAGAAGCCATACAGATGACCAAAGACGCAGACCATTCGCGCTGCTATCAGCCTTCCCGGAAGGGAGCCACGCACCGACTCGCTTACTCACCTCTCTCCCGGAAGGGAGCTACGACCCCCTGACTCGTTTACCAGCCTCTCCTGGAAGGGAGCTACGACCCCCCGATCTCGTTTACCAGCCTCACCTGGAAGGGAGCTACAACCCCCTGACTGAAGGCTACAACCCTCAGCACCACCTTGGACCACGTTTCATCAATTTTCACACCGGATCCAACAACTTCAATAGAACACCACTTGCAGGCCACATTTCATCATATTTTCAAACTGAACCCTTTCCATACTTTCAAGCACAAACATACATCACCAACAGATACTTATCGACAGCGTAAACATAGTTCAAAAGATCAGAGTATTTCGCATCACTCTAGTCATAAAACCTAGCTTGCATACGCGTTTTCCATCAGTGATGTCGCGTATATACGCGCTCCGTCCACACAAACCAGCGTATACCTCAGTGTATATTTTATTGCGCATACGCGCTTTCTCTTCGCTGAAGCCGCGTATATACGCGCTTCCTCCGCGGCGAAGTAGCGTATAGATCTTCAATTATTACAGAGCAGCATACATCATCAGATCAGATATTCATTTCAGATCTACCCTTTTTCTTCAGACAGATGTTCACCAAGATGCTCGCCTCATCACAGATCTAAGCCTTCCATAATCAGATCTAGCAAATACAAGAGCAATTCAGATCTAGATCCCCTTCTTCATCATTGGTGCATCATACATTCATATTTATCATTCAAGTGTAACCCTTTCCATTCAGATATACTTCAGAGAGAAGTATTCATTCAAGCTCAGACATCTTGCACCCACACTCATGATTTGCACAATGAATTTCTTCTCCTTATATAGGTTTATCCTTTTTTCAATACCATGAGCCCCTTTTTCAATACCATGGGCCAAAGCAATACCATGAGCCCAAAACAACCTGGACGGGGTCAATTAGGCGGATCATTACCTAATACAATGGGTCAATACCATGGTGGTTACCCCTGGTTTTGCACTTTTTGAGCGCTTTTGCCCATACGCGACTTGGCACGTTCTTTTCCGCGTGCATACGCGACTTCCCCTAGGCCAATCCGCGTATACCCAGAGACATATTCTTTTTCATCATACTTTGAGTACATTCTGAAATCCTTTCTTCATTGCCTTCTGTACATACTGAGAAACATCATATTTTCTTCATCAGGAACATATTCTCTCAAGCACAACTTCATCAAGTAAGTTGTCATCATCTTCATCAAGTGGGTTGCCTTTCAGGGACAACACTTAGCATCATATTGTCAACAAACATTATATCACATCAGATTTACATCATTTACTAAGTCCATAAAGTCAAGCATAACTTCATCAGGTGGATTGCCATCAAGGACAACACATGTCAACAGTCGCATGTCTTCATCTTCATTCAGTGGGTTGCCATCAAGGACAACATCCTGCATCATATTTCCAACAAGGTAGACAAAGGGTAAAGCGGGAAGCAAATTGAACAGACAAAAGTGGCTTTCACAAGCCAAGAGAAAAGATACTGATAATGTACATAAAAGAGACAGAGAAGGAGATAGTTTCATAGCTGAGACTATTGAGGACAAAAAATTCAGAATTCCTTATAGTAAGAGAAGTAAGATAACAGAAGAAGACAAGGATAAGACTGTAAATATTGGAAATAATGAAACAGATGATGAAGCTACAAGAATAGTCACTAAAACATTAAAAGAGCTTCAAAATGTAAACATTGGAACACAACAAAAATATACAATCATGAAGGAAAACCAGGCTACTGTCGATTTGCCTCCTTCTTCTCAGGAAACTAACAATACAAAGTCAGAGATTCAGATCAGATTCAGACAGATTAAAGAGAAGAATGAAGAGATCAAGAATCAAGCTTATTCTAGATTTCTTAAGGAAAAGCCTGGAAACAAAGACATGCTTCTTTCAACATTTGATTATTCATCCAATAAATTGGTAATGTCATTCTTGAAGCCTACAGTGGCTGAGCCAAAATCAGTGGCAGATTATTCCAAAATAGATTTTGAAGTGGATGCTGATGCCATTCATGAATTGGATCAAATTGAATTTCATAGGAGCAATACTGAAATGCTATATTCCAAAATTGTCGGTAAGACTATGAAATCAATTAGGCTTGAGAAAACAATGCTCAACCTCCAGAATCAAATGAAGCTGGACAAGGCCTCACTATATGCTAATAATTTGAGAATAAAAGCACTAGAAGATATAGTGATTGAAGTAGGGGATGACCCAGCCAACATTGAAGGGGAAAAAGTCCTAATTAAATAGAAAAATGAGGATATAGCTGCTCTTAGAAAACAATTGAAGTTGCCTCATAGTGAAAACTCTCAAGCAAAATAAATTCTACAGCAAAAAGAAAAGAATGATGAATTAAAGCAGCTTGTACATCAAATGACAGGTCAGATAAAAACAATGGAAAATCAAATAGAAGCTTTAATGAAAGAGAATGAAGAACTAAGAAAAGCACTACTGGTGGTCATTCCTACAGTGATCCCCACTGTAAGCATTGCTATACCATCTACTTTGGCAGAACACTTGGCACCAAAAGGAGTATTAGCAACTACAGTACCAATTACTTCTCAGGAAATCTCTACCTCTTCTTCTTCATCCTCACAGATGAGCACACTACAAGACCAAGCAGCCGTGATCAATGCCATGGAGGAAATATCTATTAAAGATAAAGAAATTATTAGTTTGAAAGACATTATTAAAAATTTAGAAAGTTCCAAGAATGATGCCTTGATTACTTCTAAAGGACATGAGCAAAGGGCTGATCGACTACAAGAACAGGTGAAGATTCTGCAAGCAAAAGTAAATCTTACAGATCAAGTGGCCTATATAAAAAATAATTTATGGACCAAAATTATTGAAGGCATTCATTCTCAATGGCCTTCAATTCAGATAATTTATGAACAGAGAGAGCTACTTCAAGTTGCTAGTGTAGATATTGACAAGACTAAGAGGGAAATTGACAATAAACCAGCCCAAGAAATCCAACTCATAGCTTTTCTAAACAGTAAAAAAAGGGAAGAATTGGAAGAATTGAAAATTGTTGATAGGTCAGAAACCATTCTTCAAATCAAAAAGGTCCTAAACAAAAGAAACATAATGAGTAACCTAGAGAACAGGTGTAAAGACATGAATGTATCCATCTCAAGATTTTTAGCCAAATACAAAACATTATCAGAAGCAGTTTTGCCTTACATACATGCATTGAATGACAAACTGATACCTCAGAAAGATTATGATGTAAAAATCAGAAATCACGCAAAAGAGCAAGCCAAACAGCCTCTACCACAGGGATCACCAACAGACAAAATACTTCTTCAGTATTTTGAAAATCTGTTCGTTTTGGATAATAAGATCAAACATATGTTCACTATAAAGCCTAATTTTTCCAAGTATACAGAGGCAAATGAAAGTTACAAAAAATTGAAGACTATGAAAATATGCTCTGTAGAAAAATGGCAAGAATTCATAGATCTGTTGTGAATTTGATGGATAAAAAATAGGAAAATCACTTGGAAATTCATATTTTACTGTTACCTCAAAGGTAAAAAATACAGGGTTAAAGTGTATTAGTAGGTGAAAGAGTATCAATGAAAATAAATTTACTGTTGGTTAATTTTTAATTACCATAGTAAAATAGCTCAAATCAGATGAATACAGAGTATCAGCGTTGAAATTTAAAGGAAGCAAAGTTCTGAAACCACTTTCCACAATAAAATACACCCAATGCCAACAGTACTCACAACACATAGCAATCAGTTCCAATTAGAATAATCAGTTCTATTTTTGCTTGTAAAAAGGTAACAGCTTGCAAACTATTTTTGCAGCTGTCCCTTTTATTATGCTTTCTTTCCTATTTTTTATTAAAACATTATCTCAATCTCTGAGATATTTTGTAAACAGTTTTTTGTATAAATACTTCACAATTTGAATTATTCAGTGTGAATAAAAATTTATCAAGACAACTATAGTCTTATTTGCTGGTTATATTGAATTTGGCGAGTCAATTAGCAAAAGCAAAAGATTGGAAAGAGATCAGAGACATCATAGCTAAGGATTCTCGTGGTGACAAGATAAGTCTAGTTCTTTCCTTGTTTTCAGTGTATTTATCTTAAGTTTACAGTCCTTCATATTATGTGTTTCAAGTCTGTAATGATCAATTAAGGAAAAATTAAATAGGATTAGTGATCATAAGCTCCCTGTTTCAAAACTTATTGGCATTTTGATGTTTTCTACTTGACAACCGGACCATAGAATTCTTAATTGCTCTAGGTCCCAGTTTGATCCCCTTCTTTAATCTTCTTATTTGTAGCTTAAGGATTCTTAAGTTCCCTTTTGCTCAGATTCCACCTACTCCATCAAATCAAGCCTATACATAGCCTTAGAAGGTCACCAATCTTGCTTTAGCACATTTGCATCTCTGAGCCTTATTTCTTAGTTCTGCTTGCCTAAAGAGTTGACTCCATTGCCCAATATTCTGGTGGATCCTTATGGTTTACCTTGAAATATTTTTTATTCCCACCAATATTTTAAAATCAAACCCAATTACACAATCATAGCTAGCCTAATATCTATTACTAAAACAAAGCTAAATCATATGGAGAGATCCCTCTCTGGAGTTAAAGAAGGCTAGATCATGAATTCCCAAAGCGGTTCTTGGTTACCCTTAGTGTTCTTAACTACAAAAATCCCCATCCCACAACCTGGGAATTAATAAGGTGATAAAAAGTAGCCTAAGATTATTTATAAGACATTATTAGGTGAAAAAGGCATAGTCTAGTTGTAGTAAATGAAACTTGGTCAAGTTGTTGTAGTCGAGGCAGGACTTGGTTGGGTTCCCAAGTCTAAAAAAAATAAGGGTAGCTATGAGGACATGACAGTTAAGGAGTGCTAGGGCATCCCAATGAGTTAAAAGGTGTGCTAACACATTCTAGTTAGTGTTAATGAATAACGAGGAGTGTTTGGGAGTGGCAGGGCATCACAAGGGAGAACTAGTAAAAAGTGCATGGAAACGAATGAATAAGAGTGTTTGTTAGGGTGTGTTAGTGAATTCCAGGTGTCCCATGGATGAAGTGTGTTAGGAAAATTTCATAATATGACTTGAAGGAGGCAAGATTATTATTGCGATAAGGGGATGGATGACGCAGTTTCAGACAAAGGGAGACTTTGTGCTAGACACAACACTATTTTTTCAATGACTTGGTTGGGTTCCCACGTCGCAAAAAAATTAAGGTTATCTACGAGGGCATGAAAACTAGGGAGTGCCAAGGTATGCATGGAATCCCAAGAAGTGCTAACACATGATATAAAGCCCCAAATCATGTTAGGAATTCCAAATGTGTTATGTGGTAGGATTTTGGCACCAACACATGCTAGGGAGTGCTAGGGAAACTGAACGGAGGACTAGTTTCAATTGCATGTAAATGAATGAATAAGAGTGTGTGACATGGAGTGTTAGCAAGTTCTAGGTGTGTTAAGGAGGGAGTGACAAGGTATGCTAGGCAATTCCAAGGCATGATAGAGTGCTCGGAAAGCATGTAAAGATGTTCCAATTTCAAAGGTGTGCCAATGTGTGCCAAGGAGTGTTAGGGAGTGCAAGAGAAACACAAGGGAGCAATATGTCATAATGCATGGAAATGAATGAATAAGAGTGTATCACAAGGAGTTTCAACGAGTTACAAGTGTGATAAGGAGGAGTGACAAGGCATGCTTGGAAGTGCTAAGGAATGATAAAGTGATAGGGCGGCATGCAGCAAAGATGTGCCAATGTGTGCAAGGAAGTGTTAACTAAGAGTGCTAGGGAAACACAAGGGAGCACTACGTCAAAATGCATGGCAATGAACAAATAAGAGTTTTTGATTGGAAGTATCAGTGAATTCCATGTGTGATAAAAAGGGAGTGACAAGGTATGCTAGGTAGTTTTAAGGCATGCTACAATTAGGTGCAATTGATAAACTTGTAGTAGGTTCAATTGATCAAGTTGTTACAGCTGAAGCAGACCAATGTCACATGAACTGCAGTAGCTAAGGACTTGATTGGGTTCCAAAGTCGTGAAAAAATGTAAGGATGGTTGTGAGGGCATGAGTTCCAAGGCATGCTAGGGAATGCTAACATGTGCCAGATAGTTTGAAGGCATTTCAAATATTCTAAGATGTGTCAAGTGCTAAGGCATGCCAAGATGTGTAGGGTGTGACAATACATGCCAGGGACTATCAAGGAAACAAAAAGGAGAAACAAGTTAAACTACAAGGAAATAAACACATCATAGGGTTAACAGGTCACCAATTTACATTTTCTAGGAGGGGAATCCTATGCACACCAACACTAAGTGGAAATAAGTGTCAAGTGCCAAGTGTTAGTGCATTCTAAGTGCCAAGTCATCCTCTATTACTTCTCTTCTACTTTCCAATAATTGATATCAAATAACTTTTATATTTAACCATGCCAAAGCATACTAAGGCATCTTAATGAATGTTAGACATGTTAATGATCATGGCCTCTTTAGGACTACATCTCTCTTCTCCCCATTGATCAAGTGAGATCCTTCTCACTTGGTGTTATTTCCTTCATCCTAAGGACTCCTTAAATAGTTTCTCCTAGACCTCTTATGAACCCTCTAGAACTTACAAATTTTGTCCACTTATACCTTAGGAAATTTAATTTTTCCTTTTTAATTTTCTTTTAGATTTTAAACCCCATCTTTGGTCCAAAATCCCTTTTCTTGGATTCTTTTCCCACAAAGCCTTTTGTGACCAAACTCACACAACCCATCTCATTAGGCTTGTGGAGTACCTCCCAAGCTACACAATTCAACAACATAGTCTATTTTTAGTAACTGTAACTTGGTAAAGCTCTTGTAGTCAAGTGAGGGCTTGGTTTGGTTCCCAAGATGCAAAAAGTAAGGGTAGCTGCGAGGGCATGATAGCTAGGGAGGGTTAGGGCTTGCAAACAAATGAAAATGAATGCTAACACATGTTAGACAATGTCAATTCACGCTGAACTAGAGTTTTAGTGAGTGTTGGGGCATATCAATGGATAACTAGGTCAAAATGCATGGATACCCTCCCTTCATACCTGACTATCAACATCTTCAACTTTATCTCAGTTACCAAGATAACATACATTACTTTGAAAATTCAATTGGTTATATTTCCTTCTCCATAGAAAGCTCTACTAGTGATGTTCCCAATACATCATTCTGAGTGAGACAGAAGTGGAGATAGATAGATTCAAGAAAAATGAACCTCAATCCTTGAAATAAACATTATGGTCATTAAACAATATATAATTAACAAGGAATACAAAGTAATAGAAAAGTTAAATAAGGGACTAAGCCTAGAAGAATAAAAACCTATATAAGACCAAGAGTAAAGGATAGTCGATATGAAAAATAGAACCCTACCTATGAAGTACACAACTCACCAAAGAGATAAGGTTGATAAGGAAGCATAGAAAACTGAAAAAATCGAAATCTAGATAATTAATCATGTAAAAACACAATAATTGACCAAACAACATAGAATTCCACCTAAAATACAAAAAATGGGCACTCCACATAACTTTCTTGATCTGAAAATGAAACTATTTGTATCTGTTGTTCAAAGTATCCATTTCCATTTAATTAAGTGTGCAAAGTTTTTATCATGTCTTGCAAATTAAACAAAGTGTTTTTGGTAACTGTTTTTGAGTTTATGTGTGCGGGAATGTTAATTAAAGTTATTTTTTAACATCTTGAATCAGAAATACAAAGTAGCATAACTTCACCATAACAACACAACAACATGATGAGGCAGTTCACCCCTCCTGGGCTACATCTGCCAGGTCCAAGGCTCCCAATGGGACTGTCCTTGCTCTATTAGGTTTCTAAAATTGGTTTTACAGTGAGAAATAAGCCTAATAAGGCTGAAACAACTATGAAAATGAATTTGTAAGATAGAAATAAGCTAAGTATGGCTTTTATTTCACCTCAAACAATGAAGTGTAGCCAAATGCAGCTCCATTTCCCTCATGGCCCTGATGGCTATCCAAGATTACCTGAAGTAAAAATGGCTAAATAACACCTATGTTAGCTCTACAACCTATCCCAATGACTCCAAAATGCTTATAATACCCAAAATTGACCAAAATTTCGTCCAAATTGGTCCAATATTGGAGAAGTTATGACCTCCACAATTTTCTGCCCAATATTAATTGAAAACTCCACCAAAGATGGAATAACTGTAGTTAGGCCAACTAAAAATGGCATAATTCTAAAATTTGGTGAAACGTGACAAAGATGTCAGCAGTTAGTTGGCCTGGCATTTAAGGTTTGAAGTGGCGGTCACATGACATAACTTCCTAACCGCCGAAGTCTGTGCTAAGAAACCGTGGCTTATCCATAACATTTAAATGCGTTTAAAACCACTGGCCACATGTCACATTCAAACCGCTATGTAACAGTTTTTAAACTACCAGAGAATAAGTGCTTGGCCATTGTTTCAGGGTCATATGAAGAAAGGGTTAACACCCAAGTGTCTAACTCTTTTTTTTTCGCCAGTTTTGAAATTTTTTAAGCCACGGTCATGCGTCAGGTCACGGGTCTTCCACCTTAAGCCCCAAGGGCTAAACTTCACATTTTCCACTAGTTCATCAAACAACATGACTCGCCTGTGAGTGACCTAAAGGCGTTCAGGTCGTGTCGACCTCCGCCTGTTAAACTGTTAAACGACTCATTCAAACACTGACCTATTTGCATTCAAGTCAGGTCATCCTCTACCCGACTGACCCAAACGTGTTCACACCTGCATGATGACCCGAATACGTTCAAGGTGACCCGACTCCATTCAGGTCGGGTCAGGTCTGCCCACCAAAATGGTTTTTTATCAAGACTTGAACCTTGGGTCTCGGGCCACGTGGAAGCCTCCGGGAAGGCCACATGGCACCCTTTGATAAGGCCCCAAAAACCATATAAAAAAATAAAATTTTGTCACATAATTTTTTTTTTGAAAATGACAAATTTGTTTTGTTCAAAAGTCATGTTTTGAAGGTCATTGGGTGTTTTAAAACTTCAATATATTTCTCATATGACATCGGATTTAGGTCTTGTTCATGGCACTAGAATCAAAGTGACGAGGCCTATCCAGTCATTTAGTTTGCAACCAATTCTGAGCAGTTCTAATTTTGAGCATTTTTTTCCCTTCGACATGATCACCTGATCACACCTCCCCATTGGGAAGCTTTTGGACCCCAAAATCCTTCAATTATCTATTAAGAAGATGAGGGTATAGATCCCTCACCTTTTCCACCTCAATACACTTTTCCTTACTTGGTTTTCTGCTTTTAAGACCAACCCAAACATAATCAACATTTCCCCTCCTCAAAGTGTGTGTCCTTCTGCCAAGAATAACATCCTCTTTTAGCTCATCCAAAAATTTTGGCTACAAATCCTCTATGGATGACATTTGATTATCACTTTCATAATAAAAAATTAAAGGAGGTTCATACAAATGTAAATTTTCCACATTCACAACAGAATACATTTTCATATATGAAGGCAAATCTAATTGAAAAGCATTATTTCCAACTTGTTTAAGGATCTTGAATGGACCATAATGAATACGCTTCAGCTTTTTACCTTCTCCTTGCATTCTTTCCTTACTAATATGTATCCATACCTCATCTCCTTATTGAAACTTATGATCAACTCTGTGTTTGTCATGCCTTTGCTTGTACTTGCATTGACTTTTTTCAAGCCGTTCTTGAACCTGCTGAGGTATGAGCTGAATTATTTCAATGAACATGCAAGCTTTGTTAATTTCATTATGTCCATCAATGGGAGCATCCTTCTCAAGAATGAAATCTAAAGGTGACTTAGGCAAATACCCAAAGCAAGCTTCAAAAGGTGAAGTGTTTGTAGAAGAGTGCTTGGCCTGGTTGTAAGCATGCTAAATGTAATGCAAGTGCTCACCCCAAATCTTGGGATGCTTGCTACAATAACCTCTCAAAAGATGTACGATGGTTCTGTTCACTACCTCTGTTTGGCCATTTATTTGCGGATGGAAAACAATACTCTTATTCAACTTGGTGTCCATCATCTTCCATAGATTGGACCAAAAATTCCCAAAAAATATGTAATCCCTATCACTAACAATAGAAGTAGGCAAGCCATAATGAACCGATACATGTTGAAAATATAAATCAGCAGTTTTTTCAGCAGTTATAGATTTCTTACATGGCATAAGAATACACATCTTGCTGAATCTATCAACTACTACATAAAGATAATCATGCTGCTTTCTAGATAATGGTATACCTCCAACAAAATCCATAGAAACACTTTCCCATGGTCTAGAAGATACCAGAAATGGCATATATAAACCAAGCTTCCTATTTCTAGCCTTTCTTGTAGCACATAATGAACAACCTCTAATGAAATGTGAAACACTATCTACCATGCGAGGCCAATAACAATACCTCTGTAAATGTGCCACCATTTTTCTTACCTTGAAATGTCCAGCAATAAGAGAAGAATGAGCTTCTCTCATGATGCTTAGTCTCTCCCCTTGTGGTATACATAACTTGCCCATATGAAACAAATTTTTTTTATCCAAATCATAATCATTCTCCTCAACATTATTCCCTTCACTCAAGTTAGCATACATATCCTTAAAATCAACATCTGATGCATACTGTTCTATGTAGCTCTCATGTACAATAGAATCATTCTTAAGTAAAGTAGTAGCACTAATCATAGGCCTTGAAAGAATATTAACAAATTTATTGGAAATACCTTTCTTGTACATTATTACCAAGTGAAATTGTTGTAGGAAACCCATCCATATGAAATTTTGTGACTGCTGTAATTTACTTTGCGACTACAAGTACTGTAAAGGTTGATGGTCGGTATGAAAAACTATTTTTTTGCCCATCAAATAGTGTTTTCGCTTTTTGAAACTTTGTACGAATGCATACAACTCCTTATCATATGTAGGATAATTCACAACAGCACCATTAAATGTCTCAGAATGAATAGGCGTACCATGCTGTAAGAGAACTGCACCCATGGTGTAATCAATAGCATCAGTTTGAAGCTCGAATGGCTGTCTCAAGTCCAGTAATGCAAGGACTGGAGATGAACTTATCTTCTATTTCAAAGACTCAAAAGCTTTCGGTTGCTTGCCTCCCCATTGGAAAACACACTTCGCACTTGTCACTGCATGCATAGGAGCTGTTGTGGCAGAGAAGTTAGAAATAAACTTCCTCCATACTGAGTTGCACCCAAAAAACTTCTTACCTCTGTAATAGATTTTTGAGTAGGCCAATTCATAATGGCTTCTACCTTAGAAGGATCAATTCTCAAAGAACATCCTCCTACTATGTGTCCCAAATAAACCAAAGAATTCTTTCCAAATTCACACTTTGACATTTTAAGAAATAACTGATTTTTCTTCAAAATATCAAGTACTTTCTTAACATGCATGACATGCTCTTCTCTATTCTTGCTGAAAATTAAGATGTCATCTAAGTAGACAATAACGAAATCATCAAGAAAATGACATAAGACATCATCCATTACCCACATGAAAGTTGCAGGTGCATTGCATAAACCAAACGACATAACAAGCCACTCAAAGAGTCCCTGTTTGGTTTTAAATGCTGTCTTCCAAATGTCACTTTCTACAATTATAACTTGATGATAACCACTACGTAAGTCTAACTTAGTGAAATATTTAGCATCTTTCAGCTGATCTAACATGTCATCTATCCTTTGGAGTGGGTAACGATTCTTTACCATTATCTTGTTCAATGCCCTGAAGTCCACACACATGCGCCAAGTTCCATCTTTCTTTGGAATCAACACTATCGGTGACCCACATGGCGAAGTTCTTGGTCTTATGAATCCTTTTTCCAACAAGTCTTTAATTTTCCTCTTGATTTCAACATTCTCCATGATAGACATGCGGTACATGCCTATGTTAGGAAGAGGACAATCTTGATGTAACTAGATTTCATGCTGAAGCTTCCTTTTAGGAGGTAAACCTGTCGGTTCCTGAAACATCTCATGATGTGCTTCAAGTAAATCATATAAATCTGATTCAAGCTTGGAATCCAAATTTTCAAATGACCCATTATTCACATCAACCTTGGGCTTAACCATAAGAAGTACAAAACTCTTACTAGAATTCACTAGCCTTTTTACATGTCCCGCATTTACCATCACTATATTTTCCTTCTTGCGATGTGCTCTGACAATGAAATCCTTGCCATATTTAAAGAGATGATACTTATTTTAATGGTGATGGAAGATCAATTTCCTGTCAAATAATTAAGGACTTCCCAAAACAATTCTTGATATATCAAGCGGTACTACATCAAGTTCAACTGTGTCAATAAAGTATGCAGTAATTGCGAATTGCAATATGCACTTTCTTGAGACTTGTAAGTTTGCATCCTTGCATATCTACCCAAGTGGATAAGGCTTTGTATGTGGAATGGTCTCAAGTTTAATTTGTTTGACAAAGTCTTCTAATATGAGATTTTCTTGTGACCCATAGTCAAACAGTGTGTCAATTTTTGTATAATTTGAGACTACCCTCACATGGAACAATTCAATTCTTTCTTCCTCATTTGGAGCTTGTACATGATAGTTTAAAGTACTAGTGCTTGGCTTAGTTTTAGTTTCCTTTCCCTTCGTACTTTTCAAACCCGTGGCTGCAATTTTGGTTTCGTCACCTGAATCATCTCCTAAGTCTTGTGGTGTAGTTGTAGTAGCTGCAATTTTAATCTTTCCTTTGTTTTTGTTAAACTGAGTTCTTTTTTCAGGATGTAATTTCTAACAGTTTTTCTCTTCATGGCCTTCTCTTGAACAATGTTTACATATCACTTTCTCAGCCTCTTGTTTGACAGATGCATTCTTTTTGCCTTTTCTCTTAAAGGTTTTATCTTTTTTTTTCCCCTTAAAAGGCTTGTTTCTACCCTCATCAAAAGTGTTTTTTCCTTTAGCCTCTAAATGCGTAGCTTGTACACAAACTTCATCTAGACTAGTAGGATTAAACATAAGGATAAGATGTCTAAGGTAGCTGTGCAAACCACCTATATATTTCAGCAAAGTATCTTGACTTTGTAAGTCTACCTCTATCAAGAGTGCTCTTCTCCTAAAATCTTGGGTGTAGTCTTGTACATTTTGTCCCTTAAGCTGACTGAAGTTTTTCTAGTTCATGATAGCCTTTTGTAAATGAGCTAATGGATAAAATTGATTTTTAGTTGCAGTAATAAATTCAGCCCATGATAAAGTGATCTTACCATGTTTTTTAATTTCATCCTTGGTCTTGGCTTCCCACCATACCAATGCTGCTCCATCCATTCTGAAAGAGGATAACTGAATCTTGGTGTCGTCATCATGAAGGATTTGTATCCTCAAGTAAACTTCCAACTGTCTTATCCAATTGTCAAGTTTCTTTGCATTGAATTCATAGTTAAACACAGGAAACTAAAATTTAACATCAAGCTTTAAAAATGGACTTTTACCAGTGGTTTTAGACTTATGAGATTGATTCACCGAAGTTGAGGATGATGATGTAGAAGAAGAGGATGAAGATGGGGATGGTGGATCACCATTTCCTCCGTGTCCTTTCTTTGACTTTTTATCACTTTTCTATCCGCCTGAAGAACCCTCTCCTTCTTTCTAGGTTTTAGACCCTTCTCAAACAAGCCTATCATTCCTTTCTTGGTAGAGTATCCTCACCATCTCCGTCATGTCCAAGAAAGCCTTTCGGAACACCCTTTCCTCTTCTTTGGGATCCATATATTCAATAGCTTCTCCCTCTCTTGAAGACATGCTTGAAGCTGCTTCTATGGTTCTTGGAGGTGTCTCTCTGGCCCTTCTTGGTTGAGGATTACTTTTTGCAATAACCAAGTGTCCTTCACCTCTCTTGAGTTTAAGCCTAGTAAGCATCAAAAATTTCAAAAAATCAACTATATCTTTGCACAAAACAAACGCTGAGTAAAAATATAGCTCCTAAGGCTCAAATCCTTAGCTTCAATACCATCTAATTTGAAAATGAAACTATTTGTATCTACTGTTCAAAGTATCCATTTCCATTTAATTAAGTGTGAAAAGTGTTTATCATGTCTTGCAAATTAAACAAAGTGTTTTTGGTAACTGTTTTTGAGTGTATGTGTGAGGTAATGTTAATTAAAGTTAATGTTTAACATCTTGAATCAGAAATACACAGAAGCATAAATTCACCATAACAACACAGCAACATGATGAGGCAGTTCACCCCTCCTGGGCTACATCTGCTGGGTCCAAGGCTCCCAATAGGCATGTGCTTGCTCTATTAGGTTTCTCAAATTAGTTTTAAAGTGAGAAATAAGCCTAAAAAGGTTGAAACAACTGTAAAAATGAATTCAGAAGATATAAATAAGATAAGTATGGCTTTTATTTCACCTCAAACAGTGAAGTGTAGCCCAATGCAGCTCCATTTCCCTCATGGCCCTAATGGCTCTCCAATCTTCCCTAATCCAAAAATGGCTGAAGAACACCTTTGTTAGCTCTGTAACCTATCCCAATGACTCCATAATGCTCATAATACTGAAAATTGACCAAAATTTAGTCCAAATTGGTCTAGTGTTGGAGAAGTTATGACCTTAACAATTTTCTGCCCAATATTAATTGAAAACTCCACCAAAAATGGAATAACTGTAGTTAGGCCAACTAAAATGGCATAATTCTGAAATTTGGTCTAATGCGCCAAATATGTCGATGGTTAGTTGGGCTTCCATTTAAGGTTTGAAGTGGCAGTCACATGACATAACTCCCTAACCGCCGGAGTCCGTGCTAACAAACATTTAAATGCATTTAAAACCACTGGCCACATGTCACATTCAAACCGAAATGTAAAATTTTTTAAACCACCGGAGAATAAGTGCTTGGCCATTGCTACAGGGTCAAATGAAGAAAGGGCTAGCACCTAAGTGTATAACCATTTTTTTTCCATCGGTTTTGAAATGTTTTAAGCCACTGTCATGCGTCAGGTCACGGGTCTTCCGCCTTAAGCCCCGAGGGTTAAACTTCACATTTTCCGCCGGTTCATCAAACAACACAAATCGCCCATGAGTGACCCGAAGGTGTTCAGTTCTGGTCAACCTCCGCCAATTAAACTGTCAAACGACTCATTCAAACACTGATCTATTTGCGTTCGGGTTGGGTCGTCCTCTGCTTGATTGACCCAAATGTATTCACACCTACATGATGACCTGAATATGTTTAGGATGACTCGACGCCATTCAAGTTGGGTCTGGTCTACCCACCAAATTTTTTTTTGATCAAGACTTGAACCTTGGGTTGGGGCCACATGGCAGCCTCCAAGCAGGCCATGTGGCACCCTCTGATAGGGCCCCAAAAACCGTATAAAAAAAATAAAATTTTTCCACATAATTTTTTTTTTTTGAAAATGACAAATTTTTTGTGTTCAAAAGTCCTGTTTTGAAGGTCATTGGTGTTTTAAAACTTCAATATATTTCTGATACTACATCATATTTGGGTCCCGTTCACGATGCCATAAGCGTAGCGATGAGGCCTATTCGGTCGTTCAGTTTGAAACCAATTTTGAGTAGTTCCAATTTTGAGCATTTTTTGCCCCTTAGACATGATCACCTGATCAATGCTTCTATATGTCACATAATAATATCTAATTTAAGATTTGCTAATGAAAAACCACGTCATAATATCTTTCCAGATTTGTTACTAGATGTTTGATAACAATATCCTTCTAAATGTGTTAGTAATTCAAGTCTCCATTAAAAAGAACCTAGGAAAAGGAAATATTGTAGGGAAGCACTCCCCTTGCTCAAATTTCAAGAAAGTATCTACAGTAGTGCACTCCCAAAATACTCTTGATCGAGTGTTTTCAAGAGCACACTCACAATCTGCAAATTCATGTTGTCTAGAGAACGTTGAACACTCCCCAAAGATTAGGGCTAGTCCCAGGACAATTGGAAAAGCTATTTTTACTTTTTTTTAAAACAAGTTGGGGTCTTCGAGAAGGCCCCAATAGGCCTCATATGCTCAATAAAGGGGGTTTAGAGCTTTATAAATGCCTAATTCCTCTTCATTTTTCTTTCCAAAAAATAAAGGTTTTGATTGTTAAAGGTCAACGTTTTTGGTAGAAAATTTACCATTCAAACGCAAGAACTAAGCCAAAGGAAGTCCCTCATGGGAATTTTTTTTGCTGTAATTCCTATAATTAAATAATAAAAAAATATAGTTAGCTACCTCTTGAGTGGGTTTACTAGCCTCTGGAAGCTTCTCCTTTAGCACAGAGGCTTAATCCTGCTTATCTAAGTCCACATGATTTCTTCAGGATCCAATTTATTTGCTTTGGACTCTTGGGAGCATGGGTCCAAGAAAATCCAAGGCCATTTTGATATTATGATTCGGTATGTGTGGTTCAATGCTACCATAGCAGGAGCTTACAGTACACCATGGAGTCTCACCAATCTCAACAAAGGTGTTAATAAGAATAATACTCTATGCTACGGTGTTGATCAATGAGCACAATATTTAGATCAACCCTAAGGATAAAGCTCACAGGGCCTAGATCCAACAAACCTCCAGTGTGAAGTGGGATTTTGAATTTGCAATAGAAGGCATAAAAATAAATTCTAATATGCCCATGGATGTGTTGTCTAGCAGGCAACAACAAGGTTATTGGGCTTGTCCTAGCACAGAAATCCAGGTTCAAAAGCCCTCACAATGAGTGCATATGAGGCTAAGTGCGAGTCCTAGGCGATTTTAATGGCGTAACATTAACCCTAAGGCATATCAACATGGCCAATGGAGGGCTATAAGATAATATAAGAATCATTTCCAGAAAGAAAAATAAAAAAATAAATAGAATACATTAAAACAAATCATGCACATTAATAAACTTTGCAACCTTCCAACATGCATATTAGCACAATATGATTATGAACTTACCAGAAATATGGAAGATGCTAAAAAAAAGTAATTATATGAGAAGTATATTTTATTCTCATCAACCTGATAAATTACCCATTTAGTGTTGGTGGAGTGTTTTGCTATTACATTTCCACTTGAATAACATTTTAGTGGTTTATTTGGGTTCATTGCAGCTTGCTTTGCTGGAAGAGGAAAAGTCTATTGCCAGCCATTTTGCATCAATCGATGAGTTTTTTTCATCAGTCATGGTTAGTCACACACAATATTTGATTGATATGCGCTCACAAGACTCTTCCTGCTGAATATATCAGATGAAATTGCTTCAACATCTTCGAATACTTCCCCTCACAACATGGATCAACATGAGGGATCAAAGTTAAATTCTATTGTTGGCTTATTACATAGTGGTTCTATATTGACATCTAAAGCCTTTGAACTAATTGACCTCAGTCAATGTGTAAATGGAACTCGAATTTCTCTAGGCTGTAGTCTAAACCTGTATTTTCTTGAACAGACCTTGCAATTGTATAAAAACACAAATAAATATGCAACTCTAATGTGTTTGGAAGAAAGTCAGTTCATGCTTCTAAAAAGACTTAGAGAACATCATGGCAGAGAATTAACTGTTATTCAAGAAGCTCTAGAATTTTCTAGTGAAAGAGATGAGGAAGAAGATATAAATTCAAATCGTTGTGCTCACCAAAAATCTTCAACCAGAGAAGAAAATAAAATAGTCTGTTGTAATTAAAATGAAAAAACTGATGAAAATAGTAAAACCTTAGAAAACAAATGCTAGAATGGCCTTTGTTTTTTTCTTAATTGGAGTATCCAATTCTTGAATAATTCAAAGCCGATGCATATAATGGTCGGTGCAGTAGTATACAAGGTTGCACTAATAGTTGTGAGCATGCTCATAGTGATTCAATTATAGCATACGACACTATGATCCATAAAAGGAAGTGACAACAAAAAAATTTTAAGGGTTGGGAAGAACACTAGACATTTAGAAAGGCAAGAAGGACATACCAAAATTAAAGATCATTTTCCAAAACATTCAATAGGTGAAAATACAAAGCTTCTTGGACAATACAGTTTCAAAATTTTAGATGTGTTAATTGGTAGGAGCTGGCATGCATTAAAGTTTTCCTTATTTGTTGCGACTAATCAATAAATAACTGCTATCATGGCCTTAGTACATGTCAAGGGGTTCTGTACTCTAAATTTTATATCCTTGTTACTTGGTAGAATGGCTTTCATTCAAATTTTAGCTGGGAGGCTTTTGAAGGAAAGAGAGATTCATATTTTGCATGGTTTCTATTTTTTCAAAAACAAAAGTATTGCAGAATTCCAGCATAGATTGTGAAATGTGTAGTATATGAATTATATATAGTGCTTCTTAATAGGGAAAATTTCTAAGATAGTGTAGTGTGGTATTTGAAGATGCCTCATACAGTTTGTTGAAGGAGGTTATAAACGACTATGGTCTTTTACTCGCTGATTGACTACCCTTGTACATCCAAAAATTTTGTTTTGCAGAATCACTCTAGGCTTGATTTTCTCTTTCACTCACTGAGTGATTACCCCTTTACATCCCAAAGGCTTGTGGAATTGCTTCAAGTGTGTGGAATTTGGTCTCATAGTTTGTGAGAAAGAGTAAAATGATCATAGAGTATTGGATTATTTCACTCTTTGCAGAATATCTAAAAACAAAATTTAAGTAATTTGTACATATGAATCATACTTTTTAAAATTTAATTCCACTTATTTTCATAATTTAAGAGGTTTCACCAATTTAAAAATAGAGAATAAATAAATGGGACATAAGCTTACCGATGGTGACATTTTTGTCGGGACTATGAAGCATCTTTTCTATTCCCTTGAGGCTGAGTGAGTTGCAGAGGGTTCTCGCAGCAACCCTATCGGCCGCAATGCTGGCCTTCATCTAAAACTCTCATTTAAGTCTTCTATTATTGCTCATTTATTATGAAAAATTGCCTCTTGAACTCATCAAAATCCAACTTCATCCCTGAAAATAGTAAAAAAATGTAGCATAGAGATTAAAGCCAAAACATAAAAGCATGGTTGCGAAAAAAAATAGTAGAACCAGATACCTGAAGTGTATGTACTCTTGTCTGTGAACATTAAAAATGGGGTGGAAAATAAATGAAGTTAAAAATGGAACCAATCGTAGTGCCTTCAATGGACTGGAGAACCGATGGTCGGGTTCGAGATCGTATATCAGGCCTGCCACTGGTAAAACCCCAACTCCCAACTCTCTTCATCTGCTTTTTTCTCCCGCCTTGTGAAAACTGAAAAGATACTACTTGATACTTTCTAGAAAGTAAATGTTTTCATTCCTTCCATGTGAAAACTGTAAAGGTATTACTTACGAACATTTAGGAACATGGGAGTTTTGTAAATCATCCAAAAAAAACAAAAAAAATCCTATAATTTTATTTCTGGAGTTTTTTTAAATAGTAACGCTAATTTATTGTATGTTTTTGGTTGTGATGAAAGCATTTTTGTTATATTTTGGCATATAATAATAATAATAATAATCTATTTTTAAGATTATTTGTTTTATGTAATGATTTTATTATTAAAATTTCCTAAGATAGACATGTTGTATTTTTGATATTTTAATGTGAAAGTACTTTTAACTTGGTTGTATTGAAAATATTTAAGTTTTATTGCATATTGGGTGGGTGTCAATAAAAGAGAGTATATGGTAAGTGGGTTTAAAAGTTAAAAAGTGTTAGTCTCTTAAATTTCATATGACAAATTTTGAAAGAATAGGGTGTGTGGCTTTCTTTAGGTTAAATATATTCAAATTGTTGTGTGAATGGGGTTGTAAGAGCCCATGTTTTCATCTTGGGAAAATGGAGTCATCTGGAAGTTACTCGCATAGTTTAGGTGGTCATAAATAAATTTTTTTTTGCCTTAAGATGTGAACATTTCATTTTAGGCAGTGTGATAATGTGGTTTTAGTGAGGCATTAAAATATGGAACGAGTATGCACATTTAGGATGCTAGTGTTATGTTCTTCTTGAGGCATGAGTGCACATCTAAGAAGACTCTAACAAGGGTTGAAGAGGTGGAATACTTAGAGAGGTTTTGGGGGGTTGTACTCTCACTTAGAGGTGTAGAAAGGAAAGTTAAGCACCATGAGAAATTTTGAAGCAAACTTAAGATATTTGAAAAGCTACACGAAGGGAACTTAGAAGTGGTACTAATTGAAAATTCCATGATCGAAGTTGATACCCTCTCCTTGGAACTACCACTTTGAAAGACAAAGAAGAAATGTGAAATATATGTGGAACCCACTAAAGAAGTTGGAAAGGTTGTTGCAACATATATAGGTGGTTTTGTTGTGTTGCAAAAGGAGTTATTGAAACTTAGAAGGTGACCATTGGAGTAATTTTTTTATTGAGTGTCAGGGAGGTGCAAGGATTGGATAATGAGTGTATTACACAAACCTAACAAATAGGTCATATTGGGTTAGGATATTACTGTTTTGGGACATCCAAAGTTGAAGGTGCATTATTTTATGGAGGTGTAGTGTAAGCGCATGGGTTTAGGCCACATCTTATGGTTATCTTGTACTTTTGGTGCATGTTGGCGATGTTAGTGCCTTGTGTTTGATGAGAACTAGCTATATTATGTTTCATGAAGAAAAAAAACCCACAAGTTTTAGATGTCTTTACCATTTGGTATTGTAAGATGTGTTATGCCCTAGTTTTAAGGAGATAATTAGAACCATCTTAGAGTATGATGGGTTGTACCATGGACTTAGGTCCACCTGCATGGATTGAGGTGTAAAGGTGCCCCATGAGTTGAGTAAAATGATTGCAATGCTTACCTATATAATACTTCTTCAACTAGTGGTGGAGAGTCCAACGATTGAGTAGGTAAGGTTGTTCATTTACAAGGTTGGCATCAATCAAGTATTCTCCCTCTCTTCCCAACTCTAAGAGGAGAAGTGTGCATAATGGAATTATTATTGTAAACAATTGTAAATATTCAGTTATGTGGAAGTTCAAGGGCTTGAATTGGTTGTCTAAACCTAAAAATATTTAAAGGAACTAGGTGTTTTTCAATTAGACCCTTGGGGTCAAGAGTCTGCAAAAGAGGAATTTCTTATGGCTATTTTCAAGGGGTTGGCCTAGGTTCACCTATGTACTAACTCTTTTGTCAAATAAAAAATGCATCTTTGGTTATTTTTGAAATAATAGTAATTGTAGGAGGCATGCCTATGATTAAAATAAGGGGCTTGACAAATATGTTTCAAACAAAGGGAGACTTTGGGTTGGGCACAACATTATTTTTCCAATAACTTGGATGGGTTCCCAAGTCGCAGAAAAATAAAGGCTATCCATGAGGGCATGGCAGTTGGGGAATATGAAGGTGTGCTAGGGAATGTCAGGATGTAATGAAACATGTTAAATAGTTCCAAGGCAAGATAGGCATGCCAAGACAAGCCAAGTTCTAAGGCATACCAAGATGTTCATTTCCACGCATTATTTTGGACGCATGTCACCCTAGAACTCAAGTAGCATACCATGCCACTCCATCCTCGAACACACATGGAACTCACTAACACTCCTTGTCACACACTCTTATTCATTCATTTCCATGCATTATTTTGACCTTGTGCTCCATTGTGGTGTGAATGCATGCTAGGGAGTGTGAGGGCCAAGTGTCAAGGAAACACAAGGGAGCACTAGTTTCAAATGCATGGAAATGAAGTGTCAGTTAGTTCTAGGTGTGCTAAGGAGGGAGTGACAAGATATGCTAGGCAGTACCAAGGCATGCTAGAGTGATAGGGAAGATACCAAAATGTGCCAAGTGCCAGGGTGTTCCAATGTGTGCTAAGGAGTGATAGGGAGTGCCAAGGAAACACAAGGGAGCACTAGGTCAAAATGCATGGAAATGAATGAATAAGAGTGTGTGATAGGGAGTGTTAGTGAGCTCCATGTGTGTTCAAGGATCGAGTGGCATGGTATGCTACTTGAGTTCTAGGGTGACATGCGTCCAAGATGTTTCAGGTGCAAAGGTGTGCCAACATGTGCTAGGAAGTGTTAGGGAGTTATATGGAAACACAAGGGAGCATGACTAGGTCAAAATTCATGGAAATGAATGAATAAGGTGTGTGACAGGGAGTGTCAGTGAGTTATAGGTGTGTTAAGGAAGGACTGGCATGGTATGCTAAGAAGTGCTAAGTCATGCTAGAGTACCAAAGCGACATGTGTCCAAGATGTTCCAAGTTATAGGGTGTTTCAACATGTGCTAGGAAGTGTTAGGGAGTGTCAGGGAGACACAATGGAGCACTAGGTCAAAATAATGCATGGAAATGAACGAATAAGAGTTTGTGAAAGGAAGTGTTCGTGAGTTCCAAGTGTGCTAAGGATGGAGTGACAAGGTATGTTAGGAAATTTTAAGGCATGATAGAGGCTAAAGAAACATGCCAAGATGTGTCATGTGCTAGGGTGTGCAAAATGCATGGCAGGGAGTGTTATGGAGTGTTAGGGAAACACAAGGGAGTGATAGTTTCAAATGCATGGAAATGAATGAATCAGAGTGTGTGACATGGAGTTTTAGTGAGTTATTGGTGTGCTAAGGAGGGAATGGCAAGTTATGTTAGGTAGTGCCAAGGAATTCTAGAGTGCCAAGGTGATATGCCAAGATGTGCCAGGTGTCAGGGTGTGCCAATGTGTGCCAGGGAGTGTTAGGGAGTGCCACATAAATACAAGGGAGAACTAGTTCAAAATGCATGTAAATGAACAGATAAGAGTGTGTGATAGTATGCTAAGAAGTGCTAAGTCATGCTAGTGTGCCAGAGTGGCATGCTGTCAAGATGTGCCAAGTGCTAGGTTGTGCCAACACAAGATAGGAAGCGCTAGGGACCCAAAAGTGAAAACTAGGTGAAAATAATGCATGCAAATTAACATTTAAGATATTTTGATACGAAGTTGTGGCAATAATTTCCAAGTGTGCTAAGGAGGGAGTGACATGGTATGCTAGGCAATGATAAGGCATGCTATAGGTCATGGAAACATGCCAAGATGTGCCACGTGCTAGTGTGTGCCAATGCATGTTAGGGAGTGTTATGGAGTGCCAGGGAAAAATAAGGGAGCACTAGTTTCAAATGCATGGAAATGAATGAATAAGAGTGCGTGATAGGGATTTTTAACGAGTTCTAGGTGTGTTAAGGAGGGAGTGACAAGGTATGTTAGGAAATGCCAAGGTGACATGCCAAGATGTGCCAAGTTCCAGGGTGTGCCAATGTGTGCCAAAAAGTGTTAGTGAGTGCCATGGAAAAACAAGGGAGAACTAGTTCAAAATGCATGGAAATGAACAGATAAGAGTGTGTGATAGGGAGTGTAAGTGAGTTCTAAGTGTGTTAAGGAGGGAGTGACAAGGTCATATGTTAGGTAATGCCAAGGCATGCTAGAGTGTCAGGGCATGTCGGGGAATGGTAGGGTGTGTTAGGGAGTTACAAAGCATGCCAAGGAATGTAGGATATGCTAACATGTGCCACATAGTGCCAAGGGATTGTTAAATGTTCCAGGTGTTATGGCATGTTAAGATGTAAACTATGTTGCTTAGTTTTTTTATGGCCATGGTTGGATGTGAGCCTTGAATTGGTAACTTGTTAAGTGGGATGAGTTAAGATTGTGACATGAGTAGAATAATATGAGTTATAATCCATTATTAGGTGAACAAGGCATAGTCTAGTTGTAGTAAATGAAACTTGGTCAATTTTTTGTAGTCGAGGCAAGACTTGGTTGGGTTCCCAAGTCTAAAAAAAATAAGGGTCGTTATGGGGAAATGATAGTTAAGGAGTGACAAGGTGTTCCAACGAAATAAAAGGTGTTCTAACACATGCCAAATAGTGTCAATGCATGTTGAGGAGTGTCAGGGTGTCACAAGGGAGAACTATTTCAAAGTGCATGGAAACGAATGAATAAGAGTGTCTGCCAGGGAGTGTTAGTGAATTCCATGTGTTGCATGGAAAAAGTGCGTTAGGATAATTTCATAATAGGAAATGAAAGAGGCAAGCCTACAATTTTTATAAGGGTATGGACAAAGAAATTTTAGACAAAGGGAGACTTTGGGCTAGACACAACATTATTTTTTCAATGATTTGGTTGGGTTCCCAAGTCACAAAAAAAGAAAGGATATCTATGAGGGCATGACAAAGAGGGAGTGCCAAGGTGTGCAGGGAATCCCAGGAGTGCTAAAACATCTTTGAAATCTCCAAGTTAGGCATTCCAAGATGTGATAAGTTCTAGGCTGTGGCATGAATGCATGGTGGGGAGTTCCATGGAAACCATAATTAGATGGATTTGGGATCATGGATGGGGTGAAGGATCACGTGGTACCACACATGTCCGAGAAGAGAACGACACATGAGATGTGGAAATATTTGACCACATTGTATCAATGAAACTTCTTCCAATGGAATATTCTTCTAGAGAACCAAATTTGGATGTTCCAAATGCACAAGAGAGAGGAGATTGATCCCTTCCTCTTTAGATTGCATATGATCTGAGATTATTTGATTGCCATGAGGGAAACTCTGGATGAAGGGATATTGGTGAGGACCACCCTGAATGCAATCATTGATGAGTGGGAGACCTTTGTCAAAAGCATCTTGGATAGAGAAAAACTCCCAAATTGGGGTGACATGTGGGCTATCCTTGGACAAGAGGAGATCTGGAGGATGACAAAGAAGGAATTTAACAGTGAAATTTTCAAGGTGAAGAAGGAAGAGGAGGGAGATGAAACCCTAGCATCAAAGGGAGAACGAAAACAAGGGAAGAAGAAGGACCTATCCAAGGTCTAGTGCTTTAGATGTGGAAAAATTGAACACTTCGCCAGCATTTGTCCTAAGAGGAAGGACAAGGAAGCTTCAGCTTCGAACATAGTAACAACTAGAGGGATAGTGGTAGTGAGGATGAAGTGGCCATGAGTGCTCATGTCCCGAGAGAAGAGGTGGGGCGATATAGATCTGTAGAGTAGCTATAGATGGGCAGGCAGGATCCTTGAGGTGCCCAAACTCTTGGATCACATACGAGCTATAGGAGCCTTAAGAAAATAACAGGATGACCGGAGCAGTGGGTGCAAAAGATCATGGAGAAACAGAGGCAGAGTTGGGACGCTGAAGTGAGGAGCAACGTAGATGAGAGGCAGTAGTGCAAAGGAAGTGCTTACGTAGTATAGTGCAGCATACATCACAGATCTTCAAAGAGACAGTGCAATGTAGCAGCAGAGGGTGCTTCAATGATGGGATGCAACCCGGGTGACTTGTTTGTCAATGATTGGGTGGTGGTCCTTCAGCTTCTTACTTCTCAACAACGGATTTGCCGTGAAACAGTTAGTAGTGGTAGTGTTATGGGCAGCATGATGCAAAAATTTGAGAGGGATATGTAGTGAAAATGTGGTAGTGTCATTGGTAGTGACATGGGAAATAGTACAGAGAGTAGTAGCACAGTGGATGGAGGGCAGCAGTCCAAGCATCGACGTTAAGACTGATGCCAAAGATTAGGGTGACACTTCAGTGGGGAACTATTGCTAGAGCACACTCCTTGCTAAGAGGGAGTGTTGAGATTTTGGGGTAGCATCAGATGTGCTCCAACTCCAAAAATTTGTGGAGGGGCTGGAACACATGAGATATCCAAGACCCAGAAATCGTTTGAAGAAATTCCATCTGGTGTAAACGTTATTCAAATAATTAAATTTTTTAATGGTGACCCTATGTCCAAATTAGCCACGACTTGCGAGAGTGAGGTAAAACTCACATTTTATTTGTAGCCAAGGTTTTCTTTGTTGGGTGAGCTGGATTATGGCACCCTAGATGTACTCAGAATATTGCTACTTAATAATAATAAACCCTCATATCTGCTACATCGGTTTTCCCGCATTGGGTTTTCCAGGGACATTTGTCCGAAAATATGTGTCCTTTGTCATATGTGTGTGATTTTCAGTAAATGATCTATATTTGTGTAGGTTTCTAATTGTGTTTACCTTGTATTTTTTTTTAATATTTTCAGTTAAATAACTTTTGCATAATAAACAAGTAGGAGAAGTAATTCAATATTTAGCAGTAGGATTTGTGTGCTCAGAAATTTTCACAGTATACAAATAAAAAATAGACTAAGAACCCAATGGAATGCATTAACTCCATTCATTCTCTACGCTTCCCACAAATAAACAACATCAAAAAGTAACAAATATACAAAGTAAGACAAAGCTACATATCAAAATGCACATTTGCATTTCTGACCCAAATGACAAAAATGTGCAAAGCCTCCAAAATAAACAGATTCAACTCCACAGCAAATGAGATTGTTGACACTAATATCGAATGGAAATAAATATGCACTAGCACAGACACATCTAAAACTGTGTTTGATATGCACACCAATTTTCCAAAGCTCGAGGTTGAATATCTCAAATTTCAATATTTAATATATTGGTCATTTCTCTGAACTCAAGATATGCAATATTGACCCTACCAAAACCAGAATTATATGAATTTGGGATATTATATTACATGCACGTAATGCATAGTATATATTAAATGTATTTACATGCAAATAAACTATTGACCGATCGACCCACCCCAAGCAGGATGCAAAGCATCTCACATCTTTCGGTACAAACACAAACAACTATTATTTCAAATACCACATAGTTTATTCTTGTGGTAAGGATTTGTGTTAGTATGAATCTCAATCGCAAGCATATGAAAAAGGCTCACTTTAGTCGTGCATAAAAAAAAGCCCTAACAGCAAAGATGGCTGCCAATATCTTTAGATATGCAATTAGGTGACCAATAGAAATGCTACAAAATCTAGATCTATGCATTAAAAGACATTAAGTAGTAAATAAAAACAGGAGTTTCTCCATGCATCCAATAGACAAGACAAGAATATGTTTAAATAATTTTGTGTTTATGGCACCTAGGAGGAGAACATAGAAGGATGTTACCAGTCCTCCTCAATGGGATGGGTTCTTGTAAGTCCTCAACACTTCAGATATGAAATCCCTCTCTCTTGATGGTGTAGAAAAACCAGACAAAAATGGAACTCAAAGTGAGCTCCTAAGAAAAATGGTAGCAAAATATGACAATGACGGTGGATCAAAGTTAGACCAAAAGTTTAGATCCAGAGTGATCTTTAGGCAACTAAAGGTAGTGAATGAATGGAAAAACCCTTCTATTGATAACAAAATATCGAGTTAGTCTAGATATTGGTGCATAATTAAAATATTATTAACCAAATCAAGATCCAAATTTTATGGAATATTTTATTATATTTTTTGGAGGGAAAAAGAATTTGACTTGGGTCAAATCCCTTTATTTATAAATAATAAATAAATAAATGATTTATTTATTATTTTGAGGATGTGGTTGAGTAATAATCAAATAAATAATGATTTATTCAATTATTTATGAATGATTTAGTCAAATTTAACAAGGAATATTATTTAAATAAGGTTTAAATAATTATTCCTAGAAAATAATAAGATAAATAGTGATTTATCTAATTAATTTTCCTGTTTTGGGTTAAATATGACCAGATATATTAATTAAACTATTGTTTAACTAATTTTTCCTTGAGGAAAATAAAAAAAAATGTAGATTTATTTAATATTTCCTCATGGGGTTTCTTGTTTAGACCATAAATTTTTTAATAAAGGTGGTTTACTAAGTTATTTTTCATAGTTGAAGAAATTTTACTTAGGGTAAAATTGGTCTTACATGGTGTACTTAGGTCTATCTAATAGTAACAGGTTAGATGGCCAAAAAATGGTGTAACAGATTTCCCCCCAGTGTGCGAGCGATAGGAGCTAATCATATGACCGAAGTATGTTGTAAGAACTTAAGCACTAGACACCAAAGGGGAAGTCAGAGAGAGAGAAATATAAGGTAGACCAAAGTGCTAGAGGACTAGACCCTGAGGAAGCGAGACTTACAGGTGCGACAAGTCTCTTTTATGAGTGAGTACCTGTGTTATAGGTGGCGGGGGAGATATTCTTATGCCCGCTGAGACAAAGTACAAAGAATAATGCATCCAATAAATAAGGGACTAAACTATATGGTACATGCTGGCATAAACATGAGCCAGATAAAAACATGATAATGAATCCCACATACATACTGCGCCCTGGATAACAGCCAGGACTTATACAATAATATATGAGTACATGAGATATAAATACAACCAATGTACCCTTGTAAATAGGAAAGGGCTCTGAAAATCTAATTGATACATTCAAACTAAAAGGCCCTACAAGCGGCTGAGGCCGACATCATCAAATTTATGGAGATGCATCAAAGGCTGTGATGAAGAGGTCATTCGGGCATCTGGGGGGCTACCTAAAGGGCCAACCCCTCATGAGGTCTGAAAACATCTCACACACACCTAGGAATCACCGATATGATCTACTGCATCACTGAACCATCAAGTATACAGATCTTGATCATGTTGTAAGGAGCTAGAGCTGAGAAACAATCAAGTCAAAGGGAAATAAGGAGTCCCTTTGCCCGATCTGAGGCACTGAACAAGAGTGGAAGCTAAAACCAAGGTACACTGCCTTCTAAACCTATCCTCTAGAATGAATGATTTGATGTCGATAAAAGGAGGTCCACCATAGGTGAGGAAATAAGGGGTCCTCAACTAAGGCACAAGAGAAAATAGTAGAGTGACTGATAGACTGACACTAGGGATGATGATGAAATGGGGGGTACTGAGTAGCGGACGAATGAATTCTCTTGTTAGAGCATAAAGATCATGACTGACTTGGCAGCGACTGACACAATATCATGAGGGATAGGGGATAGTAGGACTGAAGGTCATAATGTGCGACACAAGAGAGGAATCAAGCAATGAAGGATGGAGGACTATAGCTAGATACAAAGGGACTCGGGATAGACTCCATGGATTCGATGATGAATCAACTCAGATGCTCTAAACAAGGGTGACTCGATGATGTTGCTAAAAAAAAAATATCCAATGGGGACCATAAAAACATGAGTACAAGATGGTTACTCACGACGAAAATCAACATGAGCATGGAAAAGTATGGAGGAAAAGTAGTGCCCCAAGTACAAGTGTTGCAAGTGAAGTAATTCAATTTTGAGGAGTGGTGAAGTGACCCTTGCTGGAAAAAATGTGTCATGGTGAAGCATTAAAAAACAAAAAACTAATAGATTCCCATTTGCGGGCCCGATGAGAGCTTTCCAATAGTATAGATGGTTTTTTGAACTGAGATACGGTTTGGATGTAGTAGGCGAAAGATAAATTATTGGTTTCTCTTTTAATAAGGAATTTTCCCTCCAAATTCACTCATTTTCAAGTGGAGCTGTGGTGAATGTAGAGAGGAGAGAAGGCCCTAAATCTTGCGGTGATCGTAGCGGATAAACTGACTGTTGGAATCAAGATCCGTCAGCTGCAAATAAGAGGCCTAACCCTACTCTTTCATTTCAATGGATTGCAAGTTCAGTTTAAGTCCCTAGAGCTCAGGAACAGACCCTTTCTCCTCTTCACGGCTGGGTCGCACTTTTTGGGGAAAAAATTGTGACTTGGGTAGCAGGTTTTGGGTAGAAAACTACGACCTGTCCCAGGATTGGGCCTGAAAAGTGAAACCTGATAGGGAGGGGTTTTTCTGTGTTTTTCTTTTGCTAAGAACTGGGTTTTTATGTTTGGATACAATATTTTCTATCTGTACACTGACAAATATGATGGTCTTGTTAAGATATGGAAGAATTATGGATCAACTGGAGAGAGAGAGACCTGGGCACATTACAGTCTGAGATCCGGGAGGATTAGGGTGTCCATAGTGCATTGGATAGGTTTGGGGTTCTGAAGTTTGTGAATAACCCTTTGATGAGAGTTGGAGAGCCCTTGTTGGCCCTAATTATTAGTTATTGGGATTCAGACCATGAGGTATTTATAGTGCAGGGGCACCGGATCGAGTTGATGATCTAGGATATATATTTCCTAATTGGTCTCCCACCACTAGGGATGGTTGGGAATACTCAGCCAGTGTTTTCATGATGGTGAAACATCATGGAGTTTGTAGAGCGCCATTGTCAAATAGGTCTCCATGTCAAGGGGACACGGATACTCATCGGGGATCTAGAGAGGTTAGAGACTTGTGCTGTGGCTGCAGCGGTGCTGCGGATCCTGGGCAACCAAGCTCTCCACCACATCACTGGAGGGAAGATGATGCTTGTGGAGAGTGTGTTGAGTGGGACCTACTATGGGTGGGCCCAAATGATGTTGTCATCGTTGAAACAATAGTTGTCGCTATGCAAGCAGTAAGTGAACCATGACTGTGCATATGGGATAGTGTTGTGCTTGCTCTTCTTTGAGAAGATCCTGACACTTCAACCTCACATAGAGCTCTAGGATGGGGGCCCAAGGGAGCCTAGGATGCGCCAGTGGGGGAAAATATTGTGTAGAGGAGGAGGTGGGGTGGTTGGACGGGCTTTTTGACCTGAGTTCTTTGCTAATTGGGATCATATGCCATGGTACATAGACGACTATCCCTATAGTGGGATGAGTTATCATGGGGACCCAGACTTTACTCTACCACCTGGTCGATTATGTGACCCGATGGTAAGTGACAAGTTGCTAATATTTTATGTGGACTGTAAATTTTTAGAATATTGTATATGGTACTGATTATTTCACTTTTGGTATGCATATACGACACCGGTAAAACTGACTGGGAATATGGGACGACCTACAGTAGCAGGCACTGTAGGACCTAGTGGATCGAGAGAACCACAAAATGAGGATGTAGTAGCCCTCCTGGAGGAAATTCGTTGTAGATCTGAGAGGCTTCTAACTGGTGTTATGGAGTGTAGTTGGCAAGACTTGGATGACTAGTACATAGAGCCATGTATTGGTCTACCCTCGGAGTGGCGAGGGGTCATGCGGCGCATGGAGATGGCCGGACAGGGGATGCATGATCTACAAGCTGCAGGACCAGAGCCATTGGTTCATGATCTTCCAGATAGTGATTAGGTGTAGGGGTAGGTGGTGCTCCAAGTTTTGAGTTTTTGTAACATGCTATGGGCATGTCATATGTATCAGAGTTAATGTACTCTAAAAAATTTTATACGACACATATTATGGATATCCATTGTTTCGATGGTTTTAATATTATTGTCTTGTGTTTAATGCATGTGCTAAATGCCAATATATAATATTGTTTGCAATGCTATCTACATAGTGATTTTGTGCTCTAGGTAAGTGACTGAATGTAATGATTTCAAATTCATGCATCAAAATCTTCACTCATAAATATATTCTAAAAGGGATAGGATTATGCACACGATAGACACCATTCAATTTCATGACAAAAAGCAGGGAATATAAATGAACATGAAGGTAAAGGATGCGATGGGAAAAGGCATCGCCTAATAAACCTCACACTGCATCATATTCGACCTGATTATTGGTAGCAATACCAATGCATACACCGTTTGAGAGAACAAGCGAATGCAAGGGGGTAAATATGGCCCAACCTGCCAAGGCTAGATTTCAGGAGTAGTGACTTGCACCATTGCCATAATCGATATAAGGTGTGGATGGGAGATCCATCTGAAAGGTGCCACAAGACAACAAATGGGAGGATGATGAAAAATGCTGGAAACTTGAGCGCAAAGTAGAAATCGAATAAACACTGCAAGAGGGAGCGTTCTAGGTAGGATGTCTACCAACCACACACCATCAGGAAGGTGGTGTGTGGGAGCTACCTAGTGAGCAACTTGAGCTCAAGTCACGAAAGTCACCATAGACATGGAGGGTTTCATTGTGCTTATGGGCGGGAAATATAAGGTCAAGGGTGGACGAGGTTTCATTGATGTCATAATCACAATGGAAGATGGAGTGACTAGAGGAAGAGAGACCACATGACATGGTGAAGCTACCTAAATCATCATCATGAGAAGAGAGGTGCACATGCACATCATCATGGGGGATGACAGAAGAAAGAGCGGATAGGGGATCCACTGATGTTGAGCCTAGGGTGATCGCTGAAGGGAGGTCAAGTGAAATAGAAGGTGGAGTCTCAGAGGGAGCTTCCACCGAGTGTCTCATGGATGATGATAGGTAGAGGATGGTGGCCATAGGCTCTGTCATCTCGACATCAGGAGGGGGAATGTTAATGAGAGAGGGTAAATCCTCAAGCTGGCCCGCAACATATTGCGTAAGGATGGGAGAGACAGATTGGTTCTGTTCAACCTCGTAATCCCAAACTACCTCTACAGAGGCATGGTAATGCACAAGGCAGCAAAAATGGTGGAAATAATGGCCATGGAGGTCACACAAAGCACAAGGTTGGTTGGTGTGAATAGTGTTATGGTTCTTAGTTGTAGTTAAGGAAGAAAGAGAGGCTTCAGGGACCGTAGACTGAGGGAACACAACATTAACCATGGGCTTGATACAGGGCAACTCAGGATAGGTATGGGTGGCATGACCGATGACATCACACAAAGCGCAAGGCTTTCGAGGCAGAGGAGGAGCAGGGTTAGTTAGGGTAGCCTTGTCTTTTGATGCCCTCTTACGAGATTTTCCATTTTGACCTGAAGTTGTCGCAACAGGAGAAGGTTCTTGTTGAGGTGGTTGAGGCACTGTAGCAGCGGGAGAAGTCATGGGGACCAGTTGAACCAGGCTCAAAGCAAGATAAGGTTTGAATTGACCAGGCAGGGTAGTGGCTGGGGGGTCAAGGTACCAGCCGAGAATCCCTAGGGTCAAGTTAGGAAGAGATAGGGTAGCCATGACAGGTACCGAGAACAATCCAGGAGGGGAAGCTAGGAATGATATTTGACCAAAGGGGTAATGGCCAAGTGGGACGACTCCAAGATGGTTAAGGCCTGGGGAAACCATTCCAGGAGGGTAGAGAGGCTCATGGATACCAGCTGTAGGTGAAGGGCCAGTAGGAGGGGGTCTAGAAGGCTGAATCAAAGGGCTAGGAGTAGGCTGCAGAGGGCGAGGCTACTGACTAGTCGAAGCGGGCCACTTGAGGGAAGCCCAAGACAATCGCATCATGCAAACATTTGATGAGATGGGATCAAAGACAGGAGCAGGAAGACCAGGGAATGTACCAATCAAAGAGGAGTATTTGTAGAATCTGGGTGAGACACTGGTCAATGTATCGATTGTTTGCTTATTGGCCACCGAAGAGATGATGGAATTAGTGGAGGTTTGAGACTTCGGTTCGTAATATGTGAACTGGTCAATGGTGACTATCTTTCCATTATGGGGAAATAACATATTGCAGTGAACCACATATGGTACGACATACATCACATAGCTATAGCTACGACCCAATAGAATTTTTTAATCGAAGGGGGCATCAATGAATTCTACATCAACGTAAACACTCTTTCACGCAAGAGTAATAGGACAATTGTGGAATAGGCCAATGGGCTGAGAAGCATAGCCATCCCATGCTCGGAGAGTGATCATGGAAAGAGCCAACTCAGGTGATCTGAGTTGCTTCCAAACTAAAGTAGACATCACACAGGTGGATGCCCCCTCATCAATGATACAATGGGAAACATTGGCGTTCTAGCGCTTGACTGGGATTTCGAAGACGACAGAAGCAGGAAGAGGAGGATGTTCTGATCGGTCAACATCGAAGATGATCAAGTGATCATCTGAAGGATATATAGTGCCCATGGCATATAGTAGATATTTTCGTTGTGAAGGGCACGATTGGAGGAGTTCTATCGTTCATATGGTAGCAGGAGATTGCGTCAAATCATCTACTATACTATACGAATGGGAAGCTTTTATAGAAGTAACATTTCAACATAGCGGTCCCTTAGGGATCTTGGTATGAACCTATACTTTAGGCTGAGGGATCTCCAAAGGACCATTAGTTGTTGAAAGATGCTTTGTAGAACTTGAAGAAGGTGGCTTGGGGACAGATGTAGTGGGAGGCTTGTTGTATTGATGGGACGAATTCTCAAGGTTGAAGTCAACGATTATAGGCTGAGCAGATTTCATCATGAGAATATGGTAATCAAGGGTACCAGATGGAGGAGGTTGAGTTTCCGCCTGACCTTCAAGTGGTTGGGTAGCCACAAATCCTTGCTAAGGGAAAGGATTAGTAAACACAGCCGGCTGACTAGGCACAACATTGGGAGGGATGAAAGGGGAGGCTTGCTATCCTTAGAATGTTGCTTGAGACTCCCACATCTGCCGCATGTATGGTAAAAGAGGGCAATCATGCGTGTAATGACCATAAACACCACAATAAGAATAAGGCTTATTCGTGCGAATAAGCCTGTCCTACTTGGGCTCAGCACCTTGTTGCTGGTTAGTAGTGTTAGGTTCATTATTTTGAGGATTAGGTCCAGGATTATAAGGGGAAAATTGATTTTGAGTTCCTTTCCTCTTATTTTTGGAAGGAGGAGGATTAGTCACACCTTGCTATGCATACACCTACCCTTGAGGGGGTGGTGGCTGCTATTGCGAGGGTTGAGAAGGCAAGGGAGGCAGAGGTGCTAATGCTTGAGAAGATGGATCACTAGGCTGCAGATACAGATAATAAGGAGGTTGGGTAACATTATGGTAAATAGGTGGTTGGGAGAAAGGAGGAGGCATGCCGTATCCTAGATACATGCTACCGGGAGGGGGAAAAGTGCTGGAGGTGCTGGCCCCTCCCTGAGGAAAACCATAGGCCATAGGAGGCTGAGCGTATGGATGAAAATAGCTTTAATGATACTATCAGCGGCATGACATTCCCCCATTGCGTTGGCACCACTGGGTCTAGGAATATTAGGTAGAACAGTATAAACATACCCAGACTAGGCGTAGATCAGGTCATATTTTAACACAAGCTAGAGAGCGGCTTCTTTGGTTTGAGGGAAATGCAATGCGACATCTTTTCCTATAGTAGGCAAGAGATATCTAAGGAACTAGTCCATGTAGACACGGTCTTCGAAGATAGGGGCTCGACATAGGCTATTTATTCTCCACCATTCGTGGGCATGATCAGATAGGCGGGTCATAGACGATTGATGGAAAGAAGTCAAAAGTTTGATACTAGTGTCATAATGAAGGGGAAGCTGGAAATAAGACAGAAAATCCCGGGCAAGAGTCACAAAGGTGGCATGAAAGGATGAAGCCTGATCAACATACCACTTAGAAGCTTTGCCAGTAAGCGTATGTTGGAACAAAAGAAGATGGACAGAGTCATCGGTAATGGAGTTAGATGAACACCACATGTGGAAATAGCGAACATCCTTTGTAGGATATTCTCCAACAAGATATTAAAACTTGGGGATGTTGGAAGGGAGCTTGGTCAGCATAGCAGGAAAAATAGCATCGTGGTGTATAGGGTCATTGATCAACTGGTTAAAATCGGGAATACTGAGTCCTGTCATATATGGGAGCAAGGGAGAAACCGGGGTAGTTCCTGTTGTGGTCCCACTAGTAGTATTCCCAGCATTAGGGCCAGGGCTACCACCAGCATTAGGTCTTGAACCAGACATGGTGAAGGTGACAGGGGGAGAACCAGGGGCAGAACCAGAAAGGGAACCCAATGAAACAGAAGAGGAGTCAGAGTGTGGAATCGGTGGAGGGCTAACTCTAATCCTATGTGGAGGAGTAAGTATTCCTACTGAAAAATAAGGATAAAGGCCAAGAAGTCTCCAGGATAAATGCCTTGGAGGTGCAATGGTGAAGGCACAAACATGACACAAAGGGAAGAGAGACCAATAAGGGCAAGGAGGTGCAGTATCAACTGAATAAAATGTCAATACAAGCATAGAGAGGTGTAGGATAAATTTATTACAATGTTAAAGTCTTTGCCTGACGGTGTTAACTAGGCTCTTCTTTGCTTAGGGTGTGTGTGTTAAGTGTGTAAATTTTAATTTTTAAACCCAGACGTTTGTAGAGAAAAAGAAAAAGTGTGTTGTATAACTGTAAATAAAACTGCAAATAACAATATATGAAACTGAAATAACAGAAAATAAACAGCTAGTTATGCACTAATCTAAAACCAAGGAGGCGGGCCTCTCAACAACTAGTCTATAGGTAGGAAAAAATCTAGTCAAAACACACCAAAATAGCCAATAGATATAAATTATGGAGGGACAATTAACTAAAGGCTAGATTTGCTGGAAATAGGTGCAGAAAAAAAAAACAAAAAATCAGATAAAAAATTGTTGTAAATGATGTGGCGAAAGACTATCTCCTGGAGGGAAGAAGAGGGGGCCCTAGAGGAAAACCCAAAAAAAACTGAAAAGATGTGTTTTGTATGGATAAATAGGCAATCTAAAATGGATATGAAGGTAAGGGATCAAATATGAAAAAATGGCCGAACACAGTGAAATTTAAGACAAGCTGTAGCAGCTAAAACTCTTCCACAAAAAGTGGAGGGTATTGAAGCCCTAAAGGGCTAGGTTCCCACTTAGATGAGTAAAAAAGAAAAATTATAGGTCCAAAATGGGTGGAGATGGAGGTTAGACAACCCTGAACAGGGGCCCAGACAAACCCAAAAAACTTTCAGAAAAAATCTGGTAAAAAATCCAGGTCGCAGTTTCTGACCTGTTTTCTATAGAGGTCGCATGTTTTGGCCTTTTTTCTGTGCCCTGGAGGTTCAAGTCACAGGTTTAGGCCCAAAAAGTGTGACCTACACTTCCAGCACTCCTGGGAGCAAGTTTCAGAAGAATGTGTCGTCTCAGTTGCGACTGATGCCTGTCACTTGCGCAATAGGTCTGAAAACACATGGAAGCTAGAATTTTCAATGTTTTAGGGTTTTATAGTTAAAAAAAACATCAAGAAAATCAAAATAAGAAGCTAAAGAGAAATCCTAGGGTTTGAAGCAGCTGGATATGTAGGGATCTAAAAAACGACAGAGGTCATAATCGTAAACCCGTGTGGAGTCGCTAGTTCCTAGTATGAATCTTAAATGCAAGCGGACGAAAAAGGATCACTTTAGCCGTGCATAAAAAACAACCTTAATAGAAAATATGGCTGCTAATATCTTTAGATTTGCGAATAGGTGACCAAGATAAATTTTGCAAAATCTAGATCTATGCATTAAAAGACAATAAGCAATAAATAAAAACAAGAGTTTCTCCATGCATCCAATAAACAAGACAATAATATCTTTAAAGAATTTTGTATTTATAGCAGTTGGGAGGAGAACATAGAAGGATGTTACTAGTCCTCCTCAATGGGATGGCTTCTTGTAAGTCCTCAGCACTTCAGATCTAAAATCCATCTCTCTTGATGGTGTAGAAGACCTAGACAAAAATGGAACTCAAAGGGAGCTCCTAAGAAAAATGGTAGCAAAATATGACAATGATGGTGGATCAAAATCAGAGCAAAAGTATAGATCCAGAGTGATATTTAGGCAATAAAGGGTAGTGAATGAATGGAAAAACGCTTCTATTTATAACAAAGTATTGAGTTAGTCTAGATATTGGTGCATAATTAAAATATTATTAACCAAATCAAGATCCAACTTTTATGGAATATTTTATTATATTTGTTGGAGGGAAAAAGAATTTGACTTGGGTCAAATCCCTTTACTTGTAAATAATAAATAAATAAATAAATAAATTATTTATTTATTATTTTAAGGATGTGATTGAGTAATAATAAAATAAATAATGATTTATCTAATTATTTATGAATTATTTAGTCAAATTTAACAAGGAATATTATTTAAATAAGGTTTAAATAATTATTCCTAGAAAATAATAAGATAAATAGTGACCAGGAATATGACTAGGAATATTAATTAAACTGATGTTTAACTAATTATTCCTTGAGGAAAATGAAACAAATGTAGATTTATTTAATATTTACTCATGGGCTTTCCTGTTTATACCATAAACAACTTAATAAAGGTGGTTTACTAAATTATTTTTCATAGTGAAAACAATTTTACTTAGGATAAAATTGGTCTTACATGGTGTACTTAGGTCCATCTAATAGAAATAGGTTAGATGACCAAAAAATGGTGTAACAATATGAATCAAACTAAAACAAGACTTAGAAGGAGAAAAAACATACCTTCAGTCCCTCTCCACAAGATCGTGTTCTAAAATTACAATATATCCAATGTCAATAGTTGATGCATTTGCCAAATAATCCTAGCCCAAACAAAAATGGACAAACAAATCAATACCACATGCCAGGCATAAGAAATCTCAAAGTAAGCATCTGGAAAATTTCCATTCATAGTGAAAAATTAATAACAGTAAGTTGAAGCACTCATTGGTGATGGAAGCACGGATCCATGTTCCTGGATACAATGGATTATCGCATTAAGTCCCTTTGATTACAAGTTAGAAAGCAGAATCGAATAAAACATACATCAACAGGTTTTTATCTATAGTTCTTTTGTGTTTGGATAGACAATAAGAAATTGAATACAGTTCATGTGAAGGAACAATTAAAGAAAATTCAAAGCACACTTCAAATTCAATAATGCAAAATCAAAATCAAAAGAGCACATCAGAATCTCTAAGGGAGGTTTCATGATGAACACCAAAAGATGAATCTTTGAAAATGTTTGGCTCTAAAAGCAAACAATGAGAATCTGGGATATGATAGATCATAGGAATCTAAGACATTAAATATATGGGATGCAAGATATCATTGAATTAAACTGTGAGTAGTGATGATAAAAAGTCGAATAAATGACGCCTACCCACCCCTTTTGTAAACAATAAGGCAAAAATTTACATCTAGATATGCTTGGAAAAAGGAGGGCATGGTTACCTCTATAGTGACAACTAGAAAATGCAACACTGAAACCCTATGCACAGCAGTTTGCATGAGTAAATGATAATAATATATGTTGGAAAATGACATTGATATGTTTGAGACAAAAAGAAAACAGAAAAATAATTTAGGACTTTTCATAAAGTAGTTCGAAATTGAATCCACTGGTTAGAAATTGTCCCCCACCAAACAACGGTTCAAACAACACTTTATGCACCACTAAATTCTACATTTGGTATCCAAATTATCAAAATTCAGTTGTGCATAATTTTTTTTTCTGTGATCAAAACATAGTAATAGCCACACAAATTTTCAAAATCCAGAGTATATATACATATATTTTTTTTTTCTTCTTGAGGCCACGCATTGCACATACTGTGGCTAGGGTTCAAAGCCCATACTTTAAATGGGGTAATCAGGATAATCAGACACTGCAAATTCAGATATTGTTCTAGGGTCCGAAGCCCATTATAGTTTTGATATCTTAGAGATTGCAACATCAGCTTCACAAATGGCTACTATCATCAATATAATATTGGATCTTTTCAATACTTTCTCTGATGGATTGACAAATAAAATCATTAAGGAAAATCTTAAGTATGTTGATCTCAATGTGAGAGCTTAGGCACTCAATGCCCTACTTCAAAATCGTCAACTCAAATTTTTCATGCAGGGTGATTTCATAGTTTACAAGCGACAGACAAAAGAAGATATGCTCATCTGAAGATATGCTCATATATCAAGTCATAAAAAATTCTGGAAATATGGTTATATGGACAAAAGATATGAAAAGAGAAACAAATTTACAGAAGCCATAGGTTAACAAAGCATTGAAATCTAGAAGCTCGTGACTTAGTAAAAGGGGTGAAGTTTGTTTTTAACTGAGCAATGAAGGTGTATATGCTAGTAGAATTGACACATTCAAAGGAGATAAATGGAGATGCATGGTACACAGGGCTAAAATTTCATATGGAGTTCACTAACATTGTTAAGCAATAATGTTTGCAGTTCACCTTGTAGCAGGGTGTAGCCACTATTGAGAGTGTTGCTGACTTTGTGAGAAAATAAGGGATATCACAGGTAGAACTAAAGGTTGAAGAGCTCAAGAAAATGGTGATGTGGAAGAAGCGATAAGAATGGGAACTAGAGGCTACTCTATAGAGGTTCCCAAGCTCAAATTTAGGAGTCATCATCATTTACGAACATTCCTTGTGGAGTTTTCCCTATCTTGCGAGAGTGCATAGATGATGGTCTGATTTCTAATTTCCATGGCATAGTAGCTACATTATACATGTAATAATTTCTTAAAATCTTACCTTCGTGTAGGGCTCTCAACAGATGGAGGAGGGGCCACCTTCTTCTTCTTGAAACTAAATAATCGCTTCGTCATCTTTTCTCGAGTCGAACTCTTAAATGCATTCAGTATCGATGAGAGGGTGTTAAGGCTCCCCTCATGTAGCTCTAGTTCTGCTCTACTGTTTTGGTAACATAATGCTCTGTGTTTATTTTGCCTGCCAATCCTCCATGACAATACCCTCTTGAAATTTAAATGGAGTTGGAAAATGATTTTCAAATGACTCAAATCATTTTAATCAGAAGGGTCAAAATTTTTTATCGCAATATAGAGGAAAATATTCCAATATAATAAATATTTTAATTTCTTAAAAGTTATTCAAATATGGTAAATCTTTTAATATTTTTCAAAAGAAAGGTGGATGTTATGTTTAGTTTGCAAATCACTTTATTTTTTTTATGCTTTTTATTATTTTTCATTGTATATGATTAATTTAGATTCATCTTCACTTCAAATTTATCAAGTGTCTAGAGATCAAAACTAAAGAGATTTTAACCTCAAGAGATTTGATTCTTCCCTCTCTACCCTTGGTAGATCTAGAGTTAAGATAGATCTAGATTGGTTTAATTATTAATTTTATGTTTTTAATTTTTATTTTATTTTGATGGACTCAAAATGTTAAAGAGAACATTACAACATATTTACCATAGGAAAATAATTCAACACTATAAAGACCATAGAGGCCCATGGAAAAATTGCAAGCGAAGAAAGGGTCGTAGTTTTGACAAAGAGTGAACAAGCTCTAGAAAATGCCAGGCTCTAATATCATTGTCAAAATGCAAGATAAGATTAAATGGTAACCATGCGTTTTTTATCCACATGATATATATTTTGTAGAGATATGGTTGCCATGATAAACCCTTTGAAGACACACAACTAATCATCAAATATGATTTTAAGAGCAGAAGTCGATTGCTTACTATTGGACCCACATGGAGGAGGAGGAGTTGGTGTATTATGAACTGGAGGAGGGGGGTTTTCAATAAATTTTGTCTAGTCCCAAGGATATTATCCATTCACATTTCAAATTCAACTTACAAGGTCACCATACCACAGTTTCTAGGCCTACTATATCTTTAGAAAGAAAAGTTAAGAATTCAATAGGAAACTATCTAGCGGTTTGAAGGCCCTAACTCGTGCTCCAACCATGCTCTGTTTGGGTCATTTAGTTTTGGCTAGCTCAGAGCCTGAGGATGTTTGTCAGGGGCTAGAGAACTCTTCTTGGGGTGTTTTTCTATAATTTTAGTTTCCCTATTGTTCCAGATATTGGAGGAATACATACAATGTGTTACTACTTCTTTAGGGTTTTCATAATTTTTTGAACACAATGGGGGTTCTTCACTCTTACAAGCCTCTCTATATTTTTTTCATGTATATCCTTCATCTCAAGTGCCATAAGCCTCACCATCCTTTGGTGAATTAGTGAAGGAGAGCCTTGCCTCGACAATAGAAGAAGGTCAAAATAACATCATGAATGGTCTTGTGGTTTTCAGGGAGAAACACTCTTGTGAATAAGAAGGAATTATGATTCAAAAGGAGTATGAGAAAGCAAGGAAGAGGAAAATCCATTGTAGGGTCAAGAAGAAGAAAAAAGTCCTCCTTTCTCTATTTTTGGGATTCAACGTCACTGTTCAAAGTACTGGGGAAATGTCCCAAAAATCCTTGGTGGGGCAAGTAAGGGGTTGAAAATTCAGATCCTCAACCCTAAACATGTGGGCAGACAAGGAAATCTTACCTATTGTAAAATTTTTTCTAGAGGTGTAACTATTAGCCCAAGGTTGGATTCATTTGTGCTTCAAAGATGTAGCAGACAACTAGAAGGTACAACAAATGGTTTATAAAATTGATTCATCTCCTATACTTTTCAATTTCTAGATGCCCCTCTTCGCTGCAAAGTAGGAGAGACTAGATATGGCCCCAATCTAGGTTTATCTTCCAATTCTCCCTCCTAACTATTGGGATGCCCTAATTTTCAAAGATATAGGTAACTCATTGGGATCTTATCTAGCCCATGAATTTGCATATTTATAGATGGGGATTAAGACATACACCCATATTTTGGTTAATATGGACCTCAAAGAAGGGCTTATAGAAGGAATGGATATCGGAATTGGGGTGGAGATATTCATATATTGGGTTATGAACAAATACCTTTGAGGTGTAGGCGGGGCCACAGGTATGGGCACCTGGCTATAAACTATAAGCTTCCCTTTTCTTGCTTAGGACTATCAATCTAGAGGAAAGGACATATTAGGTTAGAAAAGGGTTCTAGATTGGAGGTTTTGGGTGTTGAGGAAAAGCTAGATGGTTTAACTCCTCTCTGCAGCACATCCTCCAAGTCGTTCGTGAAAATTGTCAAGATATGGTGTTTATGTTGTCAGTTGTCTAGAAGCCCTACTAAAGGGGTGGAGTTTCATTTCCTTCGATGGTAATGGAAGGTTAGGGGGTTTAGAAGTTGGATGGAAAGCCATAAAATTTAGGGTATCCAATTCTCGGGGTTTGGATTTTGTTTTTTCCATTGAGGACAAAGAGGGAGAAATGCAGGGAGATATGGAGAGGGAGGTAGGGAGAAGGAAAGAAAGGGAGGGAGGGAGGGAGGGAGAGGGAGAGAAAGGGAGAGCTAGAGAATACAAATTATGCACACTATTTATTTGTCATTATTAGAATTAAAGTTTGAGATTCTATTTTATTGAGGAAAAGGTGAGAGGAAATGCTAATTTTGGGGGATGAAGTGGTTATGGTAGCAAGGAATATTTTAAATGAAACATATATTTTTCATGTTATAAAATGCCACCTGTTTAAGAAAACTACAAATGAAGTTCAAACCAAGTTGTAAAAATCTAGAATCTTTATTAAATGTAAAATCATTTTATTGTTGAGAACTATCTAGGCTAGGAATGAAACTCCAACACCTTCCATTGACCAATTTTCAGTACACACTTCATTAGAGGCCTCTTTTATACCCAATTTAATATCAATTTTATGCTTAAATGATAGGACTACCACACAACTTCCCTCATTCCATGCTTTACTATATGCCTCTTATATATTCATAACTCATTTATCATGTAGGAACCTATAGGACATATGAATCCAACACATGACTCAACCCCTAAAAAATACATTTTATGCTTCCTCATAATGAAGGGGTTTATTATAACACTTAAAGGAAGTTTAAATTATTGGTTGTGGGCCGATCCAAACATTTCTATCGAAGATATAATTATGATGATGAGCCTTAGAAACTTAGCCTAAATCCCATGGAATGCTCTATCTCCAACCCATAGCTAGGTTGATTACTCATATTTTATTATCCTTAATACCTTGTTTAGAATGAGATAGCTTCAGTATCATACCTAGCCTTGTCATTAGCCCATGTGATTCTCTAAAACTATGCTAAATGCATTGATTATCGTACTCCTTAAAGGTTGGTTTTGCAAGTGTGATTTTTTATCTTTAACATCCCATTTTGTACAATTCTCCCATAAATTAGCTTTATTTCCGAATAAAAAGAAGCACATATGATAGACCTTCAACATTCGTGTATTTTCCTCGAAAAGCGAGACATTTTGAAACAAAATTAGAGTTTGCATGTCACTCATTCAATATTTTGAACAACATGCAACTAATTATGGTAGGTATTGGAGTATTCTGTTTGACATATGTGTTTATATTTAGTTTCATTTTCTTAAGAGATGGTATCAAGGAAAAATAATTTTTCCATTGGTTTGACTTTGGCTGACATAGACCCTTAACATTTGTGCCCCTTGATATATTTTCCCTTTCGCTCTTGATTCAATTATTTTTAAATGTTTTCCAACCTTATGTATAAATTTTATCCTTATAAATTGAGTCACCTATACACCAATTTTAGTCATCGTTATCTAACAATATTGATCATTTGGAGGATGGGGATGGTGTGGTTCTAGGCCTTGCCTCTCAATTGAACATTTCTTTATCTATCTACTTGGGTTCCAACATACCTCCTTCCTAAATTCCATTCACTTTAATTATTTAGGGATTATAGCCTAATGTTATAATTACAAAAATGGATGGATGACAATATAATGTTAAGGAAATTTCTCTTGCATGTCTTAAAGTGCCCTGGATTCATATGAAGACTCTTAGCTAATTTTTATGTTGCTTCTAAGCTCAATGCATTTCTGAGTGCAACTCCTTTTCTCACCATTCATTAGCTAGCATTTCTTCTTATTGTTCTTCTTTCATGGATAGTTTGTGGCATAGTGTCCATGCTCATGGCAGTTGAAAAATTTCACCTTCGAAAATTATTGCTTCTTTCTTGCCTTTATGGTCTCAGATTTGGAATGGGACACCTTCCCTTTTCCTTTACTTTCCTTTCCATCCAAGGCACATTTCTCCTCATCATCAGTATTTGATGAGGATCCATCTGTAGTGCTCTGTCAAATTTCTTCTCGTGCCAAACCAGACCATAGTCACTCCTAGTTTGGAAGCTTCTCCCTCCCATTATCAAAGTCCATGTATCTATGCCATCTCTTGGGAAGTCCTAGAAGAGCTAGGATCACCAAATCATCTGAGGCAACATAGATCCCCACACTTCCAAGCTCATCTCGACATTGAGTGAACTTGGTAAGTTATTTTTGGATCGTGTCACCCTTCTCCATTTTGATCTTCCTGAGCTTGCCTTTCAATGCCAGTTTCTTGTGGTCACTGCTATTCTGATACATATATGTCAAGGCCCTCCACATTACATATGGATTATCCTTCTCGTGGAGGCTAGAGACACTATTGTCTCGAACTCCCTCTAACAATATCTTTCTCGCCTTTGCAACATTCTTCTTCCATGCTTCATGAAGTTGGGCATCTACTATTGTGGACTAGGGAATATCAGTATTGATGAATTCCTTCAGTTTGTTGTCCTCAAGCACCACCTCCATCATGTCCTTCCATGCCTCCATTATTTTAGATTTTAAACCCCATCTTGGGTCCAAAACCCCTTCGCTTGGGTTCTTTGCCGAAAAATCCTTTTGTGACAAAAATCACAAAAATCCATCTCACTAGGCTTGTGGAGTACCTCCCAAGCTACATTATTCAAAAACATAGTTTAGTTGTAGTAATCATAACTTGGTGAAGCTCTTGTAGTCAAGTGAGGACTTGGTTGGGTTCCCAAGTTGAAAATTAAGTAAGGGTAGTTTTGAGGACATGGTAGCTAGGGAGTGCTAGGGCATGCCAAGGAATGAAAAGGAGTGCTAACACATGTCAGACAATGTCAATGCATGCTGAGGAGTGTTAAGGACTATTGAGGCATCAAAAGTGAGAGATTGAACATGCTAGGAAACCTCCCTAACTAGGGCATTTTCTTATATTATAATTTATTTAGAACAAACCCTATCCACCCATAGAAAAAATAACAACTCTTGACTCCATAAGAGACTCGACCTAACTCATATGGATCCATATATTCTGGGAATTTATTTGACCTAACTCATATGGATCCATCTATGACCCTCAAATTAAGGTTACCTCAATAAATGTTACACTTGCGACTACTTTTATTTTGGCCCTAAATTCTATTGCATATCCTCCTCCATTTGTGTTGGTCTTCATCACAGACCTTGCAACCTACTAACCACCACAAGATGCCAAGGAATGTAGGGGATGCTAACACGTGCCAGATAATTCCAAGGCATTCTAAGATGTGCAAGGTGATATGGGATGTTAAGATGTAAACTATGTTGCTTAGTTGTTTTATTGCCACAGTTGGATGTGAGCCTTGTCTTGGTAACTTGTTAAGTTGGATGAGTTGAGATTGGACATGAGTAACATAATATGAGTTAGTTCTTAGGTGAACAAGTCATATGTTCAATTTCCATGACACATGAAAATATGGGTTTTGTCTTAGAATATTTGGTGGAAACACACTCAAGTGCCACAACACTTTGACTTTAATGCACAACAAAATATACACAAATCAAGGACTCAACTAGTGCACATGATAATTTTACCTTTTTCAAACCCTTCTTCATTATATTGCAAACTACATTACAACATGCTAGAGAGCCTATACCATGGATCGTGACCCTTTACAATCACACTGATACAAGGAATACAACTAGGGCTTGGTTTTAATCCTTTGACAACCGATCTATCCTGAAAAATACAACACTTGACCTACTTGCTGATGGTGGCCACGCACAACCCTTTCAGTCCACAAGTTTAATGTTTGGAGAAAAAGGGGTGACACGCTTGTCCAACATTTGTGATGCATCCCGTGCATCATTATGGCACTCATATAACCCAATATGCCTACTAGAAGGCCCTAGGACATAATTTGGCCTCTTATAAGGCTTATTATTCAATGTATGAGATAGTTTGGTGGGATTGTCACCAAAATTTAGGGTTACTTGCATATTATTTTATGTTTAGGGGCTAATGTAGGCCCATAATCTAGTTCGATTAGCTCCTAATAAATGTATAAATAGGAGTTAGTTGGATTCATTTGTAACATCACTTGACTTGGGATCTCTCTATCTTTAAAGAACTTCACATTTTTCCTTGGAGGACTATTTTGGATGATAGATGCATTTTGATGTATGGATTTGGGCTATTTTTATCTTGGAGCTTTGTTTTTGAAAATTTCAAGGTGGTTGGATATACTCTATATTTTTGAGTGCAAATTTAATGCTATTATTCTTGTTGTTGCATACTATTGAATTTCTCTATAACTAGGGCTAATTGTTGCATGATGGAAATGTGGAATTATGTGTCTATTTATATTATTTAATGTATGGGCCATCGTTATATGAATGAAATGTGTTAGAGATCACTTTATCTCAATAATATTTCACCATTTTTATGAAGTATAAATGCTTGAAGTTCACTTTTCATTTTCCTCTAACATTGGATGAAGTTGACTTTTTGGGGCTCCTTGATGAAGAAACTGAATTCTTGTTCATTATAATCCCTGAATCCATATCTCCAAGTGAAATAGGCACTAGTCCCTAAAAAAGGGTGATGATTTCCCCCCCTTTTTTCACCATTTTCCATTTTTCCCTAGGTCTAGCCCCATTAGGTCACCTAGGGCATAAAATTACTAGGAATATAGCCAGAGGAAACCTTCAATCTCCTAGAGGAATCTGTATTGGTGGGTTCCCTCACTCTCCTGTGAATTTGGGCCAACTATGACAGTGGAATCTCCATATACCTCAAGCCCTAGCTCTAGGATAAAGTTTTTCCTAGGTGTTCCCAAGGCTAGAACCCAGTAGGATCAATTTGACCCATCGAAGTAAAAATTCTTGCATAATCCTTTCCCCTCACATTATCCAGGATAGGAACATCAATGGTTGCCTAATTCCATCCCTAAACCTGGGCTGGGTCCACTTGGCTCTGTGTGGTCCCATTTGGTGTCAAAGACCTTTCATTAAGGACCATTTGGGAATCCAAGTTCCGAAAGGATTTTAGGGATTGAGAAATTTCTTCATAAGTCTTATTCTTCTCCCTCAACCCTTCAATCCACTTCCTCTCTCCCTAAAAGATCAAGTCCCTTGATTAAAAGGAAAGCAAGTCCCACTCTTTAATCTATCTTAGGGAAAGGGTTTCTAGGGTCACTTCCCACCTATTCATTGACCTATAATCTACAAGTGACTTCCTAAACTACCAATACTCCTCCGAACATCTGTGAAAATCCATGAATAACAAGGAGCCTTAGTTGTGGTGACAATGGGCTAACCCTCCACCGTTCCCCTTGTCTAGAAGTTTCCCTCTTAGGAACCCCTTTTAGGTCCACTACTAGTTTGAGTGGTAGAAGTTTGTTCAAAACTATATTCATGAAAAACTCTTTGGTATGCCCACTTTTTCCATACTACGGCTCCAAGATGAGAAGTCTGGGCTATGGAGGTTTCCCTTCTTCTCATTGAATTTATCCTCTATAATATAGTCAGCAAGGGCTAGTTGGTTGACCCACTTGACTTCTACTTTAGTCCTTCAAAGTTTTCACATCCTTAGCCGCTATACACTTGACCTTCTACCTAAATTTTTTTCCTTCACAAGTGCAAGAGTTAGGTATATTCTTTGATAGACACCTAACAACCCTCCAATTGTACTTGGACTACCATCAATCTGCCCAACCTCAGTCAATTATTTTTATAGATCTAGGGCCCACAATATTGTCTTCATCTAGGGCTCTTCAAATATTCCACCTAACAATGGTTTGAGTCCTCTCAAAATCATTGTTCATGTGTATCGACAATTTGATCTTTGTTTTCCAATCTACGAACAAATCTAAAGTACTCCTCTTATCATCCTTCTAACAATCTATAGATGACTGAACTAGGGTCACAAATCAGCCACTAACAGTCCATTGACTATTTTTTTATATTTTTCTTCAAATATATATCTAAAATTCTATGGATAGTCCACCAAAATCAACTCCTCTGCATGTCAATCCATTCTTCATATGACACATTTCTTCTACATGCTCAATCTTCTACTCAGGTTCCACCCTCCTCTGGATCTGCTATCTCCACACATACTTAATCTGCAAACCATCTTCTATATCTGCGGTCTATATTGTAGAAATAAATCTCGCTCTAAGGGTCACAACCGCTCTTCTTCTATGCAAATTTGTCACAATATTAAGGTCATACCTTATGAACTAAACATGCTAGGAAACTCATGTCCTAATTAGGGCACTATACTTGTGTACTTATAATTGTTGTAGAACAAACCCTATCCACCCATAGAAAAAACCATGACTCTTGCCTCCATAAGGGACTTGAAAATGGCCTCAAAATGGCTCTGGAAGTTTAGGACCCGGATAATTGACAAAAATAGTAAACCATGCTATAATTAAGGAAACTAAAAAACTAAAAGAGACAATGGTGAGGATCTAAGTGGAATAGGCGGGTGGCCACCAAAATCCACCTCGATCACCTCAACTCTAATTTCTTGAGCTAACTTGGTTATCATGAATTAGTTAACTGACCCACATTGTTATGAGATGAAATTACAATTTATTGTCCAATTTATTTGAGGGAAAAATAAATTAGACACCTCACATTCCTCACTCCTGGTACATCAAAATTCCTCACCAGTGTCGGTGCATTTTTTTTTACTTTCTGGTTGCCAATTTCACACTTTCTTGTTACAAATTTCAACACTCCCTCTCAACCATAAAGGAATTCAATCTATCTCGATCTGGTACCTTTGGAATTCTGCATGCAACACTTCTCTAGTGTTGCTTGCACTTGAAAATCCTGAAACTGAATAGCCTCTGAAAAACTGAATAAATATAATTCATTTGTCATCACAGTCTTCTAACTGTTGCTAGCTACTACACCTATCTACTGACATCTGCATTTGTGCCCTTTGCACTATTTACAACTCTGATCTGCACTCTAGTATCTGACGTTTGTCACTCTGATTTCTGTCTTCCTAAGATCCGACTACATTAATCTAACTGATCCTTCCTGCAACTGTTGTAATGTGGAATCGTCGTATATAGGTTTGATCCATGAGGCAGACCATGTCAATGGATCCTGCCCAAATTTCTTATCTTGGGATAATGTCTACACATCACCCCACCTTTCACTTGGAGGTATGGCTGCATGTGCTCCCTCTGCCCATCTGGCTCAAAATTTCTGCCTCATGGAGGTCTCTTCTTGAGTGGAAGCTTCCACTCGGTATCCTCTCTACTTCAATTTTGGATGCTCCACAAGCTTCTAAGACTACTTCTAAGGTCTCATGTTGAGGGGTAATTTGTACTCCCTCTCAGCAACCAAGTCTCTAACCTCTGCTTTGATCCTAAAAGCTTTGCATGCATCTGGTACTTCAAGTGAACATAGGTTCTTGACTCACGCACATTGTAATTGTCTTGTCGTTACAAAAGTTTCTAAAAAAGATTTGATTTTGAATCAACAATATCTCCCTCATCTGAGCTCCAAATTGATTTTCCATTTGGATAGTTTTTTGCAAGGAATCCAAATATGCTATTTTTTCTTGAAAATTTTACACAAAAATCTTTTGATATTCTCTGCAAAATCGCCACCCAAAAAAATCCTGCCCTAATACCATGTAGAAAATCTAACCAATGAGATTCAATCTGATATTGTAATGAACTAAAACAAGATATTGAATCCTTCCTACAATTTTCAGAAACAAAACACAATCGCAAAATCACATATAAGTAAGAGAAATAAATTATCAATCACACAACACAAGATGTATATGGGGAAAGAAATTGATCAAAACCTCTCTATATCTATTGTGTATTAAGCCAAGGAATCATGAAACAATACAATTCTTAATCTCTCATGAGATTCTCCAGCATTCTGCCAATTATCTCCCGCCGATCTAGGAAAACTCAGTCTAGTACTTAGCGAATTCTTAGCCTTTCTCAAATTACCTTGCTCATGAAATTCCTATGGAATTAGCTCCCTATTAATTAGGAAAATCATTCTTCCTTAATTATGAAATCCATCATGGCATACCAATGACTTTATAATTGCACATGGAAAATTTTGTATAAATACAACTAATAATTATGTTCCCTTTAACCTCTGTCTCAACTGGGTCTTCCTCAGAACTAACATGCATGCAACTATCAATAGTGAATTATCAATTATCTAATTGATCACTCATTTTGAATTAAATCTAAATTAATTCACTGGTCGACCTCTCAGTAGCTCATCACTTAGTTAGAACTATTTAAATCGGTTTTAACTCATTTAATTGAGTTAACTAATTCACACTTGCACCCCACTAATGCATAAACTAAAACTGGACCCAAAAAATATTAGAATAATCCCTCTACATGCCTCATCTTAGACCCTCAACTCAAATTTCTTGAGTTAACTAAGTCATCATGAATTATTTAGCTGACACAAGTTGTTATGAGATGAAATCACAATTTATTTTCCAATTTATTTAAGAGAAAAATAAATTAGATGCCCCACATTCCTCACTCCTACTGCATCAAAATTCCTCACGAGTGTGGGTGCATTTTTTTTTTCATTTCTGGTTTCTAATTTCAATGTTTCTTGTTGTATATTTTAACATTTCAAAATTTGATGAGGCCTTCACACAAAGACACCATTGAAATCACATGCCCAAATTCTCATGAGCAACCTATCTTAAGCTTGATCTTCCATAAGAGAACCAACAATATGCCATCCTACTTCCTAGCTCAAACCTACCATTAAAGTATCCAACATTCTTGTGAACCTTCACATGATAGTCTTACTCTTGGAGGATGATCATGGCCTCCCTTTATCAACCCTTACTCGACCCTCTTACTCGACCTACTTTAGGACTACATCTCTCATCGCCCCCTTGATCAAATGATTAGCTCCTTCTCACTTGATTTTCTTTCCTTCATCTTAAGGCCTCCTTAAATATTTTTTCCTAGACCTCTTAGAAACCCTCTAGAACTTATGAGTTCTATCCACTTAGAACATAGGAAATATTAATTTTCCTTTTTAATTTTCTTTTAGATTTTAAACCCCATCTTGGGTCCAAAATCCCTTTTCTTGGCTTCTTTTCCCATAAAGCCTTTTGTGAAAAAACTTGGCACACCATCTCACTAGGCTTGTGGAGTACCTCCAAAGCTATACAGCTCAACAACATAGTCTAGTTGTAGTAACTGTAACTTTGTCAAGCTCTTGTAGTCAAGCGAGGGCTTGGTTGGGTTCCCAAGTTGCAAATTAATTAAGGGTAGTTGTGAGGGCATGATAGCTAGGGAGGGTCAAGGCATGCATATTAGGAATGAAAATTCATGCTAAAACATGTCTAACAATGTCAACACATGCTGAAGAGATTTAGGGAGTGTTGGGGCATGTCAAGGGATAACTAGGTCAAATGCATGGAAATGAACGAATAAGAGTGTGTGCGAGGGAGTGTCAACAAATTCAAGTGTGCTAAGGACGAAGTGTGTTGGGAGAAGTTCAGAATAGGATTTACAGGAGGCAAGCCTATGGTTGTTATACGGGGTTCAACATAGAATTTTTAGACAAAGGGAGATCACTTTGTGCTAGGCACAATATTGTTTTTCCTTTAGCTATTTTCTTTATATGAGATGTGGCACACTTTGGCTACATGCTCATGTTTTAAACTATTCTAGATGATTGCATATTGTACATTATTGTGTATAATTTTTGGGGCACTCGACTTGTGTCGGCTTATATCTTGTGTGACTTGTGCAGCTTATGGTTCTTGAAAACTCTTAGTTAATGTTATATTGTTTATATGAACTGAACATACATGTGAAATATTTCGTATGTAAGCTATGCTTCTTATTTGTTTTATGGCCATGGGTAGATCATGTGATCCTTGTCTTGGTAACTAGATAAGTGGGACAAGCTGAGCTTGGACATGAGTTGCATAATATGATTTATAGGTAGTTCTTAGGTGAACAAGGCACAATATACTTGTAGTAGGTGCAATTGGTCAAGTTGTTGTGGTTGAAGCAAGCCAATATTGTCACATTAATTGCAGTAGCCAATGAATTGATTGGGTTCCCAAGTCATGAAAAAATGTAAAGGCTAATTGTGAGGACATGAGTACCAAGGCGTGCTAGGGAATGATAAGATGTGTTATATAGTGTGAAGGCATGTCAAACATGCTAACAAGTGTGAAGTGATAAGTCATGCCAATATGTGCAAGGGTGTGTTAATGCGTGATGGGGATTGTCAAGGAAACAAAAGGGAGAAAAAAGTTAAAATACAAGGAAATAAACACATAAGAGGGTTAAAAAGTCATTAATTTACCTTCCAAGAGGGGCATTCTAGGCACAGCAACACCAGGCACCAATAGGTGCCAAGTGAAAAGTCTTAGTGCATTCTAAGTGCCAAGTATTCCTGTGTTGCTTCTCATCTACTTTCCAACAGTTTATCTCAAATAAGTTTAGTATTAAACCATGCCAAATCATACTAATGCATTTCAACATATTCCATACATGCTAAGGCTTTCCAAGTGCCAATATGTGTCACAGAGTGTTATGCATGCTATGAAGTGGAAGGGCATGTTGAAGAGTTCTAAGGTGTGCTAGGGAGTGATAATGCATCTTGAGGAGTGTTAAGGAGTACTAGGAAAAAAATTTAAGGGAGAACTACATCAAAGTTCATGGAAGTTAATGAATATGATGAATGTGTGTCAGGGACTAGTGTTAATGAGTGCTAGTTGTTATGCCAAGGAGGGAGTGACAAGGTATGATAAGGACTGGTAAGGCATACTAGGGAATATAAAGGCATGTCAAGAAATCTCAAAGTGTGCTTGGGAGCTCCAAGGTGTGCTAATTATATGTTCCAAATATTGCTAAGATATGCCAATACATGCCAGGTGCTAAGGATGTGCAGGGTGGCAGGGTATGTCAATATGTGTCAAGAAGTTTCAAGGAAACAAAAGGAAGAACCAATAAAAGGGTTAATAATTCGGTACTTTATATTTTTCAAAAGGGGCATGCTAGCCACACTAATAATAGTTCCCAATACATGCCAAGTGTAATTGTGTGCCAAGTGTTAATGTATGTCAATACATTCAACCAAGGTGTTCCAGGGCATGCTAGGGACTACATGCATGCTAACACATGCTAGGATAGTTTTATGTTGTGCTAGTGCATGCCACAATGTGCTTGGGCATTAGTTTCATGACAGGATGTTCTAGGTACAAAGATGTTCCAAGACATGTGAGGTGCTAAGAAATGTTAGTGTGTTGCAAAGCATTAATTTAAGGTGTGCGAGGAGTGTTGAGGAGTGTTAGGTCTTTCCCATTAATAGAATTGAGAAGGCTTTATTATGTATTAAATAATATACTTCCTACACACACTAGTGGGACTTTATCTAAAGGGAATTTTCTAGATACTAAAATTTAATATATATGAATCATGTGTTTAATCATAAGAAAACTCTATTTGACTAGTCATTACTTGAGGGAAATGATACACACAAATTACTTCTTAAAAATTTGATTAACTCTAACCACTATGGCCTTGGAAATATTATAAAAAAGACTCCACAATAATGGTATTAAATCATTATCTTTTGAAAAAAAATATACTAACAAACACATAACATCATAAAAAATGATTGGAACAATCAATGATGACGAACATTTTTTGACTGTCACCAAAAGTAACAAAAACAACATCGGTGAGGGTCATTAAAAGTTTTTCACTAGAAGTTTCAGCAAAGAGAGAATTAGTGATGGGCCTTTAATGACCCTCACCAAAAGTGTCATTGAAAATGGCTTTGGTGACGAACCTTAAGGGACCATCACTATATACACTTACAGTGATGATTTTTTAAGGACTTCCACTATATGTGACATTGGTGACAGACCTTAAAGGTCCGTCACAATCATGACCCTCACCAATGTCTTTTTTTCTTGTAGTGAAAATAGCTCAAGAACGACAAAACAACTATGCGGACAAAAAAAGAATTCATAGATAATTCAAAGATGGGGATCTTTTTTATTGGAGGATTAAGCCTATCAAAAGTACATTGTATGCTGGTAGTTGTGCTAAGTTAGAACCACACTACTATGGACCATTTAAAGTTTTACTAAGAGTGGGGCCAATGGATTATAGATTGGATCTACCTAGTCATATTAAGGTTCACAATGTTTTTCATGTTTCCTTATTGAAAAAGTATTTACATGACCCTACTCATGTCATTTATTAGACTATGAAACAGGTGGAAATCGAAGGGTAATTTCTTCCAGAGCCCCTTCGTATACTGGCATGGGAAGAAATCAAGCTCCATAATAGAACTATAGCTACGTTGAAAATGTATTGGAGGCACTTTACACTTGAGGAGGCTACTTGGTGGCAAGAACAGGAAATGAAAGAGAAATATCCATCACTATTTGAGAAGTGAATTGATATATTTTCAACACCGAGGATAGTGTTTTGTTTTAGAGGGGGAATATGTAATATCCCTATTTTACTGCTTTTATTTATACACTTTAAAATCCTAAAGGTTAAATCGAGCTAAAGGAAAAATATATGTGGACATATTATTTTTAAATGAAATAAATATGGAATTTAATTATTGTGCAAAGACTAGAGTAAAAAGGAGACCAAGATTTCAAGTCCATGAGGATGAAATTAAATCGAAAGACTTTCCCAAAATATCCAAAAATCCTTGGAGAAAATAAAATAAAATAAATATATTATATTTGGATATAAGAATCTAAAATATACCTTAGTAAAGTGGAAAGTTACTGAGAAGACGTGAAATAAAATTAGAAATAGGAAAAAGCTAGTTTTAAAGAGTCTTTGTGGAAAAAACAAAAGTAAAGCTTAGGCTAAAGGAAAACAACATCCTAGTTTAATTTGACGCATTTTTGGAAACATGTTGAGGGAAATAAATCTTAAATAAGCCATTCCTAGGTAGACAAGTGGTTGTCTACACTTTCGGGGAATTGGTCTCTGCGGGTGAGGCGGGAGCGCTAGATGAAAGCTCAATATTGGCGTGGAAAACAATCATTACCGGAAATGGTATGCACATTTATTAAATGATGTCTTATCATTTTTTATTATGATGATGATTGGTTAAGATTTAATATGGTTTTGTTAAGAGTTTAGCTAAAAACTATGTATTTTGATTTATAAATCTATGCAATAAGCTCTTTTATTCTTTGGGAATAATGTGTCATATGTATTTAAAAAAAATATAACTATAGCAGGTATAGTTAAATTCTCTGTATAGTTACATAGACTAGAAAAATTAGATTACCAATATACAAAATCTCTAAACCCAATTAGAAGGGTTTAAATATGTTGTTAGGTATATCTTAACTATTGTATTCTCGATATAAAATACATCATTTGGATTAAATAATATTCTAAAGGTGTTAAGAAAAAACATAGGAATTGACATTGGAAATACATAGTTATTTCTATAAACAAAGAAGAAGCAAATATCTATACAATTGAATTGATTTATTCCATTAAATCAAGAAAGTACTAAACTGTAAAAATTCCTACATTAGGAAATATGCATACATCTAGATACAACACGTGTTTTGAAAAAGAACCATAAATTATTCATACATATAGATATAATCTATATATGCAAAGGAATTTCAAACCATTTATAGAAATGTTCAAAGGATGTGAAATTCCTATAATAATGGTGAATAGAAAAATTTTAAAATACCCAAGTATAATATCGGTTATAAATGTTAAAGTCATATTGGTTGAAAATCAATTGTTACTGAAATTAATTACAAAACATATAAATACATCGACAAATATCATTAAACTTATATGGTTGAAATCTATACATTGTAACGACTGACCTGGAGGCAAGGAAAAACTTGTCGTCAGAGAATTTGATAATAAGGTGAAGTAGAAATGAGGAAATTCTAAGAATATAATTTACCTATAAGCATACACATCAAAGAGTGTTATACTGATATTAACAATGATAAAATAATTATAAAATTTACTTACTAAAATAATAAAACAGATTCCAACTGTACCTGGGGAAGGTATCAGAAGGAAATTCCTTTACAAGAAAAGAGTATGATATTACTTTCAAAAAAATAAATGAAGTAGAATAAATATGATAACCTGAAATTAGTTACAGTTCATAAGAATATTTAATCATGTAATTTGTTGTGAAACCAGCTCCAAAAATAGAAGAAAAGAGATATCAATGCCTTAGAAATAAGCCACTTCGAGGGGCCAACCTCCAATACATTACATTAGTGAACAATCCTTGGATGATAAAAATTAAAAAACCTCCTTTCTATATATAGGAGTCCATGGGGCCGTAATGTAATCCTAGTGGGGCCATAATGTAATCCTAGCCAACCTACCAATAATAATTTAAGGGCACAATAATAACAATATGGGGGTTACAAGGGTACAATAATAACAATAAGGGGGTTACACTAACAACAATAAGGGACTATGCTAGTAATATAGGGACCTAACATACCCCTCTCCTTCAAAAAAGTGTTGTCCTCAATGCTTGAGTAACTATGGGTGCTTCTGTATAAAATTCTCATCCTCCTATGTAGAATCTTTAGTGGGTAAGTTCTTCCACTTGATGAGATACTCTAAAATTGATCGATTCTGTAGCTATCGAGTTCTTGTTTTCGTGACCGCTTCAGGTTCGAATATGATTTTTCCTTCCTCATCAAGTTCTGGCAATATTGTTTGAACTGGAATATTTTCACCTATAACCTTCTTTAAGCATGAAACATGGAAAACTGGTTGCACTCATGAAGAAGCAGGAAGCTCCAATTTGTATGCCATAGTACCAATATTTTGTAACACCTTGTAAGGACCATAGTAATTTGGCGATAATTTATTATCCTTCTTAGGTTGCTTAAGGGACATTTGTTTGTATGGTTGTAGCCGTAAAAGTACCTAGTATCCTACATAAAAACTTCTCTCACTACGATGTTGATCTGCCTATTGTTTCATTTGATTTTGTGCCAAATTCAGGTTATCCTTTAAGAGTTGGAGAACTTCTTGTTGATGCTCGATGTGGTCTTCCACTACTTGAACCTTCAAATTTTCTCTTAAAGATGATGTGATGGATGGTGGATGATATCCATAAAGTGCCATAAATGGGGTCGTTTTTGTTGCAGTATGGAAGGAAGTGTTATACCACTATTCAGCAAGAGGTAACCACTTGAAACATTGTGTTTGTTTATCATATACAAAAAAACGAAAATATCCTTCCAAACATTTATTTACTATCTCAGTTTGACCATCAGATTGAGGATGATAAGATGAGCAATGAGCTAATTTAGTACCCAAACAAGAAAATAACTCCGCCCAAAAATTTACAGTAAAAATGGGATCTCTATCGCTCACAATAACCCTTGGGTTTCCATGTAGCTTTTGATTTGTGTCCATAAATGTAGTAGAAAATATACTTGCTTTAAATGGATGAGATAATGCACAAAAGTGTGCATAATTGGTAAGTCTATCAACTACCAAAATGCTGACACTCTTTCCTTTAGAATTAGGTAAACCTGTGATAAAATCCATTGAAATCTCCTCCCAACATTGACTTGGAATGGATAAAGGTTGTGGGAGTCCTGGGGTCTTAATTGTTTCAACTTTGTTCTGCTGTCAAACCAAACATTCCGCCACAAAATTTTGAATATCAGATTTAAGGCCATCCCAAAAAAATTCTTTCTTCACCCTGTGGTAAGCTTTTAAAAATCTTGAGTGTCCTCCTAAAGGAGAAGTGTGCAATTCCAAAAGAATATTTTGTTTTAGTTGGGAATTCTTACAAAGATATAAGCAATCTTTGTACCATAAAGAATCATTTTTCCAACTAAATGTATCAGATGTACTAGGATATTGCTGCAAATTTTGAATGAGTGTCCATACATCTTTGTCCTTCTTCCATTCATCTCTTGCTTCAGTTATCCAATCTGGTTGGATAATAGAAATGGCACAAAGCAATGCTTCCACCTCTTCATTCTTTCTTGAGAGTGCATCTGCAACAACATTTAGCTTCCCTTTTTTGTAGATTATTTCAAAGTCATAACCCAACATCTTTGTGACCCATTTTCACTGCTCTTCTGAAGATAGTCTTTGTTCCAAAAAGTGTTTAAGACTATCATGATCAGTTTTTACCTTGAAGTGTCTTCCCATTAGGTAAGTTCGCCATTTCTTTAGTGCATGCAGTATTGCTAACATTTCATTCTCATAAATAGGTTTCTGTAAATACTTTCCTTTGATTGGACGACTTTCAAAAGCAATGGGTCTTCCTTCTTGCATTAAAATAGCACCAATTCCATTTTCTGAGGCATCACATTCCACAATAAAGGTTTTTGTGAAGTCTGGCATAGCTAAGACTGGTGCTAGGCACATTTCCTCTTTAAGATGTTCAAAGGCCTTAGTTGCTTCAGGAGTCCATGAAAATGCATCTTTCTTCAATAATGTTGTTAGAGGTGTTGCTATTATCCCATAATTCTTAACAAACTTGTGATAATACCCTGTTAACCCGAGAAATCCTCGCAACTGCTTTATGGTTGTGGGGACTTTCCATTCCTTAATGGCTTTAATTTTGTTAGGGTCTACCTTAACACCCTCGTGAGATACAATATGACCTAGATATTACACCTCTTGTACTCCAAAGAAACATTTGGATGTTTTTGCATATAATTGTTTCTCTTGCAATAGTTTTCACACCCTATCAAAATGTTCAACATGATCCTTCCAAGACCTGCTGTAGATTAGTATATCATCAAAAAATACTAGCACAAATTTTCTAAGGAAGGGTTTGAAAATGGAATTCATCAGCCCTTGAAATGTAGAAGGTGCATTGGTAAGGCCAAAAGGCATGACCAAAAATTCATAATGACCCTCATGAGTTCGAAATTCTATTTTTGGAATATCTTCAGTCTTCATTCTAATTTCATGATATCCTGAACGAAGATCCAACTTGGTAAAATAAATTGCTCCATGTAATTCATCCAATAATTCATCAATCACAGGAATGGGAAATTTGTCTTTAATGGTGAGCTTATTGAGCTCCCTATAATCCGGACACATTCGCCATGATCTATCCTTCTTGTGTATCAATACTACAGGAGCAGAGAAAGAACTTTGACTGGGTTGAATTATACCCGCCTCTAACATTTCTGCAATCATACGTTCAATTTCGCTCTTTTGGAAGTAAGGATATCTATAAGGCCTGATGTCTGGAGGAACACTTCCTGGAATCAAATGAATAGCATGATCATGATCATGAATAGGTGGGAGTCCTTTGGGAGTTTCAAACACCTTGGAATGATTGTCCAAGACTTGTTGGAGATCTGCAGAAATAGATGGTTTTGATGTTGGAACTTCTAGTGAGCATAATTGTGCAATTACGCCTCGTTGTTCTTTCTTTAGAAGCTTTGTCATGACATTAGAGCTTATTATCCTTCCTGGCTTCCTTGCAATACCTCGTAATTCGACTTCCTTTCCTTCTGAAAAAAATTTCAAGAAAAGTTCTTGAAAATTAAAAGCTACTGTCCCCAAAGATTGTAACCATTGTACTCCTAGTACAACATCAACACCTCCCATAGGAATGGAAAGCATTGGACTATTCAATATATATTCCCCCATGGTTAGCTTGATATTATGGTATTTTCCAGAGAAATTTATAGTTCCTCCATTTGCAACCATCACTTGACATTCTGGTGCTGGGTATAGGAAATAATTCAATTCCTTGGCTACCTTACAATGAATAAAATTATGGGTGCTACCTGAATCAATCAACACTATTACCTTTTTATTCTTGATATTTCCTTCTATCTTGAGAGGTTGAGGGGTGGTAATTCCTGCCAATGCATTACACAATATGGTTGGACTCATTTCTTCCTCTTATAGGGATGGTTCCTGGTGTATATATTCTTCTTTTTCATTTTCTTCTTCCTCTTCACAATCTATGTAAAATAATTTCTTCTCAACACACTTATGAAGTTTAGTGTATTTTATATCACAACTATAGCAAATCCCTTTTGCTCTTTTTTCTTCCAATTGTTGTGGTGTCAACCTTGTAGGTTGTGGAAATCTAGGCATAGCAACACTTCCTTCTTTATAGAAGTGAGTGGTAGGCTTCCTTGTCGCCATAATTTTACATTCCATTTTTCTTGCCAACCTGAATGCCTTCTCCAATGAATCAGGTTCCAAAACGCAAACTTCATGTTGGATGTTATCCTTTAAAGTACCCATGAAGAGATCAATCCTATGTTCCTTTGGAATATCAGTTACCCTTATATTCAATTTTTGGAAGTCCTCAATGTGCTCCCCCACTAAGCCATTTTGTTTGAGATTTATCAATTGGCTAAAGAAGGTGTTGTTCTTTGTATCCTCATAATGTGCTATCATTTCCTCCATAAAAATTGACCAAGTGACAATTTTCTTATGGGAGCAAAGCCATCGATACCATACAAATGTATTTTGTTCTAAATGCAAAGTTGCAATGCGTACCTTTGGTGTGTTTTGCACATTATGGGGATCAAAATATTGCTCCATCTGTAGTATCCATGTTACAGGATCCTTTCCATCAAACTTCCTCATATCCATTTTTGGAATATGGTGGTTCTTCTCGCAAACATTAGAGTTTATGAAGTCACGATTAACATTTATTTTGTTCTCATCATGAGTTTCCTCTACTATATTTTCACCATTAGGAAAAATTTCTTGTATCAACTTTGTCAAACCTTCCATGTCTTCTTTTAGATCATTCTTCATGTTTTCCATGTTGTCTTTTAATTTTTCATCAATATTAGCTTCCATGTCATCCGTCTTAGATTCCATGCCATCTATCTTAGATTCCATGCCTTTCTTCAAACCATCCATCTTTGCTTCCACGTCTTTCTTCAAAACATCCATTTCATTTTTTGTTGCTTTTTGTGAGAGCGAAATTTGGTGCACTTGCTCTTGTAATTTTGATAGATCATGTTGCAATTCTTCATCTTCATGAGTCATAGTAGAGCCTTCTGAAGGCTTAATCGGTGTTGAATTATTTTTACGGGGCATTTTTTTTAACCCAATACTGATATATATTCTACAATATGCCCTTGGAATCAATTCAAATTGATTCTTCAAACAAGACTTATGCAATTCGTACAAAAAAAATACACACCATTTTCTTTCTTTTGAGGAGCTCGATATTGAAATTAGATTATATTTGTGATTGCAACTCTTCAATATCTGAAATTGAGCGCTGAGGTAGCCTCCTAAATTATCTTTCGAATGCCACAGGTCTGACTTGATTTTGATTCTCCAAGGCAAAGTTATGTCCAATCTCCCACAATGACCTAATTATGGACTGGTTCAGTAGAGCGAACTTGTATGACTTGCCATGTGTCACTGTTTCATCTTTTAGCTCTGAAATTGACAGCAAAGAAACTAAAATCCATGTACTTGGGATCAATTTTTACATCACTCCAATCTGATGCTCAGAGAGAGAGTTATGAATATTTTACCACGATCACCTCTTTGAAATGAAATTCAAGAGCCTAAAAAAGCACTACCTTCCATAGATCATATCTCCAGAAATATTACGAACCGAGCTCTGAAATTTTTGGATGAGTTTCCTCAGGATTTCAGCTTCGCTCCCTGAAAATTTCAAATTCTAAACCTTCGTAGAAAAAAAATTATAGTGAAAATTCCACGATGACTTGTTTAGATTAAATTGAGGAGCCTAAAAAAATACCTAACTTCCACAGATCATATCTCCGAAAATATTGCGAACCAAGCTATGAAAGTTTTGGAAGAAGTTCCTCATGATTTCGGCTTCGCACCCTAAAAATCTCAGCTTCTTAAACTTCATAGAAAAAAAGTTATAGCGAAAATGCCACGATGACATGTTTGGAGCAGCGAAACCCTAGAATCCAAAGCTTTGATACCAAATGTTGTGAAACTAGCTCCAAAAATAGAAGAAAAGAGATATCAACGCCTTAGAAATAAGCCACTTCAAGGGGGCAACCTCCAATACATTACATTAATTAACAATTCTTGGATGATACAAATTACAAAACCTCCTTTCTATATATAGGAGTCCAAGGGGCCATAATGTAATCCTAGTGAGGCCACAATGTAATCCTAGCCGACCTAACAATAATAATTTAAGGGCACAATAATAACAATATGGGGGTTACAGGGGTACAATAATAAGAATAAGGAGGTTACACTAACAACAATAAGGGACTATACTAGTAATATAGGGACCTAACATAATTTTGAATTGGCGTATGTACAGGAACCGTGTTAAGGGACTAAAACAGGGCATAAAGTGGTTGAGTATATTGTGGAAATAAATCTGGAGCAAGAGGTTGTTCTTGAGTTGGAAAAACACAAATTATTCTGAGAAATGATAAATGTGAAGATTTCAATTCATGATGATATTTTACAATCTAAGTGAAACCCCGAATATGTAAATTAAATCATAGGTTATTAAATCTAAATATAGGTAGAGTCTAACCATATCCATACAATTAATGAAATTAGGAACTAATTGCAACTAAATTAAAGTCTAGTGACAAAGAGTGTTATGAAACCAACTCCAAAAATAGAAGAAAAGAGAGATCAACGCATTAGAAATAAGCCACTTCGAGGCGGAAACCTCCTTTACATTACATAAATGAACAATTCTTGGATGATACAAATGAAAAAACCTCCTTCTATATATAGGAGTCTATGGGGTCACAATATAATCCTAGCCGACCTAAAAATAATAATGTAAGGGAACAATAATAACAATATTTGGGTTACCCGAGTTCAACAATAAAAATAAGGGGGCTACATAATAGGGTCACAATATAATCCTAACCGACCTAAAAATAATAATGTAAGGGAACAATAATAACAATATTTGGGTTACCTGAGTTTAACAATAAAAATAGGGGGGCTACACTAACAACAATAAGGGACTACACTAGTAATATAGGGACCTAACATGCCCCTATCCTTGAAAAAAGTGTTGTCCTCAATGCTTGAGTAGCTCTCGGTGCTTCTGTATAAAATTCTCATCCTCCCATCTATAATATTCAGTGGGTAAGTTCTTCCACTTGATGAGATACTCTACAATTGATCGATTTAGTAGTTGTCGGATTCTTATTTCCGTGGCTGCTTAAGGTTCCAATATGGGTGTTCCTTCCTCATCAAGTTCTGGAAATACTTTTTGAACTCAAAGTTTTTCACTTATAATCTTCTTTAAGCATGAAACATGGAAAACTGGATACACTCACGAAGAAGTAGGAAACTCCAATTTGTATGCCATAGTACCAATATTTTTCAACACCTTGTAGGAACCATAGTACTTCAGTGATAATTTATTATCCTTCTTAACTTTCTTGTGGAAATATTGCTTGTATGGTTGTAGCCATAAAAATACCCAATCTCCTACATCAAAACTTCTCTCGCTGTGATGTTGATATGCCTATTTTTTCATTCGATTTTGTGCCAAATTTAGGTTATCCTTTAATAGTTCGAGAAATTCTTGTTGATGCTTGATGTGATCTTCCACTTCTTGAACCTTAGGTTTTTCTCTTAAATATGATGTGATGGATGATGGATGATATCCTAAAGTGCCATAAATGGGGTCATTTTTAGTGCAGTATGGAAGGAAGTGTTATACCACCATTCAGCGAGAGGTAACCTTTGTTACACAATATTTTGTCACTGTCCCTACAATCCCCATCTCGCACATTGGAGGCTCATTTATGTGATCAAAATAAAGTGTCATGCCTTGAAAATACCATCATTACATTCCTTATCATGAGTCTAAAATTTCTTTTGTCGACCATTTCCTGAACAAACCACTAAAAACCCTCATTTTTTCCTTGTCGTTGGTAGCCAGTTATGCCCTTGCGACGATGAGGCAGATTAACGCTGGCCCCTGCACCAGCTAGTGCTCTGTCTCAATTAGCCACCCACATCAATCTGTTTATGGAAATTTTTTTAAAAATAGAGGCGAATTTTCGAGCACAACAACTTCGAGGATGAGTCATGGGGAGTGGTTTGAATGAATAACCATGGTCTTCCCCCTTTGGTCTCTTGTTTCGACCTTTTGAGGAAAAATCCCTAGGGATATGGCCTCCCTTCCATTATAGTAGGGATACAAACCTCCTCCTCAACCTCTATAAATATAGCCATCCTCCATTGTTGAAGCTAGTTCAACTAAAGATAATATAGCAGAAACGCTAGAGATATTTCTATTCAAGATAGAATAGAAGAGTCCCTTATTGAGAGAGGTTATACTTGTGCCTTCATCTCGTCCAAATTCTCTAACATTAATCGAGACGTGCTTCAACCGAACCCCGCTGAGGGAGGCTACGACATCAAGGCTTGGTTGTAACTCTTTCTTCTATTTAATATAGATGTATAACTATTGTCTAGTTCGCATTTTGCGTTGATATGTTCTATTTGATGCAATATGCTTAACCCTCCTTGACTGGTTAGTAATTATGAATGAGATTTTTATTTCATATTCTTCTCTTGTTTGTTGATCTTGTGCAGGTATCCAAGAATCGCTGTGAATGGATTGTGATTTGCCGAGACAATAATCGAGAGGCCACCACTACAATAGCTACGACAACAACGTTGGACTCCAGGTAGGTCGATCTACTATGTCTATTTCGTTCAGTAATTAGGAGCCTACACTCTAGTTTGTGCTATTGTTACCAGACCCACTCTCTGGCTATAGAGATCATCTCTTTCCACAAAGAGGATTTACCTTCATAATTGTTGGTTACTACTAGATGATTTTACATCATAATGTAAGAAGGTGCACCACAATATGTGATCAGTTCCAAAGGATGGTAAATCCCACTCCTAAGGATTAAATTCCCCTACATCTTCAAGTGACTCTAGAGCCATTTGAGAAATGGGGCATGGACTTCATCGGGCCCATTGATCCTCCATTATAAAAAAAAAAAGTATATCATTATATGTACTTATTATCCATTTAAATGGGATGAAGAAAAGGAATTAAAGTCAACAATTGAGTAGAAGGTGGTTGAGTTTCTGAGGCAGAACATCTTCTACAAGTTTGGTTTTCTAAGGGAGTTGGTCATTGATTAAGGGACAAAATTCACCTCAAATTTGATTGAATACATCATGAGTAGCACCACATAAGGCACAAAAAATCTAGTTCCTATCACCTTTAGGAAAATGGACAAGTGGAGGTCATAAAAAAAGCCTTTGAGAAACGTCTAACCAAGTTTGTTAGTTGTAGGTGAAAATATTAACGAGGAAAAATTATAGAAGCCACTTCAGCCTATAATAAAACTTGAAAGGCCACCACTATATTTACTCCATTCGAATTAGTCTATGGAAAGAAAACCATGATGTCCATTGAACTTGAATATAGTTCCATAAGGATGTAAGCTTAGTTATACTTATAAATCACTACAACACAATAATAGATGTTTCTCTAGCTCAACGGTTTAGATGAATTTAGAATGTAGGCTCTCCTACACATTGTGGTAGTCTAGCAAGTTGCAGAGGAATATTTAGCATGAAAAACACAATAGGGAGAGATATTTTCAATAGGGATATTGGGCCCTTCTGTATGACTAAATATTCAAGGACATCAAAGGAAAATTAATGATAAAATGGTTGGGCCCATATATAGTTGAAAAAATTCACGAGAATGGGTATGTCCAAATCAGAAAAATTGACGAGGAAGGTGTCCCCTTTCTTATTAATGGTTACCAATTAAAATTGTACAAAATACCTTTTTCCAAGGATGAGTTTATCAGTTTAAGTAGCAAGGAGTTGAATGTGATTGGGAGGCTCACATCCCTCATTCCACCAAGAATTTGACTAGCAAAAGAAAGATAAAAAAGTAAATAAATAAATAATTAAAAATATAAATTTAAAATAAAGGGCCTAGGTGAAATCCTCCATGAGGAATCTAAGGCAAACTCTATGGTTGAAAACCTATATGAGGAAACCAAAGAGAAAAAAAATGGAAAAATAATATGAAATGTTCCCCAGGTGAAAAACTCCTCTAAGGTGCTTGGGGAAGGCTTGCAAATTGAAACCTCCCTAGATGCAATTTCCATGTCTCAAAAAAAAAAAATGAGAAAGAAAGTGAAAATGGAAAACAAGGAGGATTCACTACATAGATGTAAGAGAGTCCTTACATCAATTAGGCTAACATTTTTCTTTTGCAACATTTCATATACTCAAGAGAACAATAGTTGAAGGAAAAAATACCACATTTCATTTCTCCATTCCCCTAACCTAACCACTACATTTCCCTCATTATTTACCCATATAACTACATGCCTCCATCACCTATTAAGAAACTGCACTTAGTTTTCCCTCAATCCCATAGTGCTATAGGATTATCCTGAAATGTTACAGTATTGTCCTGAACTACTACAATATCAACCATAAATGTTATAGGATTGAGATCCACTTAGAAAAAGGGGTAAAAAATCATGTTTTTCCTCATTTAATGTTAACAGAGGTCCATCGAACCTCCTTCACCATGCATCTACTTCATTTAGCTAATTCCATTCTCAAGATTCCTTAACTCTTCCTTAACACGAAAAAGAAAGAATCTTCCTTAACTCTTTTTCAAAATATTTCACAACCATCAGAAGCTTTAGTTATTGTCCCTAGGCTCACCATTATTTACCCAAATCCATTAATGCATTATGAGGTTTTGGGAAGAAACTGTGTGAATGATGTCAGAGCCTGCACAAATCAAACAAAACCATAGGAAGAGGATTTTTGTAGCTCCATAATCAATAATTGTCCACCCTGAAGCATCAAGATTCCATCCCTGATATTTGGGGAACTAATACCATCCTTGAGAGGCAGCTGCAAGGTCACCAATCCACTCTAGAAAAAGCAAATCAAAACTAAGACCTCCATGAAATATATATTTTATCGATCAAATACATTGTCATATTATTTTGTTTAATGAGGATATATGCACAACCATTAAAATTGAAGGTAGCACCTTCAAAGAGCAGTTGATGGATCATTAGTCTAGAAGAAGCATGCATACATCTCCAAAAAATCGACATTATAGGTAGGCTTAGGTATGGTACCCAAAACCTCTTCCCTATGCACGTAATGTTTAAAAAATGTGTTTAATGAGACGAAATATTGTTTTCATTGGTTGGATGTGGTCAGTAAACTTAGCCACCTTCGATTAGTAAAATTTATTCTACTCATCCACCCATGTAATGTGGAAAACTCAAAGTAAGGGAAGTGATAATTACAAGGAGTGGAGACAATGAATAAAAGATAAAATATGTATAGAGGCCAAGTCACCAAGCGTGCCAAGCCCCTACCACAAAAGGAAATGAAAGTACAATGGTTGATTTTAGTTGTACCAATGCTCATTCCAAAAATAGTTATAGAGGCCCATCAAGATATCAAAGGTCGATCTATATGCTACCAAGAGCCTCCTAGGGTGCTTCAAAAGAGCTACAAAGTTCATTTTCCTGTTTTATAGGATCAAGGACCACTACTATAGGAGTTCTGTGGTTGCTACAAGAAGATAGAGGAGGTGTTATAGGATTGTGCCAATAGTTGGAAAATTTTCCAAACCACTAATAAATTTCCTCCAAGCTCCCATAAACATAAAGAAGTCATCCTACGAAGGGTAAGTGGCATCCTCCCTCCTCATTTTCCATACAATTTTGAAGTAAATTTTACCTATTACAAGCATCATATAATAAACCCCTGCATAGGTAAATTCCTTTTGAAAATTTTAATTTCTCATGTAAGAATGAAAAGGTAAGGGAAGAGGATGTTTTTTCCCGAAGTAGATGGTATCATTATTCTCCTTGTTTGACTAAAAAATGCATTAACCTCCTTATTTCCAACTCTACACCCTAGACTACTTAGAAAAAAATATTGTAAAATTTCCCTTCAGACAATTTAAGGAAGAAATACTATAAGCCATGGGAGGAGGTTTAAATTGAAGAGATCCCACTGACACCAATATAATCCTTGAACACCCTCTCATGAGAGACTTTTTTTGAGACACCAATGGATGGGTTTCTTTGAAAAATTTAATGGGTATGATGATGAGGTAACACATGAGTTTTCCATGGCGCTCGATTCACATGGAGAAGACAATTGTACCACTGTCGTTAGGGTAATTTCCTTTCATATGAATGAAAATATCATCAGTAGAGTTTCTACAATACCCTTAGAATTTGGATGGAGAATAGTGAATAGGAGAATAGTTGTCACAACCAAGAAAAAAATCTTCCTCCCTGAAGAGAAACACACTCAATAACAAAATGGAGTAAGAAGAGAAAGCATCCTCTATCCTTGGTATGAAGTAGCCTATAACATCCTCAAACACACATCATGTGAAGGGAGGTTGAGTTGTGTATATGGCTATCAATTTAGGTTGACTTATGAGCTAAGGTTCCAAACATAATTTTCCATTCCAAGCAGGATTAGTGTTCCAAATTTGTTCCTTTAGTCTATAATTGAAATGATCTAGAGACTTAGGGAAGGAAAAGAATAATACGTTTCTCATCATGGCATGATCAACTCAATTACTTAAGCCTTATCAGAAGCCCTGTGTTGTGGAAATAATTAGTGGACATGTATATAGAAGCTTTTAGTGAGACAAAAGACCTTACCTCAATACAACAAGAAAATACACCAAAATCTAGTGTTGGAAGTACGAAAGAAGAGGAAGAAAAGGAAGAAGAGAGAAAGGGAGGAGAAAAGTCAAAGGAAGAAGAATGAGGAGAATAAAAAGAAGAAGAGACACCTATGATCTCTCTGTATCTCAAAATATAGGAAAATAGGGGAAGAAAATAAGCCTCTCACTAGGGAACCCAAAACAAGAGGTGGATGCTTCCATGGCCACACTTAATGGACCTATCAAGCCCAAGAGAAAGAAGACCATAAAGAGCACCTTGTAATTTAAGAGGAGAAAGAGAACAATGCTCAAGTAGGGGAAGCCTCAACCACCTTCAATAGTCTCTATCAAAATTGATGAGTTAACCATCCAACAAAAAATACCGGGGCATAGTGAAGGGAAAATTGAGGAGGTCACCTCCCCTAAGACCAAGGGTAAACAACCATTATCAACCATAGGGAGGCCCATCAGTATATAAGTCACATCTAATAAACTCAAAACACAAGCCACCCTGCTATAGGAGAAGGAAAAGGTGATATAGGAGAAAAAATAATTACTACAAGAGAAAACCAAGGAGCTAAAGGAGAAAATAGGGGAGCTACAGGAAGAGACAGGGATGCTACAGGAAGGAATAGATATGCAATAGGATCAAGAGAAAGGGCTACAGGAAAGGGAAGCCACATAAAAAGAGGAAGGAGTAGCTCCCCAAGGAGTCAATAATGAGAGAAAAACTACAATTATAAAATAAGATACTAAAAGAGAATCTACAAGAGATATAATTACAACTTTCCACCACAGAATGTTTGTCCATGGAATCCATCAAATGCAGGAGACCATCTAATTCCTATGTAATCTTCCTCAATGAAAAATGTTTACAATTTCAAATAAAATAATTATCACGATATGGTTCTCTACCATTCCAAGAGTATAAGAGGTTCATTGACTTTTTTTAGAAGCTAAGCACTCAGGATAGGGCCAAATTTCTTGAGTTCTATATGCACAATATGATCCTCATAGACATGAAATTTTGGGACCCAAACTCAAGATTGGGGGATATGAAGATGATGGTACTAGCCTCTTGGTTGACACATGAAGAAACAAGGGTTGAGGAAGTGAATAGGGTGATGAAAAAAGAGTAAAGAGAGCCCTTATACATTAGAGGAGAGTTAGTGAACCCTAAAGCTATCATTAATAGCCATAACATCATCTCCACTAATGCTGAATTGGCCTCTCGTTACATGACAATACAAGAGAATTATGTCCTCCATTTCTAAGACACATTTAGGTTGTTGGGTATTTAGAAATTATAGGCTTGACAAAGGATATGACATGATTTTCATCACAGTTTGTAAACCAAAGAGTATCACTCCCCTACAAGTATAAGTAATTCCCTAGAAAGAATTGCACTCTATAAAATAAAGTTTCAAAGGTTGAACATCAATTGGATAGGGATCAAACCGTTAGTCCTCCCTTATTATTGGGCCTAAAGGAGATAGGGGATCATGTAGAAAAAAAAGGGAGTGGGTAGAAATTTGAGGGTTATGAAAACTAATGGACTACTTTTTCTTTTTTTTCATATTTCCATTTAACTTAATTCAAACCATTCACAACATGGAAGCCTCCCACATTGACATTGGAAAGTGAAAAGTTGACAATGAATAAAAAATATACGGATGGGAGAAATGAAATATTATAGTCGATAAATTAGGTCCATTTTTCTCCCCATTTTGCATCCCAAACCAATTAATTTTTTTTTGAAATAGTTATAGTTAAATGTGGTTCTAATGGCACATAAATTACCGTCGACTATTCCACAAAATAAAAATAAAAAACAATTGAAAATCCTAACAATCTATAATTCACATGTGCATTGAATAAACCTATTATGTATCTTCACTAATCAACCAAAGAAATGTAATACATTTAGCATATTTCCATTCTCATACTCACCAATTGAAAACTAACGGAGCTTTGAAGTTATGCACAGAGTTGTAGTAGAACACAGTTGGAGAAATGTGTTGAGGATATGAAAGAAAATAATTAATTGATTCGATCTATGTTAATGGTGGGAAGAGTTATCAATATACCTATCATCCCCTTTTGTGAATTTCAGTCAAAAAACTTTTATTTGTGGGTGTAATTCGACATCTAGTGAAATTAATTTGTTCATCTCATTCACCCCTTACAACACACGAACATCAAACCCATGTATGTCTATTTTTCACTACGATTATTTAAAATAGTTAGAGGGAAGGGAGGAAAATGTACAAAGAAAAGAGAAGGGATTTTGATTTTCTGTATGAAATAAATTCTCCCTTAGACTCCAAAAAATGTCAAGAAGCAGTAGAGGGAAATGATAAAATGTATATAATTCTTGTGGGAATGAGGAATTTCATACTTAATTTATATATTTTTACATTTTTCCTTTGTGTGTCTAAATTTTATTTTTTAGTGTTAACTTTCAAAATTATAATAGAATAAATTAAGGTTTATTTTTTTATTTCCAAATTTAAAATACACATATTATTGTACATATATAGGGACATGACAATGAGAAACTAAAAGAGAAAATGACTTCTATATTGGGGGTAGAAGAAGTGAAAAAATGAAAAGGTATGGACTTGTCCATGCTTTCCAAATACATGTAAGAACACACTAAAGGCACTAAAACACACCAAACAAAGAAACCATGTCAAAGGGAATTGATTGATTCCCCATCAACCCCTAGATCGAGAAAAATCTATAGGAAATAATAAATCACAATAACCTATAAGAATGTGGAATCTGGAATAGAGATGTCCAATGTCCCACCCACCATTAGGACATAGATTTATTCCACCCCTAATATAGGTACTTATGCATATTGCATTGGTACATACGAAACCAAGGTAGAATATTATGTTGTCTTTGGGGAAATCATAATGACATATGGTGGGAAAGTGTTTAATCATATGTTGAAGGAATCATGCCTTGAACAATTCGAAGAGAATATCCATCTTATGTTATGAAAGATACCCATGCACCTTCAAAAGATAGTCATAAATGACATGAAAGTTGAATTTGGGATAGGTTGGTTAGCAAAGGAAGTAAAAAAACAAATGACTTAAAATTGCAAGAGATTCTGTTGTAACCAATTGATGTAAGTGTGAAAGTATAGAAAGTGATGGTGAAAGTACATGATAGAGTGAATGCACAAAGGAATTCTGATTAGGAGAGAACACATGTATTTAATTTGGTCATAAGGTTATTTCAAAATAATTAAACAATTTCATATTTTACTGGTGCATAATTAAATTGAATCAATGTATATTTCAGGTCAAGTTCTCAAAGTCCAAGCTTGCCAAATATCACGTCACACATCACAGTGTCCAAACAATTTTAGAATCCTTAACATGAAAATTTGTAAGTATATTTAATATCTGAAATTATATTTTTTTAATTTTGTACAAAAAATTAAATTATTGGATGTTAATTTCTTTAACTTTTTCATCTACCATGTTTTTATAGGAGAAAAAACATGGCCATTATCCATCAGAATTGAAATTCGATATGATACTAGAAAACAAGTGCTCTAATTTCCTTATATGGATGGAGAATAAGGTATCATTAGTCAACTTTAAATAACTTAGTTGGATATTATTATGTTAATATGTCAATATGCATTTCTTGTGTTGATTTGTTTATTTATGTATATCTTGACTTCTTTTATTCTCTCACCAATCATAGCACCCTTATAAATCACCAAACTTTCTCTATGATTTAGTCCTTATAAATAATTATCCAATCATGTATTTATCAAGTCCTTTTCCAAAAAACCTAGGCTAAAGGAGAGATGCAAGACCATGTAATATGTTATAGCTCCTAGACACAACCTTTGGGCTTAAAAAGGTCCATTCCAAGGATATCCATATGATTCCTTGAAATATTTTCACACTTTGCTCAAAATTAAATTGAGATTTATACATTTGGATAGCATTTGTTCCCATAAAGGAACCTCTAGATGTAACATGAGCTATTTCTTGGGAAAATTAACAAATAATTTCAATTGGCCAACTTATTTGTGTTTAAATCCTTAAAATTGATGTTGTAGTATAGGTAGAAGAACATTAATGTAATATTCCTAATTAGCTTTCAGCTAGTTGGAATATTAATTTTGGATTTTTTTAATAAGATAGATGAATAAGTAGGTAGAGAGACCCATAAATATCTTTAGTAGGAATAAAACCACTCCTAATGTGAATGTGGATCATTGTATCAACTAAATAAAGAACTTTTGGGTGTGAATAGGGGCTTAATCATGTGGACAGGGTCAAATTTGACCAAGTCAATAGAGCTATCATGGAGGTAATGGAGAATTAATGGAGGACAACGTGGTCATGATGGAGGAGTGTAGGCACGAGAGTAGCATATTTAATGAGTGGGACCCCGGGTGAGGAGGCTCAACAAGAATATAAGGAAGGGGATGGTGGCCATATAAGGCACTATGATTATTGTTTATGTCTTCGTCTTTTATGAATTTTTACATGCTTCAGCTATTTAGTGGAGTTTTTTGTGTTGTTTAGCACAAGGGTGTTTTCGAGCGAAAATCCCACCCTCATCCTCGGGGGAATTTGAGTGGCTACTCAGGAGAGGTTCATTGAGCTTCATTTCAACCATATGGCATAAGCCCAAGCTTCATCCATCATCCATAATGCAGTCTCCTTCAGAATTGTGTTGTTTTGCAGGGCAGCAACAGGTTAGGGTTGATAGACCTAGTTTTTGAGCTTTTTTTCTAGTGAGGGGAGCAACCCTTCATCCGAGAGGATAGAAAGGAATATATGTAAGAATTATTTCACCATATAGAATAAATCCAAGCAATATCCATCCCCTACAGCGTAGTCTACTTTAGATACTACGTTATTTTGTAGGGCAGTTGCAGTGGAGGGTCAAGTACCCAAGTTCTTGACCTTTTTTTCTAGTGAGGGGAGCAACACTTCATCTAGAAAGTTAGTGAGGAAGGGTATAATTTTTTTTTATATCATATCAGCCACCTCCCAGTAGTTATCTAGTTGTAGAGTGTTATCGAGCCCCAGGGCTACATTTTGCATTTTGGCATTTTTTAATTTCCGGAAACCCTTTCCGGGTTGTCTTGGAATTGTGCTAGAAGGCCTATATATTTGATCCTAAAATTTTCTAAGAGCTATATCAGAATATCCACGTACTTTAATTTACATCAGTAGTTATCCCCAAAAAAAGGTGCATTATATTAGCCTCCAGCATTATTATATAGCAGTTGTTCTTCATGTTTCATGTACTGGGTTCTTAGAGGCTTGTTTTTCCTAGCTTAAGTTTCTTTTTCCTCAAGATTTTGTACACATTTTCTGTTATAATGTCTAATATAATGGCTCCATGATCTGCTCTCATTTTATGTGTTGATATTTCACTTCATTTTCCAGTTATATGTTCTATACTCCTTGTTTTCCTATTTTGGAATATTACAGTGGTATCGGAGCATAATCTTGGCTCAGCCTGTGTATTGCAACCACTATGTCATAAGAAGAGGGAGAGCCTCTCAAAGAAAGGGAGAAGAGGTATCTTAATAGAAACTAGAGATATGATTATACAAAAAACAAATAAGATAAGGGAAAAACTCCCATATCCAGAGATATTGATGATAAGGAGTTTACCAAACTTATTCTCCAAACCATGCAAGATATTGAAAGAAAAATCCAAGAGATGAGGATAGAGAGACACAAAGAATCCCCTAGTGGGTTTCTACATGGAGAAAGATCTAGAATTTCACATCACTAGTATGAAAAACTAGTGAGGCAACAAGTTTCCCAATGCTTCACTATGCCTACATTCTTAGCAGTGGGAAATGGAGGTGTATGACCCCAAGAAGAAGAAACTCTTGAAGATTATTTTCTTGAGTATGAGTCTCAATCTCAGAGATTCAAGGATCATCTAAAATTTTCAAGATTTTTTTCAGATCAAGGACAACATGAGACCCTGACATAACACTACAAGTGGAGGATTCATATAAAACAATGATCTACAATGTACTATGGGTAGATTAATTTTTTCTGCTTTTGATGTGTCATCCAAGTGCACATCCAAGTCGTGGGTGGAGAAGCTAGACATCTAATTCTAGTTGAACCAAATACTAGAGATTAAAGGCATCAAAATAGTAGCACTGCACCTTGAAGGTGAGGCACATAATTGGTGGTCTCATGGCCTTTCCACATTGGGGCATGCAAATGTGACTTCCTATTCAGAATTATTTAGGATTTTAGTGGAAAGATTTGATCAAAGATATTCATAGGCACATTTTGTTGAGCTAGCCAAGCTTAAGCAGTCAGGTAATCCAGAATCCTATATATTTGAATTTCTAAAACTTTTCATTATGGTGCCAGATCTATCTACAACTAGGAGAATTACATGTTCATCGATGGGCTAACAGAGCCTCTGCATGGGTTATTTAAGTCCACTAAACGAACTACACTCCAAGATTCCATTGAGAGGGCTAGAGACTTAGAAGATGCTTTGCCAAGGGCAAGAGTTCCATTTCAGCAAAATCCCACTTTCCAATCAAAGGGGAAATATGTGAAGATTTTTCCTCCAAAGGATAACTAGAACAAAGGACCCCTTAGTGATGATGTCCGAAGAGATTTGAGGAGGAAGTAGCTTTTCTTGAATTTCCAAGAGTGATCTGAAAATGGGTTGGATAACTTGTTATGCTTTTCAAGAACCTCGCACTCAGTTAAACAAATAAAAGATGTAACTTATACTTGACAATTTGTGGAATTTTATACTTGAAATAGGTGTATTATTTTTAACTGTTTAAGTGTCTTAATTCCATTTGTTCTTGCTAAAATTAAACATGTATAACAAAAATATAATGCAACAATGAAACATCCCCACATAATAGAAAAAATAATCTAGGAGTTCACCCGAATATTGTGGTCTACATCTCCTTGAGCTTTGTCATCTTCACTTCGCCCTTTGGGATTATGGTAAATTTTATTTTACATGTTCGACATTTAATTCCAATGGATACTGAATTAATCCAAAGGGCTTGTAATACCATTTATATCTGTGTCATGGTTGTCATCACTCTGCAAACAGCTTTAGGCTCCCTTAGAGTCAATTCCTTCATTGAGTTACACTGACCTACAATGAGATTCTCCATGGAAATAACTCCTTCAGAATTATTTTACTGTCCCTAAAACCACACCTACTATCTCCATCACACATCAGACACCAAATATCGATTAATAATTTTCTTAAAATGAACACTCCATCCCCAAACTAGGTCTTCCTCCATGGTTTGCCGAGGGCTGCCCAAAAATTTCCTTCAGCTTATCAAGCTCTCAAAGCTCTCAAATGGCTCTGTAAATCCCATCATTCGATTCATAATTACAAAATTGTTTAGGATATACTATTTTTTCACTGAAAATGGCCTCCGGTTGCTCCGGTTTCACCTCCAATAGTTGTCGGCACCCCTTGGCATTGAGGTCACTGAAAAATTCTCTTATGGGTTCTTGACCTCTAGAAGTCCTAAAACACTTCTGAAAACTCCTTCAATGGATTCATGTTTAATATCAAAAATGACTATTGGTTTGCTGCATATGGTCTCTAGCTTCCCTAGCTTGGCCTTGAACTGTTGCTGGAAAACGTTGGCACTGATGGCCCCTGGAAATTTACTAAAGCTTCTCAGATTTCTAAATTACTCTACATGCTCTAAAAACCATCTCATTAGTTTCAAAACATCTGAAGTATCCAAACTTGACTATTGGATCTCTGAATAAGGCCTCTAGCTCCCATGGCTAGGCCTCAAACTATTGTTGCCCCTTCTGGCCCTAGTGACCCCTTGAACTTATGTGATGCAAAAACCTACTTAGAAGCTCTATGTTGTCTCTTTATCCTATTCCATTGAGTCTGGAATGTTGGAGATATTCTAAATTGACTATTGGCACTCCAAAATTGGGTGAATATAGCTCAAGATAGAGCCAAAACAAGATTTTGGCTAGTGTCCCCTACATTAGCTCCACTAAATCTAGAGCACTACACATAACCGTAGTTAGAATAGGCACAAAGCCAAAAATTTGGTAGCGTCTCCATTTCTCCCCCAAACATAACCACAACATTTAAAGTTAATATTGTGGGTTGGGCACATGCCCCCACAAAATCCGCGGTCATGGTGACTGTTTGGCGGAACTCCAAGTGCAAACTGGGGTAATGGAATTAAAGCTTGAGTTTATTGTTGCATAACCATTTGCGAAAAATTCCAAGTTAACGTTACCATGTGGCCATGTGATCATTCCATGGGAAACTGTTTTAGGTTGATAGTTTATGTATTGCGCCTGGACTATAGATCCGTGGCCACATGGAGAGGGGCTGGCCCTCGAGGGCTGGCCCTTCATAACCCCCCCATACATGCAACCACTTCACCATAAATAAAATTGCCACCATAGTAATGTTAAGAATTATTGGTAGGGAAAATGGTAACGTGTGGGCTTGGTGCGCACAAGGTCCAGGGTTTGACCCCGACCGCCCAAACAAAATTTTATATGACCATTCTTGGGCCACGTGGAGTCCTTTGGGCTTGTCACCTGTTAGCCTTCCATTGGATACAAAAAATGAAAGTCAACCAATTTCCCAATAATATGTTGCGAAGTGTCCATCGCTGACTGGACCATAAGGAATATTCCAAGAAAATTCCCTGGAATATTCTTTTTTAATTTCCCAACATTTCCAAGTAAAACTTGGTCAAAGTCCAGTTTTTGCAGTTTGCTATACTTTTCAAGCTGCGATAACTCTTCATATGATGTTGGTTTTTGAACCGTTCACGGCGCCGAAATCAGGAAGACGAGATATATCTAGTTGCGTAGATTTGGCACACTTCTGAACAGTTTTAATTTTGAGCTATCACTCTCGTCTATGATCCAGTTCTAATCACACCCCCCCATTAGTAATATTTTGGAACCCAAAAGACTGATATGTTGATCTATACAGTAGATGAGAGTACAACACCCTATTATTTTTAGCCTCCAAACACTTGCCTTGCATGGCTAGTGCCTTTGAATCACAATTTGAAGGTAGTCGACACTTCCCTTCCTGGATGTGCTTGTCCTACTGTCAAGAAATGTCTTCCTTGCACTCACTCAGAAATTTCTAGAGAAAACTTTACAGAAGGTAGTTGAACATCGCTTCTTTGAACATTAATTGAAGGTGGCTCAAAAAAACATGAGATTATAACATAAAAAATGCATACATAATCGAAATTTGCATATGTACAAATGACTATGTCTTACTGTGTTAAGAACTCCAACCACTTCTTACCAAACCGCTTCCATGGTGAATTTTGCTAATGCAAATCATCTTCATGTGAAACATCAATACTCACATCAATGATGGAATCCTTGGTTCCACTTTCGCCAATATTTTAGTCCTCTTACCTCATGTGCTTAGGACAACTGGTTTGATGCAATGTCCAACATTGGGAAACAACATGTCCCCTCTTATGGCAATGTGTGCAAGTCTTATGCACTTTCTTTGCAAGTTGCATTTTCTTCATCTGCTTCCTCTATGCCTTCTTCCTCATCCAGCATCTCTAAACATCATGGTTAAATCAACCACAATATGCACATCAAATATTTCTTCCATTTAAGCATAAAAAAATTTCATGCCTTGTAGAAACATAATCAACTTGACTATGGGAAGAATTATACGTCACATTCTGCTTTGCATGTCCATCCTTTTTGCCTTCTTGAGGAGATGAACTAGTATCAGTTCCAGCTTTCTCTTGAAGACTAACATTATTGTTCTTGTCTTGAAAACTGTCTGAACTTGCATGCTCGCCATAAGTTGCATGTCTACAATATTCTTGCTGCAACATAGGCTTAAAAAAATGGAAATCAACTTGAAAACAAGCTTGACATGTTTGTGGTTTAGAACTTGGAACAAAAGGTCTTCTTAAACTTGTCTCACATGCCTTCATGGCTTTGGAGTCTTCGCCATTGGATTAAACATAACCAAGACCAAATTTATTAGGTCGTTCCTCATCCAAAATAGGATCAACCATGACTTGTGCATGTTTACCTAAATCCTTGCCTTCATAACCCATTTTAAACATTAAATTGGACCCTATACCTCTAGTGTGCTTTTCAAATGAACCAACACATCTATTGGATGAGTAAAATGAAGACAAATTAGAGCGAATTACCTCTTATTCATGCATGTTATTGGTTAAAGCCTGTTGGGCTTGATGGAGCTGCATCTCCATCTCATGCATTCTTTGAATAATTGTTTCCTTCTCTTGCTTCATAGAAAACAATTTCTCACGAAGTTCACTACTTTCTCTTCTATCTTCAAACAAAATCTGCACCATGTCCTTCAGGATGTAGAAGTCACGCTTCATGTATTCATCAAATAATCTTGTGAAGGAGGAGGATTTGGAAACCTCACTTGAAGAATTTTTCATAATGAAAATGAACTAAATAAATTCAACAAAGTTCATAAAGCTTTCAACACAATGACAAAGCTTTTAAAAAAAAAGGCTGTAGAGACAAGCTTTGATTCAAGAAGCCAAACAACAAACCCTTTTCTGCTTCAAGGGTTGCCTTGAGGTCCTTTGGGTAAGGAATATGCCTTTAGAATTTTCTTCCTTCTTGTCTTCTTCTAGACTTAGCTATCAATATGTCTCCCTTCACCTCCAACAAACTAAAACAACAATTAGTTTGCAAACAGTAAAATAGTCAATCTTTTGCATTGTTTAAACACCTTTCAAGTCATACAAGCAAGATATTTCTATGTCAATCAAGAAACCAAGTGCTATGATACCAACCTGATCTAAAAATGGGTTGGATAACTTTTTATTCTTTTCAAGAACCTCCCACTCAGTTAAACAAATAAAATATCTAGTTTATACTTGACAGTTTGCGGAATTTTATACTTGAAATAGGTGTACGATTTTTCCCTGTTTAAGTCTCTTAAGTCCATATTTTCTTGATGAAATTAAACATGTATAACAACAATATAATTCAGCATTAAGACATCCACACATAACAGAAAAATTAATCTAGGATTTCACCCGAATATCGTGGGCTATGTCTCCTTGAGCTTTGTCATCTTGACTTGGATATGTGGGATTATGGTAAAGTTTCTTTTAAAATTTCCACACTTAACTCCAATGGATACTTAACTGATCCAAAGGGCTTAGAATACAATCCCTTTCATGGCCGCCATCACTTAGCAAACAACTTTAGGCTCCCTTAGACTTGATTCATTCACAAAGCTACACTGAGCTACAATGAGCTTCTCCATGGCTCTAAATACTTTATAATTCTTTTACTGTCCTGAAAACCACACCTATTTTCTCCATCACACATCAGACACCAAATATCGATTGATAATTTTCTCAAAACGAGCACTACATCCCCAAACTAGGCCTTCCTCCATGGTTTTCCCAAGGCTGCCAAAAACTTCCATTCAGCTTCTCAAGCTCTAGAAGTTCTCAAATGTCTCTAAAAATATATCCATTGGATTTATAATGCCAAAATTAGTCAGGATAGACTTTTTTTTCACTAAAAATGGCCTCCGACTGCTCCGGTTTTGCCTCCAACACCTTTCAGCACCCCCTGGCACTAAGGTCACTAAAAAATTATATGGTGGGTTATCTACCTCTATAAGTCCTAAAAAGCTTCTGAAAAATCCTTCAATGGATTCATAATGTTTTTTACAGTTAGAAATGACTATTGGTTTGCTGCATATCGTCTCTAGCTTCCCTTGCTAGGCCTTGAACTGTTGCTCGCAAAAGGTGGCATTGATGGCCCTTGGAACTTTACTGAAGCTTCTCAGATTTCTAAATTTCTCTACATGATCTAAAAACCATATCATTATTTTCATAACATCTGAAATATCCAAAATTTACTATTGTATCTCTAAATAAGGCCTTTAGCTCCCTTGGCTAGGCCTCAAACTTTTGCTGCCCCTGGTGGCCGTAGTGGTCCCTTGAACTTATATGATGAAAAAACATGCTTAGAAGCTATCTGATGGCTCTGAAACCCACTCCATTGAGTCTATAATGTTGGATATAGACGAAATTTACTATTGGAACTCCAAAATTGGGCGAATCTAGCTCAAGATAGAGCCAAAACAATATTTTTCCCAGTGTCCCCTACTTCAGCTCCACTAAATCTGGAGCACTGCACTTAACTGCCGTTAGAATAGGCACAAGTCCAAAAATTTGGTAGTGCCTTTATTTATTTTCCAAACATAACCACACCATTTAAAGTTAATATTGTGGGTTGGGCACATGCCACCACAAAATTTATGGTCATGGTGACAGTTGGGTGGAACTCCGGGCGCAAACTAGGGCTATGGCATTAAAACTCGAGTTCATTGTTGCGTAACCATTTGCGAAAAATTTGGAGTTAACGTTACCATGTGGCCATGTGATCAGTCCATGGTAAACTGTTTGTAGTTGATAGTTTATGTATTGACTCTAGAGTCATGGCCACATGGGGAGGAGCTGGCCCTTCCAAACCCCCCATACGCATAACCACTTCACCATAAATAAAAATGCCACCATAGTAATGTTAAGAATGATTGGTAGGGAAAACAATAAAGCGCGAGATTGGTGAACATGAGGTCCACGGTTCGACCCTGGCCACCTCAAAAAAGATTTATATGACCATTCTTGGGCCACGTGGCGGCCTTTGGGCTTGCCATGTGGCATCCTCCCATTGGATACAAAAAACTAAAGTCAACCAATTTCCCAATAATATGTTGCCGATTTTCCATCATTGATTGGAACATAAGGAATATTTCACGGAATATTCTAGGGAATATTCCAAGAATATTCCCTGGAATATTATTTTTTAATTTCCCAAAATTTCCAAGTCAAACTTCGTCAAAGTCCAGTTTTTTCAGTTTACTGGACTTTTCAAACTGTGATAATGTCTTCATACGATGTCGATTTTTTGAACAGTTCACGGTTATAGAATCATGCAGAATATCTATCTGATTGCTCAGGTTTGACACACTTTTGAACACTTTGAATTTTGAGCTATCACACTAGTCCATGGTCCAGTTCTGATGAAAGAGCCATGGGTACCAAGGAATCGATGCACTGCAGGAAAGGAACACTATATAGAGGTATTCTAAGATAGTAAGGAGGAGGAAGAAGATGAGCCAGAAGGACACAACAATGTTGTGATAGTAGGGGAGGATCCACCACCACTAGGAGGTGGGAATGGGGCATTTTCTCCAATTGGAGGGGCCCTTGCATATTTGTGGGGAGTACCCAAGTATCTGAATTTGAGAGTTCGAGGTACATTTCAAGGGAAATGCATATCAGTATTGATAGATAGTGGGGCTACCCACAATTCCATTGATGCTAAGTTAATGCAAAGGAGGAAAATACCCATTGATGATATTGATGGATTCTCAGTTTTGGTTCCAAGAGCTAGAACCATGCAGTGTCACCATGGGAACATACATTTTGAATGATCACTTATTTTTTTTGATATTCCTAACACCAATGTGATATTGGGTGTGCAGTGGTTGATTTCTTTGGGGAAGGTCACCAAATATTGGGAGACTTTGCAAATGGAGTGGGTAGATATGAAGAGTGGCCAACATCAAGTGATTAGGCGCATGCACAGCTATCCATCCCATGCATTCTCTGTACATAAGATGGAGACGGATTTTCTTAGTGGAAGCAAGGATAAATCAGTCCACTCATATATACAGTCTAATCTAGACTATGATGTTTCATTATATGGAGGCATTCCACGAGGAATACTCCTGGATTGGAAGATGATCAAAGAGTTCTCACGACAAGTTGCACCATTCATCGATCTGGTTGAGAAGGGAGCCTTAGGTGAGACTAGCATAGTGGAGAGTGCCCTTGATTGGCTCAAGGAGGCAATGATCATTTTTCCAGTATTAGCATTTCCATCACTCACCAAGCCTCTTGTGCTGAAAGGTGGTGTTTTAGGAGTAGATCGTGGAACAATCATGGTGCAAAGGGGCTACTCCGTAGGTTTTGAAATTCAGGAGATACTCCCACATAGGAAAGAGTATTCTATGTATGAAAAGGGGTTGTTGGAATTCATCCATGCATTGACCAAACTTAGTAAGTTTTGGATGGAAAATAGCTTCCAAATGAAGATTGAACACCATAAAATTCAATATTTTCTTGAGAAAAATCAGTTGCAAGGGAGGTAGAAAAGGTGAGGTAAAAGTATTTCAGCATGTAAATTTTGCATTGAGCATGTTAAAGAGGGGATCCATGAGGTGACCGTTTAATTATTACAGAGACCAGCAACGCTGTCATTGAGGAGTGTAGATCTATATTGGGAGTCCCAACTATTGGTGGAGTATTCCAAAAATCACTTCACATGTGAGGTGCTTGATGGGAAAGTGACTGATGAGAGATATAGAGTGGTGGATGGAGTAATATATTTCTAGGATTAGATCTTCTTGACTAGAGACTCCAAGCTCAAGAATAGGATTCTACATGCAGCACATGATTCACTCATTTCTGGTCACCAAGGTTTCATTGGGACATATCAGGCCATTAGCGAGAGATTTTCATGGGAGGGTCTCAAGGAGGATATGTTCTAGCATATTAGGGGATGTGTAGTTTTCTTGTAGAATGAGGAGGGAAAAAACCATCCTACAAGGTTGTTACAATCACTTAATTTTCTGGGAGAGAGATGGGAGAACTCATATATGGACATCGTCACCAGGTTTTCGATAGTACATTGTAAGAGTTGTATCTTTATACTTATTGATAATCTAACGAAGTATTTTCATTCCCTTGCCATTTATATACAGTGCATTGCTCCACAAGAGGGAAAGCCTCTCCTTGGGCTTCATGATCTTCTTAAGACAAAAATCAGTGATAGAGATAGCCCTATCTTGTATGGATTTGGGCAAGTATTGTTCTATTTTGAGTATACAAAATTGACACCTAATTCCATTTACTACTTCCAAGTAGATGAGCAGAAAAAAAAAAGAGAGTGGTTTGGAAGCTACTTGCCACATTATATTAAGGGGAATCAAGGAGCCAAATTGCACTGGTTCTACTTGGGGTACTATTGTCACCATTCAGGATTTCATATGGCACTCAATATCTTTCTCCTTTTGGCTCCATATGGTGATGATGTTCTCTTCACTGTATGTGGAATGACTTGGGCAAGTAAGGTTCCTAGAACCAAAGCTTAGATCCCAGAGAGTCTGGATGCATTTTGGAATCCTGGGGACAACTTTATTGCTACCCAAGATCAGTAGTATTTCTACATAGATCATATATGGGAAGAGAGACAATGTGGGTTGGACAGTTTGGTCTATCATTTTCATCCATACATCCCATGTACATTACAAAAGAAAGGGATTGAGGAGCTTTTGTATGGGAAACACATGGTGATCCATCTTGTTGGGGGAGTAGCATAGGGGTTGGAGCATCTCATTGGGGTTAAGATCCCCAAAAATTTTCAGATCACATGCCTCAATAAGGCCACTAGAAATAATTTAGTTGCCTCCATGGATCTCCCACTTCTTTATGACGAGAGACATTTGGTTTTATTATCAAACACCAACTTGGACACTTGGGAGGGTCAGGTAATAGAAAGATTGATTGGAGAGCATTTGGTTCAGTGGAGGATTCTATCAGATGATGATGCTATAGGTGAAGGAGACAATATTTTGTAGGATCCATCCTTGCAATCGCTTGAGGACAAGCAACATTTGGGAGGGGAGGACTGTAATATTCCAAATTAGCTTTCAGCTAGTTGGAATATTAATTTTTTCTTTTGTTAATAAGATAGATGAGTAAGTGGGTAGAGAGACCCATAAATATCCTTAGTAGGAATAAAACCACTCCTAATGTGAATGTGGATTATTGTGTTAGTTTAATAAAGAAATTTTTGGTCTGAAGAGGGGATTAAGCATGTGGACATGGTCAAAATTGATCAAGTCAACAAGGCTTACAGGAAGGTAGTGGAGAATTAATGGAGGACAACGAAGTCATGATGGAGGAGTGTATGCATGAGAGTAGCATCTTTAATGAGTGGTACCTAGGGTGAGTAAGCTCACAAAGAATATAAGGAAGGGGATGGCAGCCATAGAAGGCATTATGCTTATTGTTTATGTATTGGTCTCTTATGACTTTATGCAAGCTTCAGTTGTTTAGTGGAGTCTATTGTGCTATTTAGCACAAGGGTGTTTCCGAGCGGAAATCCCACCCTCATCCTTAGGGGACTTCAAGTGCCTACTCAATAAAGGTTCATTGAGCTTCATTTCCACCATCTAGCATAAGGCCAAGCTTCAGATATCATCCAAAATGTAGTCTCCTTTAGGATTGCATTGTTTTATAGCGCATCAACAGTGGAGGGTTGATAAACTTAGTTTCTGAGATTGTTTTCCAGTGAGGGGAGCATCCCTTCATCTGGGAGGCTAGCAAGGAAGCTCCATGAGAATTATTCCACCATCTAGAATCAAGCCAAGTAGCAGACATCACCTACAACATAGTATCCTTCAGAAATTGCATTATTTTGCAGGGCAGTTGCAGTGGAGGGTCAAGTACCCAAGTTATTGACCTTGTTTTCGAGTTATGGGAGCAACCCTTCATCCAGAAAGTAAGTTAGGAGGGGTATGAGCCACTTTTATACCATATTAGTCACCTCCCACTAGTTATCCAGTTGCAGAGCGTTATTCATCCCTAGGGATGCATTTTTCATTTTTGCATTTTGTGTATTTCCATAAACCCTTTCTGGGTTGTCTTGGAATTGTGCTAGAAAGCCTAGATCTCTGATCCCGAAATTTTCTAAGCACTATATCAGCAAATTCATGTAGTATAATTTACAACAATAGTTATCCCTAGCAAAAAATATGTTTTTTTAGCCTTCAGCCATCTTATATAGCAGTTGTTATTCATGTTTCATGTATTGGGTTCTTAGAGGCTTGTTTTTCCTAGCTTGAGTGTCTTTTTTCTCAAGATTTTGTACAAATTTTCTGATATAATGTCTAATATAATGGTTCTATGATATGCTCTCATTTTATATGTTTATATTTCACTGCATTTCCCAGTTATATGTTATATATTCCTATTTTCCCTATTTTGGAAAATTACAATTAAGGAATTTGATATTTAAAATGCAGGGCTAAACAAAATCATATGAATTAGATCCTCAACAGAGAACATGAAATGAAAGAAAATGAGATGCAGAAACCATGGAGTAGTACATTAAGGTTTCTTAGATAAAAATTATAGTTACAAACACATGTTAGAATGTAGAAATATATGTTTAACAATTTTTCCTATTATCGATTTGTTCTAATTATCTCTAAACTAAAACAAATACACCATAACAAAATTGAATGCCACATGCCTAAACATTTGCATTGGGAGAGGAACTTGTGCCCTCAAGCCCGACACTTGGGTCTTCAGGCTCAACTAAATATTGTTCAAGGAGTGTTTCAAATCTTTCCCACAAAGTTTTATCTATATTTGGGCATTGATAGTTCTTTTGAAAATAATCCTATAGCTATGAGAGCTTGGTATAGTTTGGAGTGGATTCAAACAAACTTCTTAATGACCAAAATAATTGGAAATACCTCTACAATAAGTTAAATATTGTATTTCCTTTCAATACCACATTATTATCCAAAAAATAGGTGTCCAGTATATATTTTACGGCTATTAAATCCTGCTCATAATCATCCTATGAAAATAAAATTTTATCTATACCCAAATAGGTTGTTAATCTATCTCTCTTCCTCTGATAAAACTTATATTCAAAAGTGGTTAATGAACTATTAAATACCTCTAGTTTATTCTCAGCCTAAACACATAGTTGTCTCTTCTCAATAGCATTCTTTATCTCTAGAATTAACGTAACCCTATCAACAATCTGCATTTCATTCAAGTATACTCGATATTTTTCATTTAAGAATTTGATAAATTTTTTTGCTCTGTGTGATTCTTTTTTATTTTCTTTCTTGCATGCAACAAAAAATTCAATAAAAATAGAAAATACTACCCTTTATTCTCCAATAAACTGGAAAATTTTCCATGTAGCACATACTTGTTGGACGATAACATTAAAAATGATAGGTATAGCATGAATTTGGGATATATTCCCTTTTGATGTACTTTTTAAGTCCTTTACCTCTTCGAGAGTTGTATTTTACATTTCAGAAATTTTTTCTTCCTCCAATTTGGATGATTTTAATTTCTTCTCCTTAGTAGATAGCTTGCTTGAACCAATTTGATTTGATCTTGAATATTTTTCATTTTTGCCTCAGAAATGTTAAGCTTTGTCACCACATTTTTCAGGTTTTTTGAAGGATCATATGATTTAGTAGGAACTAAAATTGTGCAAACACGATCTACAATAAGTCATTCCATGTAATGAATCTTCTCCTTCAAGGATGCTACCTCTTTGTTCTTATCAATCAACTGAAAGGTTATTTGTTCCTTTTCTTTCCCCACATAACCTAGTTCATTAGTTTTCACAGGCTCTGTTGTATTCATCATTAGCTTTTGTTTTAATTATTGGATGTTAGCCTCTATTCCTTTTATTATGGATTCAATTTCCTTTTTTTCCTCTCGATTAAAACCGAGTTTGATGATAAACTCTTTTAAATGTAGATTTAGTACATAGATGGCCCTATAATGTGCCTTTTATTTATTTATTCTATTAGAGTCCTTTTCTACAAGTTTCTTCGCTTTGTTGATTAGAAGTGAGACCTTGCTAAGATCATGACATATCATCTCACCAGTATTCCTATGCAAATTAATCTTGTCATGAAGAGGGAAATATGTAGTATTGAGAGATAAGTCCACATTTTTAAGCAAAACCCCTGTGGGGCATAATTGACAAGTAGGATGAAATAATGAAACCTTGAGTTGGTTCTTATCCAAGTCCATTGTTAAAATAAATCTGGTATGAGAAGAATATAATACATTTTTGGTTAGTTGAGAAATAATCACCATCTTTGCTCTCTGATTGCATTCTTAAATTTTTTGATAGTATTTTAATGTTTCATATAGAATATAAGAACTCCATTCCTCTATAGGAACTTTCATGTATGTGGATCTGGATGGTACAATCTTCTCTAGATTTTATAGGATCATGTGAAAACCAGGTTGATCAGAGGTATTTATTTTTAATTTCAATTGTATTTCCTCCGCATCCTAAGGTTGTATCATAGCCTTATTTTTTGTATGTACCTCCACTTATATATACATTTCTTCAAGAGTATTCCTTTTTAAAATTTTCTCTTTGCTTGTAGGGGTCTCAATCTCCAATTCTGAACTGATGGGCTAGGCCTCTTAATTTTCCTTCCACTCTATTTTAGTACTACTTTCATGGATATATGGGGTTGATTTGACACTCTTTCTCCTATCATAAGAAATATGGTGAGGATCACATTTCCATCTCTTTCCTAACTAAAAATGGAACTCATTAATATTGTCTTCAACATAAGTTAGAGCTTGTCTAGAATTTACATTGCATGCATCCACATTATTTTCTAACTTAAACCTGTATCCCTTATGCCTAGGAAGGAAATAAAATTGATCCATATATAATATTTGTATGGTAAATTCCAAATAAAAACCCATCATTGGAATAGATATTGGACTTATATAGGGTTTCTCATCAAATCCATACAACCTGATCTGAGTAAAATCCTCAAAAAAATACCGTTCTCCTAGTTTTCCATCATTTCTCAGCTACATTAATTGCTTCTTTTAATGGAGGATCCTTGGGGATGGTGTACCATTCAAGGTAGTGTAGATGGTGGCCCTAAAAGTGGTCAGAAAATAAAAAAATACCTTATTTTCATGCTTTTGTTTGACTATATTTTTACATTCAAGCACAAAGTTTCTCTGGTTTATAGAGACAAAATTTCTTAGAGCTATGTACTAAAATATATCGGTATGAACATACAAGAATAAGTAGAGAAGAATTAATGGATATTTGAACATAAGTGAAATGTGGAACTGCCCAAACTAGAGATTAATGGATTTAGTGTTGTGAAACCAGCCCCAAAAATAGAAGAAAAGAGATATCAACGCCTTAGAAATAAGCCACTTCGAGGGGGAAACCTCCAATACATTACATGAATGAAAAAATCTTGGATGATACAAATTACAAAACCTCCCTTCTATATATAGGAGTCCATGGGACCATAATGTAATCCTAGACGACCTAACAATAATAATTTAAGAGCACAATAATAACAATATGGGGGTTACAGGGGTACAATAATAACAATAAGTGGGTTACACTAACAACAATAAGGGACTATACTAGTAATATAGGGACCTAAAATTTAGCTAGGAACTCAGGAATGCCTAAATAATCAGTGTGATTTAACATGTGGCTCAGAAACACTAAGGCCAAATTAGTCACATTAATGGTTTTATTACCCAAGTAGCACCAAAATTAATGCTAAGAACTTTTTGGAATATTGATAAAATGTATTTAGAGCATAGGTCTTGACTGACTGAGGAGTTGGTGTCCCTAGTGGTGAAGTTTCTACAAACAAGGTGAGTGTATTCCCTTTTGATAATTGAGTGAAGCATAGATCCAATGAGTCTTCACTGAATGGATTTGGGTTTTGGAGATTAGGGAAGTACAAACCCTTGTGAATGAGGTCATAGGTGAATTCAAGTATAACTTCTCCTATGGAAGATACAACGTAGTTTCTCAGAGGGATGTATGTAGAATCCAACCAAGTCACAAAATTAGGAAAGTGATAAGTGGATGAGGTTAAATTATAATATAGAACATAATTTAGTATGTCAAAATAATATCGTTTGCTCAGAAAATTTCCCCAAGATTCACGATGGAAATAGTTGAAGACAAACACATACCTTGGGTTGTGTATCTCGCCTTTAGTATCTATGTAGTGTCCTTCAATGGAGGGGTTATAGGTTGCAGTATTGGGGGTGGTTTTATAAGACTTATTTAACATTAACATGATGACAATTGGTTTTAATGCGGAGTATATGTACCCGAAACCAAAGGGGAGTGGTGGAAGTTGGAATGTGTTTTTTGTGAGTTGACTTGCACATCTAAAATGGATGGGGAATAAGGAAGAATTATATATAAAACCTTTTGTTCATTTGAGTTTGATAAGAGTAGGGAATTTGATGGAATGCATGCAAGACACGAGTAATGATGTGAGAGGAAAATGATGTGGGTAATGAGGTAGGCGAATAACTCAAGGGGGGGAAGGCACAGGACATGAGGTGGAGTGGGGATGCGGTGGTAGGCAAGATCACTTTGCATGGAAAATTTTAGGGGTTAATATTCACAAGAGGTCTAATTTTTCATTTTTTTTTTCCAAAAAAAAAAAATTGCTAATTTATAATTTTTTTCTAAAAAATTACTTGCCCAATTTTTATAGTATTAAATTATTTTAGCTTGAAAATCACCAAAAAATTATATATAGACTATATAAAATTGTTATAATTTTGAATATTTTTACAAAAATATCCTAAAACATTTTACAAGTTGCATATTCTAGACTAGTGAAATTCACCAAGTTTTCTAAACTTTAAGATAAATTTCTAACCTTAAAATTTTCATTGTTGCTCAGCACACTGACTTGGCATGCTTGCATGGAAAAAAAAGATGTGACATGACGATAACATGGGTAGTTTTCAAAACCATTTATGTTCGTGCTCTACCCTCACTCGATCTTTTCTAAAAAATGAGTCGGGGTGGCACAATAGATCATAGCCATTTATCGAATGATAAACTAGATTACAACCTCACATTGCGCCACCCCCTACACACCTTAATGATTATAATACTTGGTGTGGTTCATTTTTGTACAATGATAATGAAGCTATGTTGATACGCTAGTGAAATTGCGTGGAACTTAACCATTGGTACTAATTGATGTAGACCCATTTTTAGAAGCTTGTGCCTAGGTCTGTTAGTTTGGAAATAACAAGAAAAAATGCAACTGCGCTAACCCAAATAATTCTCCCTCGTTTTCATTTTATATTACTCCCCCTTCCCTTTTTTTATAATTTTTTGGAAAAGAAAAAAGACCTAGGTACAACATAACGCATACCCCATACAAAATAAGCTATATTACATGGGATTGATTATGGATGATTGGGTTGAGAGAAAATTACATGGGATTGATTATGGACCCAATATACATGTGTTGAGGAGCGTGGGATGATTTTTTTGGAAAGAAACAATCCTTGTGATGAAGATCACTTGAAACGTGCAACCCATGCTTAGATAGTGCACCACCTGAGGATTAGCCTCTTGATGTATATAACTTAGAGAGAGAGAACTTCACTTGGAGACATTATCTTGTGCATTAAATTAAATTGCTTGTGTAATTAGTCCACTTCAAAAATCTTTCCCTCCCTCACCTACTCCGTATAGAGGTAAGATAATGCCTTCGTCTATACTATACTCATTGTTAAATATATATAATTTCCATGGGGAGTTATTAGTGCTTGTGTGATGAAATGGAGGAAGACCTAGAGTTTGTGATATAAACTATCGAGAATAAATGAACATGATTGCTAACACTAGGGCTGATCTTGAGTCTTAGCACTTGTCTTATCAATTATTTTCCATATGGTAGATGAAGGGTGTATTGAGGTAAAACATATTTGTTTTGGATATATATATATATATATATATATATATATATATATATATATATATATATATATATATATATATATATATTCACGTAACTGACTATGGGAACATACATAGGAAAATTTACGATGTAGGCCTATGTTGGAGCTTGTTTAAACTTTGAAGGTCTAGTTTGAAGGAAAGGACTTGATTAGAGGGTATTTTATCTTGTCAAAGGGCTTATTCCTCCTTGTAGCCTCATTAATCAAAGTGAATATTTATTTTGGGGATCTTGGTATTTTGGTCCCTTGACATCCTCATTCTCCTTAGTTAAGAGGGAGAGTTAACCTACTAACTCATTAACTTGGTCCTCTTGCATTTGAATTTCTAATATATTTTAATTGAATTTACATTCTAATTGAATTTTCAACTTGTATTTCCTTGCACTTCTACTTGATATAAGTTGCACTGGAAAATATTGTTGGCTTGTTTCAACTGCAATTATGATCTAAGTATTTCTAGTCACTGTTATAGATGTCATCTTCCATTTAACATAAGTGATATCTCTATAAATTATTTTCCTCTTCAACTATCTAAATAAGTGAGAACACATAATAGAAACATTATTACCTAATGACATTGTGGGATTTCTCTAATATAAGAACATCTATTCATGCTATTATTTCATTGAGGTAATTTATTATTTTTTCATTGAGCATTGTTATTTTCTAGTAATCTTGTATCTTTGAAGTACCTATGTCATTTGTGATTGAAAACACATTAGCATTAATTCTCTTTAAAGTAATTTTGATATCATTGTCTCATTTGAAAAAATTGCATTTTCATCCTATAATTTAACCTACATCCTAAAAATATACCTCCAAACCTAAGCTTGGTTGGTAGAAAGTTTGAGTGCCACCTTTTTCATCTAATTTGAGCGGCTAGACTCTCATTCACGGTTAACACAGGTGACCTTGTAGTCGTTAAGGCCACAACCCCTACAAGACGAGAGGCACTTTGGTAGTTAGAAGAAAGGGGAGGTATCATTAATAAAGCTCTAAATTTTTTCCTCGAGTGTTCTCTATACAACTTGTGTTTGTGAATCACCTCAAAAAAAATGAGAAGAAGGATTTACCTAGAGTAGGAATTTAACCAAAAGTAACTAAGATCTTACATTGAATCCTTCTAACTTTTCATCTCCTGTGGCATAACTATCATGATGGGTATTATATCTCCTTGCAATATGGTATTTTTTTTTTCTACTCATCTATTATTATATTTCTCATTGTATATTTACATGGTCATTCTTGTCTTGAGCATTTTCTTGTAATTAAAATCTATTTATGTTATGAAAGTTAGTTTTATCTACTCATATTTGATATTGTGTCATTTATAACACTTCTTGCAACATTTTTGTTATTATAAATTGAACATCTATTTATTCTCTAAATTTTAATTGAGCATTGTTAAGGCACTGGTATATCACCTTTACGTCTTATATTTTACTCATTTTATGTTAATTGAAATCCATTTAAAAAAATTTCTTATAAACAATTAAACTTTCTCTATTTAATAATCAAGTTGCAATAATAACAATTTCCTTTCCCTCATATCTCCTAGACAGTTCCAACAAGTTTCATCCTTTAGTTTTCACCTTTTAGGGACTTACCCCATTGACATGTCTAGGAGAAATTATAAATGGAGTGAATAGGTATTAGAGTGAGAAACCCTATTCTAAGTTTTGTGCCTTAGGCGTACACTTTAGGAAACAACATTTTTTTCCAAAATAGACCTTTTAAGTTTTTGAAATGCTACATGGGGGCATATTCTACTGGGTAGGAGACATGCTTACTCCACTCCTCACACTACTATGACATGGGTACTTCAAGCGGGATGTTCCCCACATACAACCTCATGATAACTCATATGGGTAAATTAGACTTTCATATCTCATTCATAACTCAATGGACCTAAAAAATTTCAAGGTTTAAGAAGATGGTTGATTGGCATAGGAGGTGGGTGTGCCTTGGATGATGATCAGTAGGAAATAGGTGGAAAGGAGGATAACCCTACAAGCATTGAAATCACATGGAATACCTTCGGAGGATGAAAAATTCACTTGATGATGCTTGGGTTGAGATCACATTACATGGCATTGATTATGGACGCAAGATACATGTTGTGAGGAGTAGAGTCAGATGATTTTATTGGAAAGAAATAAGCCTTGTGATTCCCAGACCTTTGAGCTTTGATCCTTGTCAAGGTTTGGTAATTCTTGGATATTTCAGCCTGTTAACACATTTAAAGTCTCAAAGTCATCTCAATTGGGTATTTATGGTCTAATTTGTGCTAAATTATTATCAGTGCTTCCATTTGTTTTGGCAGTGCAAATTAAAATGATATAAAAGAAGGCACTCCTAAAACAAAAGGTACTAAATACTATGCATTTTTGTAATGGAGGTGACGTAAAATGTGTTGACACCATGTGACATAAAATATCTTGTATGATATATGGAATTATCAAAGTCATGCGTTATAATCATTATTTACCAGTCAAATCATATTTTCTAACGTAAAGTTTTGATGACTGAATTAAAAATAGGCACGATTGGTATGATGGATGCATGAGGGATTTATAGATTTTATGATGACCTGTTATTTTAAATTAGCATTGTTTAAAAATGGAGTAAATTTTCCCAGAAATCAATATATTTTCTAGCATGATTTTTGTAATATCATGATTTTTTTTCTCGAAATCCCAGGTACAACTAATAAGCTTCAAAATTTTGGGTGCCATGGAGGGTTTTTAATGATGTCAAATCCATTTCCACCATCAAAAACATATTCAAGAAGTATTGTCATCAATTTTTTTTGGAAAAAAGGCTGTTGGATTGTGGTCTCCAGGCCAATTTATCCCATCGATAGACAACTTCGTTTGAATTTCCATATTTTTATGGCTAAGGTTCAAGTTTATTTGTGTTTCTCGTCTTTAGTTTTTTTGGTAGTAGATATCGGTTGTTTTTTCTAAAAATGGTGCCCAATCAATTTCCAATTATTCTATCCTTTTATAATTTCCAAATAAAATCACAAATATGGGATAGGGAGAGCCTTTTTGCAGTGATGAGTTGTAAAATACATACTTTATTGAATCTTATTATGAGCAATATCAATGTTTTGTGCATGTTGGCTGGGAAGGGTATTTTTTCCAGGGGTTCAATTATAATGTTTCTAGGTCCTTTGTATAGATATTTTATGGGAAGGTGGTTACTCTTACTGCCATTTAATTCCTAGTTACAAAGGAAATCATTACTGAGGAAATTGACTTTCTTTTTGATGGGGATAGATTGTTTAAAAACAGAAACCTTCTAGGTATTAGCATTGAAGTTTTTCTAAAGGAATAGCACCAAATTGAAAATTGGAGGATGAATGTGCAGAGAATATGGCTCAAACCCACCTGGAATGAAGCCCCAAAGTTCATATAGATATATTTTATGTATGAGGGAGGGTATGATAGGATTACCTATACCACTTGAATTTTTTGGCTCATTTGGCTGGTAAATTAAGAATGAATGTGTGATTTTTCTTGTTAAAAAGTCTTATGAAAATATCTGCAAATATTATATAAAAACCTAGGTGTCCCCCGTGTTATCACTCCATAATTTCTCAAGGCTAAAGAAATAAATCACCGAGGTAACCACAAACCTACTTTAGAGTTTAGGATCTAGCCCTCCTAAACTCGGAGAGGGCTCTCTCTTTATGAATTAGCTTTATTTGAAATAGATATTAGGCTAGTTAATAAGTACATAGTTGGTTTTTGAATTGGTTTGGTTGGAAATGCAGAGGAAGGCAATTGGGAAATGGAGTCAAAGAGGCTTAGGTGATCAATTTGCAGAAGTATCATGTTTAAGTGAAACAAGGCAAGGTATACATTACTACTGGATCCTTTTTATTTGGATGAAATGTAATAAAAGAATAAGGGAAACTCGATCGAAACTAGGGAGCATTTAGGAATTCCCTAATCTGGATATAAGAATAGAGGTTCAATCAAAACTAGGGAGTAATGAAGAATTCCCTAATCTGGATATCAGAAAAAAACATATAAATTACTAACAATTAAAGGCAGAGTGTATGATCTCAAAAAAATTTTCAGTAATACTCGTGTTAGACAATTCAAAATTAAGAAAACAATAAGATGGAAACAAAGGAAAGCACATATACATTGAGGAAAACTTCACCAATGGATATGGCACATGAATCCTCAAACAATTTCCCTTTTATTAATGCAAATAGTCACTTAAAATTAGTGAAATGCATCACACTAAATGGTGAGGTTCCTGGTTAAAAATCCCAACCAAAACCATAATAATTCGAATGATGAAGTATTATAGAGAAATATTACAAATTGATTTCAAAATTTGCTAAGTAGGCCTATTGGTATGGCTTTGTTGTCAGAAATGCTTTGTTGTCTCTTTATTTCACTGTATTTTGTTTATGACTGTTTATTAGCTTTTCATAATTTTATTATTGTCATAATATATTTTGGAAAAAATATAAATATCATTTTCACCTTTTCTTTGTAATTCAACCTGTTAAGTACTTTTATCCCTGTAAAAACTCGTGGATAAATTTCCAAACCATGTGTTGTTTTTTTTAGAAACCATGGGTTGTTTTCTTTTCTCATCATTTTACAAAACCAAGTGTAGTTTTATAAATCCATGGCTAGTAAAATATTTCATTTTGACCTTTTATTCCTATAAATAAAAAATATCTTTCTTCTCTATGAAAATATATTTACCTGTTTTTCCTTATATATGTAAAAATTACTTACATGAAGCTCTCTACATGAACGTATGACTACAAAATTTTCATCAATTTTTCTCTTGAAATAGTATATGCTTGCGAGGAGAAATTAACATAAAGTGAAAATTTTATATTAATTGGGTTTTTGAAAATACAAATAAACTCATGGAATTTTGGGGAGAAATTAATATAAAGTCCAAAAATTTATGTGAAGTAAGGGGTAAAAAAGGGATTTAATTAGTATAAACTTTTGGATAGTTTATACTTAGGATAGAATATTTCTCTACTCTCCTTATTTATTAAACTGTGGATTTCTTAATTCGAGATAGTCATAATGATGCTTTTAGCTAGGTTTGTACCTACCCATTGCTTTTCATTTCTAATATGGCAATAATTTGTAGAAATGCAAAGTATGCACAATATTACATGGTAAAATCATAGCTAATTAAAAATTATGATTCCCTATAATTATAGGACAATAACAACAACTTCATTTGGGGATGGCATCTCCTTCTGAGATTTCAAGAGCACTGTAGACTAATAGCCTAATCCATTGGGCTAATCCCAAATCTGCAACATGTTCTCTCATAAAACCTGTGTGACTGAAAATATCTAACTGAAATCAAACCTTTTTGCACACTGAAACCTAAAACATATTGAACTGAAATCTGAAATGTAATCTGAAACTGAAAATGGAAATAATTCTTTAAAAAATGCTCAAAATACTGAGCTTTATTTGCACACTGCTACCTATCCTATACTGCTGAAACTTATGTTGAATTAGGTAATACAAAAATTCCTATGAAGCCAGTCAAATAGATGTAGAAACAAATGGACAACTGGAATTCTTGTCAGAAAAATCAGAAGCATAAATTGATTATTTGTCCCCATAACTAAAGTCATCTGACACTTATAAAGAGTACATGTTTGAGAAGTTGAGCTAAGAAGAACCTCCATGTAATCTGCTATAGTATCAATAAAAGCATGATGTATGATATTTGCTGCTAGGCCTTTAATGACTGGTTGATCAGTTGAATCTTCAATTTAAAACCTTGCATCTATATTTTCATTTTTGTAGTCGAAAAGATAATTATCATCAATCTGCAAATTAAAAGGTAGTACAATTTACTCTTGCTTTGGAGAAGGAAGATTTTCTAGGAATTATTTAGGATCTTGGAAATTATAAGACTGAATTTGAGAATCTAAAAATTAAATACCATTCTCGAAATTTTCAACAATTAACTCAAGAAAGAAAGCTTTAGCTTAGGAAAAATTTTCATTGATTTGAGAACATGAAACACGGTAGAAATTTTTTATCAAGATGAAAATCTGCTAACTGATTCCTAGTTTCATTTGGCACTTCATAAAAATAAATGTTTTCCACAAACCCCGTCATTTTGTTCAGCAATAAATCTAGTCAACATGTATTTAGGTTTCCATGAATGATCTAAAGTTGGTTTCCTTGAATCATGGAGTCGTCATGTGAATAAATTTTTCTTATTTTTTCTAGTCACCATCCACCATCAGAATTTCCTTATTTTTTCTAGTCACCATCCACCATCAGAAATCAGATCTGAACTTTGATGTACTTTTTGCTGAGGAGAGTTCCCTAGTATGGTCACTAATATGTTATCACTGTGTAATTTCTCAAGGCTAAAGAAAGAAATCACCGAGGTAACCACAAACCTACTTTTGAGTTTAGGATCTAGCCCTCCTAAACTCAGATAGGGTTCTCTCTATATGATTTAGCTTTATTTGAAATGGATAGTAGGCTAGTTAATAAGTACAGAGTTTGTTTTTGAATTGGTTTGGTTGGAAATGCAGAGGAAGGCCATTGGGAAATGGAGTCAAAGAGGCTTGGGTGATCAATTTGCAGAAGTATCAAGTTTAAGTGAAATAAGGCAAGGTAGAGATTACTACTGGATCCTTTAGATTTGGATGAAATGTAATAAAAGAAGAAGGGAGACTCAATCGAAATTAGGTAGCATTTAAGAATTTCCCAATTTAGATATAAAAATAGAGGTTCAATTTCAACTAGGGAGAAATGAAGAATTCCCTAATCTGGATATCAAAAGAAAACATGAAAATTACTAACAGTTAAAGGTAGAGTGTATGATCTCAACAAATTCTACAGTACTACTCGTGTTAGAAACTTCAAAATTAAGAAAAAAATAGTATGGAAAGAAAGGAAAGCACATATACAGTGAGGAAAACTTCACCAATAGATATGGCACATGAATCCTAAAACATAAGCTCTTTTATTAATGCAAATAGTGACTAAAAATTAGTGAATTGCATCACACTAAATGGTGAGGTTCCTGGTTATAAATCCCAACCAACACCATAATACTTTGAATGATGAAGTATATATAGAGAAATATTACAAACTGATTACAATTTACACAATCTCAATGGATAGTATATTATTAGCTAGAATTTTAAAATAAACTCTAATAGAGACCAGACAATAGGCTTGATAGAGTGGACTGATATCCTGTCATTGTTTTGGAGGAAACAGTTGCGAAGTAGGCCTATTGTTAAGGATTTACTGTCAGAAATGCTTTGTTGTCACCTTATTTCACTGTATTTTGTTTACGAATATTTATTGGATTTTCATCATTTTATTATTGTCATAATATATTTTGGAAAAAATATAAATATCCTTTTCCAAAATATTCAATTAAATTCATGAATTAAATTTATAATAAAAAATTTCAACATAAAAACCATCATGTATTTCAAATCAGTGTGTAGTTTTCCCTTGCACCTTTTCTCTTAATTCCATCTATTAATTCCTTTTATCCATGTAAAAACATGTGGATAAATTTCCAAACCATGTTTTGTTTTCTTAGAAGTAAAATATTTCATTTTGACTTTTTATCCCTGTAAATAAAAAATATCTTTGTTCTCTATGAAAACTCATTTACCTTTTTTTTCCTCATATATGTAAAAATTGTTTACCTGAAGCTCTATACATGAACCTATGTCTGTAAACTCTTCATCGAATTTTCTCTTGAAATTTTCCTTCATCGGTGAATTCAATTTCAGCTGTAGCTATAAAATCAATTTAGCCACTTAGCCTTCCATTTATTATGAATCTCAATTTAATTCATCTCTTTCCATCCATATAATTTTTAATTCATAGTATTAAGAAATTTCATTCCCGCCATATTTATAATATTCAAAACCAAAATAGATAATGGTTTTTGCAGGGGGAAAGTAGTATGTGTTATTTTGAGGGGGGACGGGGGTGCGAGAGCACATGAAAATGACAGTTGGTAAAACAAAGTAATAATAAAATACCCATTTTTCACCCTCCCCCCTTGGTTAAATGTTAGATGAGTTGGGGTGCGAAACATAATTTTAACCGTTCATTTATTTGTACGAATCTCGAGGCAAATAAAATGAAGGACGTTTAATTCTTAGTGCAGGGTGGGCCATAGGTTCACTTTGCACGAGAAGAGGTAGTATAGGCATGCGGTGAGAAATTAATATAAAGTACAATATTTATATTAATTGGGTTTTTGCAAATATAAAGAAACTCATGGAATTTTGGGTAGAAATTAATATAAAGTCCAAAACTTTATCTTAATATGGTTTTGTGAAGTAAGGGGTAAAAAAGGGATTTAATTAGTATAAAATTTTGGATATCTTATACTTAGGATAGAATATTTCTTTGTTCTCCTTCTTTATTAAATCTTTGGAGTTCTTAATTCGAGATAATAATAATGATGCTTTTAGCCAGGTTTTTACCTACCCATTGCTTTTCATTTCTAATATGGGAATCATTTGCAGAAATGAAAAGTATGCACAATATTACATGGTAAAATCATAGCCAATTAAAAATTATATTTCCCTATAATTATAGTACCCTAACACCCCCCATTTCATTTTTCACAAGGTTTTTATTAAAATATTATTTGTTAATCATCTAAGCAATATAGGAAGAGGTTCAGATAATTTATTATTCTTGGGAGGGTTTGTTAAACCAAAAACTTACAAACAAAAAATAATGAAGGGTAAGAAACTGATAAAGGCCAAGAACCCTATCCAAAAACATAAACCTCCAAATAAAACAATTGTAATATCCCTAATTTTCTGCTTTTATTTTAGGTAGTCAAAAACTCAAAGGGTCAAGTGGACCCAAGGGAAAACACTTATTGTGGGTATATTTTATTAATTAAATTTGATAAAATGGAAATGGAATTACTTGGGAAAAGAATAAAGTATAATTAGAGATCTGGAATCCAAGTCCATGAGGATGGATAAGGTTTCAAATACCTTCCCAGTTCTCCAAAGATCCTTCGAGAAAATAAATTAAATAATGACTTTTATATTGGAGATAAAAATATAAAAATATACCCTAGTAAAGAGGAAAGTTACTAGGAAGAGGTGGAATAAAATTAGAAAGAGGAAAAAACTAGTTTTGAAGTACTTTTGTGGAAGAAACAAAAGGAAATCCTAGGAAAAAAGGAAACAACATCTTGATTAACTAGACGCAGTTATGGAAACAAGCTAATAGGAAACCGGGCTTAAATAAGCCATTCTTGGGTAGGTAAGAGGTTGTCTACACCTTGGAGGAAGAGATCTCTACTTGGGGGGAGCTGTGGAGATAAAGCTCAAGGTTGGATGGAAAATAGTTTTGCCTTAAGTGGTATGCACATTTAAATTAATTCTGGATTATTATTCTTCTTTTATGATTTGAATGATAGTTTTGAGGAATGTTGCTTAGGCAGAAAGATAAATGACAAGTTATATATCATGAGTAGTTATATTAATTTTACAGTTTATAGTCATATGCATTTAACAAAACCTAACCATTATGAAAATATTTTAGTTCTGTATGGTTGCATTGACAGATTAGTTGGAAAAAAAAAGACAGAAATTCTAAATCCAAATTTGAAGGTTTAAATCTGCTATTAGGTTATGAGGAATTTCATGTTTAGAAACATATATATATATATATATATATATATATATATATACCAGAGATGTCATAAAATCTAAGGACAAGATGATTTTAGATCTCTATTTTAATTCATCTCGCACCTCACTATGTCTAATCATTATATGGACAACCGAGAAATTTAATCTCATATGCATATCTTAGCACTAAAAGAGGATACCACTATGCACATAGAATAAAGATACATGCTCAAGAAATATCTGTAGGAGTTACTGGTAAATTTTAGTAAGATATATTGTTCCGAGTACATAAATAGCAGAAAAAAATATCCGTATATTATGTACAAAATTTACACAGTAATCATTTTCCTGGATTTTTGTGGATGGAAATCCTAGCAAGTTATAGACCAACCTGCACATCGGGATAATAAAATCGGTTATCCATGCTGGAGGGAGGAATACTGAGATGGAGTTAAAAAACATAGTTCAATGTAACATAACTATAAAATAACCAAAAAAAGATTGTTAGGATTTATTTATGAGGATAATTAAATTCATTCTACTAAATCTGAAGAGGAAATTATATGGAAGTAAATAGTAAGTTACCTTACTATTCAAGCAAAGAGGTCAGGAGGAATTCATGTGTTCACATAAGAAATCAAATCACAATTTGAGGATAGAAATATACACAAGCTTATACTATAAATAAATAGAAATATGGAATTACATAGGAACGAAATTACCTGTGTTAGTACTTTTTTGAAACTTGAATGGCCATGATTGGCTTCAGAGGATTAAAAGAGGAGTCTGTGGGATAAACCAATTATTAGTGAGGTAATTGATTAAATGTATCCATACTTCCTAAGAGAAAATTATGAATAATTATATGACTCTAATTCTAGGAATCTCATTCAGGAAATATAATTATGATTATAGAAAGTGAAGTTTAAAAATTGGGTAGTAATTTTGCCTATTATAAACACCCATAATATACTTTTGTTATTTTTAATTATTATTACCTTGAATTAAGTCTGCATATCTTCAAGATGGAAGAAATTGACAAACTGAGAAGTACCAGTTCCCCATACGTGCGAAGAAGCTATCAACAAATTTAACGACTCTAAAATTCGAAAGGAAATTGAGGTAAAAAGAAATGGAAGACATATCAACAAGCTAGGTCAAGATAGGCTCGGTGGGAAAGTCATTTCAGTTAATAGAGATCGTATTCCAATGACATAGTATGAATTCAGGCTAACCCGCAAAATGATAACACACACAATAACCTTATATTCGAACCTGGAAAAGTCAAATTGAAAAGTTAGAACACTTTCGATCGAATAATATGAGGAAATATTACACGAAATATGTCATAATCAAAGATATAAATGAAGTATAAATTCGAATACCAGTAGAATTTCAATTGTTGTAATATTCAGTCTTGAAAAAGAACGACAAATTAAGGGAAAATGTATAAGTATGAAATTGCAGAGTAGCTGAATAGAGACATCGAGAAAATTTGTACATCATGAATTATAAACACCCAAAATGAGAAAAAGTAATGGGGGAGCAACTCCATAAGTTAAATGTGAATTAAGTGTAGATTCAAACATAAACTATTTAGAGGGAGCGATGCATAATTTAAAGCATATATGAGGAGGGGAAGTTACCCAAATAAAATAAATGTGGAAATCATTAAATCATTTACCGAATATCTGTTTGAAGAGACTAATTCGAGATCTGTTCACCTGCAACGAAATTTCAAGATCATTTCACAATTGATGAAAAATGAAATTGCAGAAGAAAATGAGACTGTAGTGGTTAAAAAAATAAATCAATTCCCTTACCTATAGAAATGGGTAAAATAATGGATAGTAATCCTTACCATCGAATAATAATAAAACCTGCAACAGATAATAGAAATAAATACCTTTAATTTTAGAACCAACTTCTGAGGAACCAAAACATGAGAACGAAACCTGGAAGGGATGGATTCACAGTGGAAACCATAAAAAAAATGACTGGGTAACTTTACGTGGAGAAGTTGTGGTCTTACCTAAGACATAGTTGTGAGCCTGAGGAATGAATTTGTTGGCAGTATTACTATAGATGGATTTCATGATATCCTCGGTGAAATTCTCTACAACAAAAACTACATTGGAACCAACAACCTGGGTAAGTCGAGCGACAGAGCCGCCTCTAAAAACCTCAAAAATTAATCTAGTAAAATGGAGTTAGGGTTACCTCATGGTAAACCACTCCAAAGCATGTGATTCCATCCTCACCCTCCATGTGTAAGGCATCACATAGTGGAAGAACATGAAGCATTATGGTGACCATAACATGAAAATTCCAGTACAACAGTGAAATCCCGAGGTTGGATTTGGGTATAGGTACTAATACCATAAATTAAATTTCAACTCAAGTTTCATTCTATGAAACCTCCGGTTTTAATGGGTGTTAGATACATCCATAAATTAGGAACTGAGATTGATGTGCCATCAGTTTTAAAGTTCATGCCATAAAAGAATTATAATCGAAGGAAAACTAATTCATAGTGAGTAGCATGTGGTAATTAATACCAATGGAAAGTGTTAATGTAACCATTGCTAAAACATGAGTAACCTAATTATAAACATTCAAAATTGTAAAGTGGGATACAAATCGATTGGGAAAGACGAAAAATATTATGTGGTTATACCATAGTGGAGAGCAATATGAAATCCACATGTGTGATACGAATTTTAACGCATTATTAACCCAAGCTCATGTGTGAAAATTCCTAAAGGTATAAAGGTACATGGCATTAATATAAAGTCAAAATCTTATATGGCACTATGAAATCTGACCAGAATTAAATAATATTGGGTAGGGTATATTTGACCTCAGATTATAGTATGAAAATAGGAAGTGCAAAACGTAGAACAATCCTCATATGAGATATCGAAATGTTGCTTAAAGGTTAGATTATGATAAGACAACTTGTAGAATGTTAATATTGATGTCAAATACAATTATGGTAGGGGAAATTAAATCAAACCCTGTTGGAAATTACACTAGTACATTTGGGGAAAATTCTGACAATTGGTTCAGACGCTTTTGACCAAATGTCGGAAATTTCCCCAAATTTTTTCAATCCCGCCTGAAACCGTTGCTATACCGGCGTTTAGAGAAAAGTGTCGCAATACTGACACTTAGAAAAAGTGTCGCAATTGTGACGTTTGGAGGAAGACGTCGCAATTGTGACACTATGCCCCAAAGCGTCGCTATTGCGACGACTGCCTCCAAACGTCGCAAGTGCGACAAAATGTCTAAGTGTCACAATTGCGACGTTTGGAGGCATCTGTCGCAATAGTGACACTTTTTCCACCATCGGTATAATGACACTTATATCCACGCTACATAAAAATATGAAACTTATATGCGCGCTAAATAAAAATGATTTTATTAAAAACTACATTAACATCTGATATCACGCACGCATTCACCCTCAGCATTCGCCCTTAGCTCTTGCAGAACAGCATTCGCCCTCATCTCTTGCAGAATAGCATTCGCCCTCAGCTCTTGTAGAACAACATTCACCCTCAGCATTTTCCCTCAACTCTTGTAGAAAAACATTCGTCCTGCATTCACCCTCAACATTCTCCCTCAGCTCTTGCAGAACAACATTCACCCTCAGCTCTTGCAGAATAGCATTCGCCGTCAGCTCTTGCAAAATGGTAAGTTCTTACTGCAGGCCCTTCGTCCTATAGTAGGGTTGACTGTATTTGGGATTTTTTGGTCAATTCCATTGGATTGTGTTAGGCTGTAGAGTTCTCTCTAGATGTCTTCCAATGTTCTTTCAAATGAGTTTCAAATAGGATGTGTAAGATGTGTTTGTGCTTGCATGAATTTGACTCCACCAGTTTCATGAAGTTTAAGCTATGGATTTTAGTTCGACAAACTCATCCATCTCAACACCCAGTAATGAATTGCCCTTGGTATGATCTATATTGAAGGTGAAGTGCAAAGTGGTAGAGAATGGGAGATCGAAAGCCATCAAATTTATCACAAGGGTAGTACTCTAGATCGAAAGTGATGAGCTTTAGTTCTCCAGATTTGGGGATTTTCTGATATTTGGGGATTTTCTGATGACATACCAAAGGTCACATCCATACAACCATATCAAGGTCAATGTTGAGATAATTCTCATATAGATATAGGTCAATGATATATAGGGTTAATATCATCATCACTATCCATGGAAACCGAATGGTTACAAAATCTGTGATTGTGGTTGGCTCATTTATAATTATTACCCATTTACAGTAGAGCACATAAACACTAAATATGGCCTGAGCAGAGCCTTTACAATAGGCAATGGAATTGCAGCTGCTTCATCAATAACCAATAGCTCCACTTGAGAAAACTTTCATAATATTGGGGCTGGATATACTGCAGAGCAAACAATTGTAGTTATCATTCGTGCTCCAATATATTAATATACTTCTTACATTGAACTGAAGAAAGGGAAACAAGCACATGCTAGCCATCATACAATGCTTTGACATAAGAGTTTTGAATGACATACTTGAAAAAAAGAACTCATACATTGATATTTATAATCATTTGAGTTATTCTAGTTAAACACAATGTCAAGAATCAAGATTCAATACCCTCTATTATCTTCATCACCCAATACAAGATTTAAATTTTTCCCAAAGAAACACTTATTAATTTGGCAGCCATTATTTCTCCCTGCTTTAAAAATCGTACATTTAAATTAAAACAAGCATTGCATTTCAACTACAAAAATCTATTAGTGTTCAAATGTACATGTGTGCATCACTTGTGTAGGGTATTCCTTTTCCACTTTCACATTATCCAAGAATGTGTGCAGTATAGTTCATATTTTTTGTGATTTAGATTATCTTGAAAAAGGAAAGGTAAATTATTTCCCATGGAAAAAGAAGGTTTTCCATTTTCACTACTGGAAATGGTACAACAAAGTTCCATTTCTACCCGAAACTCCTATGAAACGGGAACCAAATAAAGGCCATGTCCTCAATGGACATCATTTGGCTTTGAAAATGGCCATTGCACTGTGTTGTTTCTTATATTACATCACGATAGTTTCTTAGGTCATTTATTGTTTCTTGAGATGAAAAACAACCAAAGAAATTGTGAAGATCCTTTCAATAAATAAATGACCATTTCTCAATCATATCTCAACTATTTTTTATTTTATTCATTGGTTGCTTACTTTGAGAGAAATTTGACACTTTTATAAGGAATATAACATAAAAACACAAAATGGGAAGGAATTGATGAGGTAGATGACCTTTAGTTGTTGTCAATTAATAATTGATAATACACGATGCATGTTCTATACTACAAACTAGATTCCTTCCTGGAGTTAGGACACAGAGTATTGAATCAAAGTTGTAGTTTCTAACTTCTTGTATTGGTTCATCAATCTTGAAATTCAGACATTGCATGTCTTCATTTCTTCATGTTTGAATAATTTGCATCATATCATACAATAGGAAATTAGGAATTATGATTATTATTACTTTATGGATCTGTTAAGTTACTTTTAAGTTTGCATGGTTTAGTGTGAAATTATTCTAGTGTGCCCCTAGGCCCAGGTGAAGGAATGCCAAGGACTGAGAACCCTAGTTTTTAAATGGTATTGTTTCTTATACCCAAAAACCACTCAACATCACTTCTTATTAGTTCTTAACAATAGTGTTGTAAACAATTTGAGAATTGATATAGAAAAATCTCGCACTTCTCAAGATAAAGTCCTAAAGCTAAAGTGTGATACCATGTGTAATTCAATAGCCCCATTGTCACCTCACCAACCTCTTTTCACTTTGGGCTAGCTCTCCTCAAACTCAAGGGGGGTTCTCCCTAGTATATGTTAGGGATCTAATGGCCCAACCAAACCAAGTCAATAGCCCCCTAACTCTCTATGTTTACTACTATCAATCAAAATATTGAACAATAGGGTCAGACATGCATCCTGAAGATAAAATTTCCAGGGTATTTTTGGGTAATTTCAAAGGGAAAGTCCCCAAACACATATAATCAAGGAATTATAACGTGATTTCAAACATTAAATATCAACAAAATCGTTCAAAGGATATTGAAAGGAAAAAGGTGATGGAAGATAGAAAGTGCCTTACTTAAATGCTCTAAGGATTTTTCAATAGTTGCTCCAAAAGCTTCACTTCAAGGCCCTTCAAGATCGTCTCCAACAATGCTATACCATCAACTTCAACAATGTTGATCCAAAAATGTCCTCAAGGTATTCACAACAAGTTTACTAGAAATTTCTCCAACAATATATTCAATAAGGTCTTCGTTGTCAACTCCTCTCTTGTTTGGGTGCCTTAATGTGCAATGACATGTTTCTAGGACTGAATTCAATGCAAGGCATATTTGAAACTGTAACTCTATCTTCCGGTGTCTTATTAGAAATTATTTTAGTTTTCATTTTGTGTTTTCAAGTTAGATATTGTTTTCAAGTTTTTACATTTATAATTTTATTGCAATGTGGCAGACTGATTAGGGTAGTACAGGAACAACCCCGAGACGGGATGATCGCAAAAAGAGGCCAGCGGAAGAACATGTAAAGTGCCAGCATTTCTATATCTTTAGGTATTTTAGTTATTTACATAATTGAAATAATATCAATTTTGTTCAAATATGTAGACACCTAGCCATGGTACGCCTGATGATTCCCTCTTTGAGGAAGAGCTTTCTTCATCCCTATCTCCAGTGCTCTTGTTGCGAAAAAAGGCACGAGATGCAAGGTCAAAATTTAATACTTTGATAGACACGCCTAAAACACCTAAAACAGAAGAGAGGATAAAACAACTTATGAGCCAGCTAGAAACATATCAGGTAATAAAAAAAAGTCAAAAGGATATTTTTTTTGGTCTGCACGAGATGAATTGTGATAGTTTGATTTTTAATTTTTACATTGACTAAACTAACAAAAATTTCTTTTGTATGTAGCGTTTTCTGGCACTTGCTGAACCCGATGTTGGTGGTAGTGGGACACAAGGGCAAGAGATTGCCTAGCAACCCTCTCGTACACCTTCTACTCCTTTAGGCGCCAGCCAAGAAACACATCCTGCCCAAGCAAACACCCAGCCAACCGCTGAACATGTTGGTAGTGATGAGGCTGGTATGGCCAACTACATTATTGCATTTCCTGGAGCTACAAGTATTAGCTCCACAGGGACCATTAATGGCACGTTGCTGGTGAACGATGAAGGTGTCCCTATAAAGCACGTACAACTCCCAGGTAAATTTTAATATTTTAATTATTTCATGTACTCTATCTAAAACATATTTATCATGATTTTTATTTTTAAATTAATGATAATATCTTTTTTTCTGTGTAGGAAACAATGAGTTCTACAGGTTTTTGGAGAGCCATGCGTTGGTAATTTTTGGCCCAACCATACGCACAGGGTGGAATTCCTAGAATTCCAACCTCAAAAGAGAACTTCTAGATTATCTAGAAGCCCTTTTTGGGTTCGGCACATTTGACAGAACAGCGGTGGCTCGGGTAGCCGGAAAATATTTGAAATATACCAGGGACAACTATAGGACGCAATTGAAATTTAACCCTATATACGAGCGTCCTATCACAGTTCTAGAGAGTGAATGGAGAGCACTCATCCATGACGGAAAAGAGAAAAGGGAAAAGAAAGAAGGAAAAATTCCAATTGGACCTGCAAGGTAAATTACAACTTTAATTCAATAGCTTTAATTTTCTCTATGTCTAAAATAAAAGTGTGCTACATCATATCTAACTTCAATATTTTGATGCTAGGTTGCTTGACACCTCAAAGGAAACCAAAGCTAGGATTGAAAAAAAGGGCCATCACAAGCTAGGCTAGGGCGGCTACTTGAAATTAGTCACAAGAATTGTAATTAAGTAGCTAAACATCTTATAATTAATTGTATCGCCTTCCAAAATTTTTGTAATCCCATCAAATATGATTAAAAATACACAATCATATGTAATGTAGGGTGATGACTTCGGAACAGAAACTACAGAGGAAGATAGAAATATTGCTTTCCATTTCGTCTATCAAGCCGTAGTTGAACGTCGCAGAAGCTTGGGGCAGGTCCCAAGATCCAGAATGCCTGATAAGGTAAAACATTAACCTTTCAATATTTTTATTTTCGTCCATAAATTTAGTGTCTAAAAACTTTGTTTAAATCAGGGGAGCAACACTACCGACAAGGCAAATAACCTAGTTTTAGAGCCAAATGTAGATGATCCTCACGTGCAACTTGATCATTGTAGTGGGGACCAGGCTGACAATGCTACTATCAGTGAGGGCCATGACGATAATTAATTTCCACTTATAATTTTTTCTAATTATTCCTTGATGGTTGTCCTTATAACTTTTTTTTTTTAAATGGCAGAGAATTTTTCCCTTGAGGATCTTACCACCAAAGAGGAAGACATGGCAACAGTCCCAACGGTGACAACTGGTGCACCAGGTAAATAATCTCATTGCAATTTTTTTATTAATATTACTGAACTAATTCAATGATATTTAAAAAATGACAATTAAAATTTAATATTATCTGTTTTTGTAGGTGATGCCCCATCACTGGATGAGACCAGACATCGTGACTACGCAACTAGGTCAGCGGCGACAATTGGTGCACTAGGTAAATAATCTCATTGCAATTTTTTTTATTAATATTACAGAACTAGTTCAACGATATTTAGAAACTGACAATTAAAATTTAATATTATCTATTTTTGTAGGCGATGCCCCGTCACTGGATGAGACCTGACATCGTGACTACGCAACTAGGTTAGCAGTGCATGTTGAAAGGCACGAAACAGGAGCAGAGCACAATGATATTGATGATGTAATTAGGAGCTTTAGAAATAGGAAGAAGAAAAAGAAAATTTGATAATGCAAAATATTGTATTATTATAAGACAAATGTTACTATACTTGGAACATTTTTTGCGTTATATGAAAAACTCATTTATCTTACTTATTTTATGTCAAGAATTAATTGCAATGTTTCCTTGTGTACTTTTTGTTGAATTGTTTTTTATTAGTTATTGAATATTTTTTTTTATGCTCATGAAAGTAAAAAATGAAATATAGATTAGGTATTGGGGAATTGAGAGTGATGTGCGGGGGGAGGGGCCATAAGAGCTTCCACCTTCACATGGTTGGCCCTGTTTAGTAGAGGATAATTTATTGGAGTGATTTAATCTTGGAGCAAACCTCCCTCAATCCAGCGTAGCAACAAAAAATTCACTGTTGACTTAGTTGCTACTCTTTCAGATCGTCGGAGGTTTGTTCCAAGGTCATGTGACTCCAATAAATTGTTCTTAAAACGAAGAGGAGATTATTTAGGTATGTTTTGACATTTTCAAAATATGTTCTAACATTATCATAAGAATGCATCTTAGAGTAAAAAATACTACATCAATTACTTGTATTTATTATATAGATAATGATGGATTTTGATTGACTTGGCAGTGCAGGTACAAATCCTCTTGCATCATGAGAAATACAACTTGTCAACCAGGGTCATGTCCAGGATATTTTTGGTTGTGTGCTTAAACAGGTTCGTAATGTCACATTTTGTAAGTTCCTTTATAGTTCATAATTCAATATTAAGCTTGTTCATGATTATTATCTAGGTTTTTGTATGTGTTTTTTCATCTACTTGATTGTAAGCAACTTTGCATGTTTCCTGTTGTTCACTATGATTTCTCCCATTACCACTCCCAGGATGAATCCGACTTTATTGTTACATAGGTTACTTTATTGTTACTATGATTTCTCCATTTACGATTTCATAGGTTACATCATGTAAAGTTGTCAATCTCAGGTTGGTGATGAGCTTTAGTTCTCTAGATTTGGGGCTTTTCTACTATTTTCTCCCTCATGTCATTCCTGCATCACCTCGTTGTTTGAGCATGCCAATTGTCTACCACTTGTACCAATTGGAACATTTCAATCTCTAAGTGGTGCTACATTTCACCTATTTTCAGTGAGAGTTTAGGGTTTCTCTAAAATAGCTTCAGAAATCCAATTCAATGCCTGCTTGAATATCGTCACATAATACTCATGGTTTGGATTGATGAGCATTTTCTGAATGGTTGTTTGATTCATAAGAACCACCCATATAGTCATCTTGAGATATTTCAGAAGTTTTCTCGGGTTTCCTTTTTCACCGTTTCTAGTGGGTGGGATGGTGTGGGGTGATCCATCAATACTGGTGCTCTCGTAGTAGGGAATCTATTTTTGGGGATAGAAAGGAGAATTTGATGTAGATATCCCATTGGATGCATTCATAGGTGGGCACGAGAGGTCAAGAATTTAAATTAAAAATATGCAACCTCTAGCATGGCAACCTGAAGGCCGCGAGAGACACTAGTTAAAGATTGTTTTGTGCTGGCCTTAATATAGTCATGATTTCTTTCTATTATCTTAATGAAAATATATATTCCGATCTCATTAAAATGAGGATTTTGGTTGTATTTCTCTTTGGTTGTTTCTCTCTTAATGCTCCAGAAGTTGCGAAAATTTGCGATAGTTGTTTAGTTTGCTTGTTACAACTTAAAAGTGGTTTTTAGCAATGGGAGTCATGTTTTTTAAGGTTCATACTAATATGAAGATCTTGTAATTCTATATTCAGGATAAGAGAAGATGGCCTCTGCTTTGGGCAGTATGACAAAAATTTCCACATCTACTCATTGGGTAACAATGGAAAGAGGAAGAATTTGGGTGAAATGTTTGATAATTATGGTAGACAGTTGTCTTCTCTTTCAGTTTTTTCACCCATTTCCTTTAATCGCTCAAGAAGAAGAGGGAATTTGAGATTATGCGACAGAGAGAAGGTAGTTAATACAAGAGATATGGAAAAGGAGTTGTACTTCAACAAGGATGGTTCAGTGACAAAAAAATTGCAGGTCAGAGAAAAAATTATGTTTAAAGGAAGGTCACCTGCACGTGAAACTTCACTGCGGTGGATCTTTCCTTGTCCACTTATAATCGATTTTAATGTGTTATTTTAATTTTTCATGAAGGTTTTTTTTGGCATATGGTTTGGCATTCAATTGAACACTTACTAAAAGCATTGTCAAATTGTCTTGTAGGCGGTGTGAACAAGCTTGCCGATCTTGTTGGAGTCACCCTTGGGGCGAAGGGAAAAATGTTGTCTTGGAGAGCAAGCATGGTTCTCTGAAAATAGTTAATGATGGTGTGACAGTAGCTAAGGAGGTAATTTGAGGATGTGTGCTCTGGTTATCTTTTTAATGTTGTATTAGTTCCCCCTCTTAAATGTCTTATATTTGGTAGGCATAATTTGAAAACGCAAAGGTGAAAGGAAACATATTTGTTACCTAGTGGTCTACTTGGCCTATGGACTAGCCACATTAGAGTAATGCATAAATATTTTCACAACAATAAAAGGAAAGGGTTATGGCTGAGTCAAATTTTATTTTTATTGACGGTGTAATGAAATGTATCTCAATGCTATGGTTTTGGCCTTTTTATTGGTTGAATTAGAGGACCCAGTTGAAAATATTGGGGCCAAGTTGGTAAGGCAAGCTACGGCAAAGACAAATGATTTAGCTAGGGATGGAACCACAACATCTGTTGTTCTTGCACATGTTGGAATATTGAAAAATTCCAAAACAATGAATGGAGAATAAATCTCCCTTCCTCTAACACAGAGAAAATAAAAATTTCTTTGACAGGAGACAGAGTTTCAATACTTTGAAAACAAACTTCTATTCCCTTCAATAACTCAAAAAAAAACTATTACACTTCTTCCTCGCTGAGAGGGATTACGAAATTATGACTGCTACAAAACGCAATGCGTGAAACCAACTCATTCTCTGTTCAAAACAAACATACTCTGTCTCTAAAACACTCTGTTGTGTTTTTCATTTTCGCACTGCTGTGTATACACACTTAAAAAGTTACACTCAGTCTTTCACTTTTTACACATTGCTGTGTAATAAAAAATTTATATACTGTCTATAAAAAAAACTACCAAGCTTTTTTTTCCTTTTTATTTTTATATGTTGTAACATATAAAACATATCATAATAAACCCTCTTTTAAAAAAAATATAATTAAAACTAAATTCTATGGCCCACCTTTCATTTTGCATATGATATCTATATAACATATGTTTAAAACATATGTATATATTAAAGCATACATAAAATAAAACTATCAAAACATTAAAGAACCCTTTTCGTCAGACTTCAAAAGTATGAATAGATTGAATTTCAAACCAAATTCGCATTCCAAAATGGGATGCTGACGCCTGCCTAATTTGTAACGCGAATTCTCAATCCAATGTGCCTTATAAAAATTTCGGGTCCGGTTTTCACGTTTTCAGATTCCCTTCAATTTCATGCGATCCAATATTAATGCTCCATGTGTCCTCCTTTTGAGTTTACAAATCTGGGGGGTAAATTTATGTTTGTTTAATTTCTGGTTGGTGAATTGTGTTAATGGTAGTTGTTGTGTTTAAATACAATCCTGTACAGAAATATGGCTGCGGCTGTCTACAAAAAAAAATTGTAGGAATTTTAAATGCTGAATTAAATTTCTGGATGGTGTGCAAGCAACCTCCAAAAAAAAATGTTGTTGCTGCATTCGTCCTTTTGCTATAGTAGTTGAAGTTAAAATTCAACAGCACAGGGTTTAATAAGTGAGGGTGTAAAGGTAACTTTTTGTCGATAGCACTGGATTAAGATCATCTATTCATTTTTGTAGGGTCTTATGGTGTTTGGTTTTTTAGTTTTGGGTTGGGATTATTGAGTCTAAGATAGTTTTTGAGTGAAAAAATTGCTATCAGGTATTAAAAAATTTTGGTTCTTTTGTCAAAATTTATGAGATTGTTAGGAAATACAAAACTGACAATGGTTGTATCTTAAATTTGTGGAAAATAATTTGAAATGAAACCTTTTTGTTTAGGTTGTTGCAGCAGGTGCAAACCCCGTTCAAATTACTAGGGGCATTGACAAGACAATAAAGGCCCTTATTTCGGAACTCAAATTTTTTTCAAAGGAGGTAAACGCTTGCCTTTTGAGTAGGCTAGTTTTCCTTTTTGCTGATGGTTTGGTGTATCTAATTGAATTAGTTGCCTAAGGTATTTTTGGTTGCAAACTCATTTTCATTTTTCATACATTATTGGCCTTTTGGAATACATTTGATTGCGTGGTCTTGTTAGATCTACAACATTTGTAGTTGTTTAGTCTTATGGCCGAGGTGCACTTTTATTATGGAAATAGTTGATGCAATATTGTCATTTAATCCTTACTGCAGGGTAGCATGTTGAGAAGTTTCTTGTGAAACATTTGGTATTCAAAATGACACTTTATCCTATACAACATCATGCACTTGACTTCAAAATTCATATTCAAAGTGTGCCAGAAAATTCTTGCAAAATTTCAAATATTTATGTTGTTTTAAACCATTATCTTTTTCATGTATTGGATGTTGAAAATGAGAAAAAGACTTTGGTATGAAACCAACTGGTGAATAATTTCCAGCAAAACAACCACTTCCAAGACATTATTTAGAAGTAGAACATATGTACTTATGAAGCATAGAAAAATATCCTTGATGCATTGTCAATGTTTGGCTAGGGTTATTTTTGGAGAAAATAACTCCTTATTCCTAGAATAGTGATCTTCAATACAAGTAAATGCCAGAGAAGAGAGATCATTGTGTGACACAAACCTATTAAAAAAAATGAACAGGGAATGATTATTAATTATGGCATACTAAGTTGTCGGTGATTTTGACTATTTGTCTTTAACATGTAAAAATGTTAAATTCCAAACTTACATCATCATGGTTTGGCATCATGAGCTTGACTAATTGTCCACCATGCTCATAATTTCATTGTTGTCTTCATATCTATAAACAATGTTTCAAATAATAATAAAAAATTTCTATAAGAAAAATCCAGACCTCCATGCTGCTGCTCCTTGTGAGACAAAGTCAAAATTTCATTACACAATCTGACACATAAGAATCTCCTATATCCCGGTGGTATGTATCCAAACTCTTATAATAGTGTCTTCAAGACTTATGTTGACATTGCCAATGAGATATTTAAGCGATGAAAGATGGAGCCTTCTTCATTGTTGTATATGTAACAGTCTTTTATTAATATAAAGATTGATGGTTTTGTCTTTCTGAAAATGAAATGTAAAAATAATTTATTGTGGTCAATTGAAAAGTTTTTTTTTTTAAAGCTTTTCATTATGGAAGGGCGACATAGATATATGCCCTTATAATTGAAATTCGGACCTGCCCTTCAAATTTGATCACTGTGTGGGACCTTAACAAACAATAAAACTATTCCGCCGCGCGTTATATAAAACATATAACAAAACCTTTGTCAACACTTCAAACTAACCCTTTAGCCGTGGGTATTTCATCACGAACTGATCATTTTACCATGTACCTTCTTCTAGAGGAATATTCTTCCACTTGATTAGGTACTTCATAATGGTTATATGTCAAAGAGATACATAATGTTTATCTATAACTTTTTGTGGTTCAAGAATCAACTTTCATTCTTCATCTAATTTTGGAAGATCTATTTACAATGGAATATTTTTTCCCAAAACCTTTTTTAGGCAAGATACATGAAAAATCTTATGAATGTAAGAAGAAGGAAAATATAACTTCTATACCACTTTTGCAATCCTATGAATAATTATTTAGGGCCATAACATTTTTGAGCTAATTCTTTATTCTTTTTTTTCTTGAATGAAGATTGCTTATAATGCTATAATCTAAAAAATACCCAATTACCCTCAAATTATCTTTCACTTCAATGTTGTTCCCCTTGTTGTTTTATCATGTTTCATGTCATTTTAAGGTTTTCCATAATAATTTTCAAAGTTTCTTTAGTATTTTCCATATGTGACTATGTTTCCTATACTTTGGACTTATCTTGCAAAAAGTATGAGATACTAGGAGTTGGATATCCATAAAGAGCCTTAAATGGGGAAATTTTAGTAGATGTGTGATAGGTAGTATGATAGTATCATATTACCATTCTTCCTTGAGGAACCCACTTCATCCATTAAGATTTCCTTTCTAAAGAGTAACATTGTAGATAACCTTAAAAACATTTGTTAACTATTTTTGTTTGACCATTTGATTGTGTTTGATATGTAGAACTCATGGCAGCTAGTGTTTCTCCACTCATAGTAAATAATTATTTCCAAAAGTTTCTTGTTACTATTACTTTAGGAAAACCATGAAGACTATGAATTTCTTTCACGGACACTTCTGCCACTTGGCTTGTTGTTTATGTACTTTGAGCTCTACAAACAAAATCTACAAAATTTGTCTATATAAATGACCACAAAAATGTAATACTTACCTTTATATTTCAGTAACCCTGTAATAAAGTCTATTGATATATCTTCTAGTCTTTGAATATATATGTGGAATGGTTGAAGTAACCCTAGAGATTTTACTATCTCTCTTTTATTTATTATGCAAACCTGACCTTCTCTTACAAAATTTTGAATATCTTTCTTGATTCCTTCCAAAAATATATTTTTTGATCCTTTGAGATGTTTTAAGGAACCCTGCATCCTACCATCAGAGAGACATCGGACTCCCTTAATATTTGTTTATTCAAATATGCTTGCATGCATAAAAATATTCTACATTTGCACCAAAGTATATCTCTCTTTCACTCCCAATGCTCCGTAGAGTTCATCCCATCCTTTATAAATTTTAGTTTTTGTTTAGTACTATTGTCATTTTTCCATTATGGAAAGCTTCTTCTAGCCACCTAGGAATATAAAATATAATTGGATATAAATTTGAGGCCTCTTCTATTTTAGAAAGAGCATCATGTACTAAATTTTCCTTACCCTTATTGCAGATTATCTCAAAATTAAAACTTTTCATTTTTTCTCCTCATTTTTGTTAATCTTCTAATGAAAATCATAGCTTCAAAAAATACTTTATGCTATCATGGTATATCTTGACTTTAAAGTACCTCTCAATGATATACTATCCCCATTTTTTATTGCATGTAATATTGCTTCCATTTATTTTTCATACGTATATTTCACCAAATATTTTCTTTGAATTCCTTGCTTTTAAAAGCCAATGATATCCCTTATTGTGTTAATGTTACATAAATTCCTTGTCCTAGTGCCTCACACTCTACTATGAATGTTTTACCAAAATTAGGTGCAACCGATGTTGGTGTAGAAGACATGGCATCCATTAAAAGAGAGAATACCAAAGTAGCCTCATCATTCCATATAAATGATATTTTCTTCAAGAGATATGTGAGTGGACTTGAAATGCATGCATAATTCTTAACAAATTATCAATAATGTCATGTAAGTCTAAAAAATATTCTAAGAACCTTGATTTTCTTAGGAATAGGTCATTTTGTAATAGCTTGCATCTTTTGAGGCTCCAACTTCACTCCTTCCTTTAAAACAATATGAACCAAATACTCGAATTCTTATTTCTCAAAAGCACATTTGGATATTTTTACATAAAAATGATTGTTCTCAATAGTTTATATAACTTTTCCACATGTTTAGTGTGGTATTCCCATGATTTATTCTAAATATGTGTATTATCAAAGAAAACCAACACAAATTTTATAATATGGGATCAAAGAAAATTGTTCTTAAGTCGAGCCCGTCGGACTTCAAACGGCGATAAACCATAATTCAAACCAAATTCACGTTCCAAAATAGCCTGCTGATGTCAGCCAATTTTTTGACGCAAAAAACAAATGAATTCTACCCTAATATTTCTCGGGTCCGAAGTTGGGCTGGCGTACGGAGGGAGAGTTGTGACGTGAATTTCTTATCAAATTCACCCTAATCTTTTTCGGGTCTGGATTTCCACTGTGCGAGCGGCCCAAACAAAGATCCGCTCCAATCAATTTCTGCCACGTGTCCTCAATCAAAAGCTTCCCTGGTTCCCGGATGTAGGTGCATTCAATGAAATTTAAGGCGATGGGACATGGATATGGTGATTTCATATCAATCGCATTAAGTTTTAACGTTGTTCAATTAGCCGATATTTAAGTTCCAAGGTTTTCACATCAAATCGCATTAATTTTTAACATTGTTCAAGATCATATCTCCACTCTTGTTAGCGATTCCGCATGCTCCAATATGATCTGGCCTTCGGCTCTCATTAATGAGAGATTAATTATGACGGTCTTTCTTTGATTGCATTGCAGTTGGGTCGATAAAATGGCATTTCGCTATGGTTTTTAGATGAGTCGGTTGCTGGGTTACACTGCCTGCTCACTGTGATGAGAAGGAGAAGTGGGCAACTGAACTGCTACTTAGACCTTGGTGCATATCTGCATTTCTCTCAGTTTGGTCTGTGTCTGTCTTCCTCTGTTTCTTGGAATTCTGCTTCTCTATCTCTTCTTATGCCCACTGCTAAGACTGCACCCATGCCTTACCTGCATCAAAGGATGCGTTTCCGCAGGGGGAGCACTAGAGGTCAACCCCTATGCGCTCCCTCCAGCCCCGCAACCGAGTCATCTTCCCAGTCTAGTGATTATCACGTAGGTCGCTATCCAGATACTAGAAGTGGGCGGGGTCGGGTTCTAGGATCTGGCCACCATAAGGGCTCCCCTGCTCCTCATTTCCCAACCACTTCACCTTCTCCCACGACGCACATTGTGATTTTTTCCTTTAGTTTCTCTCTGAACCGCCCACGAATCACAACTTCAATTACTATGTTTTCCGTGAGGAGGCCCAAATAGAAGATCAATGCACCCGTCTGGCGGGTCTGAGCTCAGAAAAAGCTGGCCAACATTCAGGCCTTCAGGAGGGGAGCGGTGGCATGAATGTGGAGATAACAGCTGGCGATCCTGGACCTTCCGAAGGATGGTGCCGAATCGTCGAGGAACCATCGGAGGAGTAGTTTGGTTAATTTTTTATTCTTGCTTCGTGGCCCACTTAAGTGGGCCGCTTTTAGATTATATTAATGTGTTGGACCTCTGTAATATTTTTGAATTCTGTAAATGTTCAAGACTGGTTTCCCCATATGAGGGTAGTCTTATTTTTTGATTTTATGATGACAAATTTGCCATGAGTCTGGGCAATGTTTTTGACTTCGGTGTAATTTTATTCCTACTGTTAATAGATTAAATTTACTTAGAAAAAAAAATGTTGCCCTGTTTCTGTTTTAAACTTGTTTTTTGAAATACAGAGCCATGTTTATATGATTGTTTATAGTCGAAGTGCTGCGGGGTGGTTTATTATATTAATATTTCACGGTCAAACTATGTTCATAACAATTGGAAAAAAAAATGTTGCCCTGTTTCTATTTTAAACCTGTTTTTTGAAATACAGAGCCATGTTTATATGGTCTACGTATTATACTCTTTCTTTGTATATCTATAGGAACCTTTTTGCTATGAACAGGGTGGATGTTGTAGCAGGCTACTAATGGAAACAAGCAAGCTTGAACCTTACATCTCGGATGCAACAGATGGTTACCAATTTTGGAATCAAGCGAGCCTGATCTTACAAGCGAGCCTGGGTTTCTACAGATGGTTTTTATTTCCGGGAACAAGCGAGCCAGAACATACAATCGACCCTGGGTTTATACATATTTTTTCTCTATCATGGATGCTTTTTGTGTGAGGTGTATATCAACAGTACATGTCTCTGCACATTTCCTGTATCCGCTTTATGATACTATTTTATGTGTTGACGGGTTATCACTCTGCCTTCAAAGCTAGTGATGCTGGTTTATTGATATGGTCTGATGGTATTTTTATATTTTGGACATATCACACTCCTCACATGATTAGCGTTTTTCTCTGTTCAAGGATTTTGGGTACTTTAATTTGTATTTGGAACAATGGACGTTGATACTCTATCTGTTGCTTTACTATTCTACATACTGCTATTTCACTTTCTTATAGATGCCTCGGGCATATTTGGATGCTTTCTCAGATTGTCGATAATCTCCATGTGGACCATTACTAGGTTTTATATCATGTCCCTGTATGTGACATGGGGTATTTTTCTATCATTGTCTGGGGTGGGACTTCCACTTTTCTGGATGGATATTTGGGTTCCAATCTTCAGATGTGAAAATGTAATGACTTCATGGACTATTTTACTTCATATAATATATTCAAAACAACGTTTTCTCTCTTGTGAAAAAAAAATGATTAATGTTTATCACTCTGCCTTCAAAACTAGCGATGCTGGTCTATGTTGCTGGTTTATTGATATGGTCTGATGGTCTTTTTATATTTTGGACATATCACACTCCTCACATGATTAACGTTTTTCTCTGTTCAAGGATTTTGGGTAATTTAATTTGTATTTGGAACAATGGACATCGGTACTCTATCTGTTGCTTTACTATTCTACATACTGCTATTTCACTTTCTTATAGATGCCTCGGGCATATTTGGATGCTTTCTCAGATTGTCGATAATCTCCATGTGGACCATTACTGGGGTTTATATCATGTCCCTGTATGTGACATGGGGTATTTTTCTATCATTGTCTGGGGTGGGACTTCCACTTTTCTGGATGGATATTTGGGTTCCAATCTTCAGATGTGAAAATGTAATGACTTCATGGACTGTTTTACTTCATATAATATATTCAAAATAGCATTTTTTCTCTTCTGAAAAAAAAATGATTAATGTTTATCATTCTGCCTTCAAAACTAGCGATGATGGTCTATGTTGCTGGTTTATTGATATGGTCTGATGGTCTTTTTATATTTTGGACATATCACACTCCTCACATGATTAGTGTTTTTCTCTGTTCAAGGATTTTGGGTACTTTAATTTGTATTTGGAACAATGGATGTATGTACTCTATCTGTTGCTTTACTATTCTACATACTGCTATTTCACTTTCTTATAGATGCCTCGGGCATATTTGGATGCTTTCTCGGATTGTCGATAATCTCCATGCAAACCATTACTGGGTTTAATATCAAGTCCCTGTATGTGACATGGGGTATTTTTCTATCACTGTCTGGGGTGGGACTTCCACATTTCTGGATGGATATTTGGGTTCCAATCTTCAGATGTGAAAATGTAATGACTTCATGGACTATTTTACTTCATATAATATATTCAAAACAACGTTTTTTCTCTTTTGAAAAAAAATGATTGTTTATAGTCGAAGCGCTGCGGGGTGGTTTATTATATTAATATTTCATGGTCAAATTATGTTCATAACAATTGGAAAAAAAAAATGTTTCCCTGTTTCTATTTTATACCTATTTTTTGAAATATAGAGCCATGTTTATATGATTGTTTATAGTCGAAGCGCTGCAGGGTGGTTTATTATATTAATATTCCCTGGTCATTGGAACGCCCAAAATTCATAACAAATATTGGAGATTTACTGTCCTGTTTTAAAGTTTCATATTTTTTTTTTTAAATTGAACCCGTCATCGGTATACTGACGCCTTGTAAGTGTTGGAATTGCCACAGCTTAAAAACGTCGGAAGAGCGACAGTATAAAAACTTCGGACGAGCCACGTTCAAAATGTCGGACCACATTTTTTCAGAATTGCGACAGTTTACAAACGTTGGAAGAGCGAAGTTCAAAACGTCGGACCACATTTCATCAAAATTGCAATAGTTTACAAACGTCGGAAGAGCGACGTCCAAAACGTCAGACCACATTTCGTTGGAATTGCGACAGTTTACAAACGTCAGAAGAGCGACATTGAAAACGTCGGACCACATTTTGTCAGAATTGCGACAGTTTACAAACGTTGGAAGAGCGATGTTCAAAACTTCAGACCACATTTCGTTGGAAGTGCGACAGTTTACAAATGTCGGAAGCGCGACGGTTTGGGAAACGTCAAAAAAACGACGCTTGTTTGGAAGCGAGGGAAAAATTTTCGGTAGTGCGACACTTTGTAAGTGTGTCGAAATTGTGACGGGATGGCAAACCACGTTTTTCCCATCCTCGAACTGTCGCTCTTGAGATGACTATGTGTCGGAGTAGCGATGAATTGGTCGTCGAAAATTGGGCCAGATTTTCTAGTGTTATAATGGAAATAATGCATAAAATATATAAAGTTCATAAAGTGGTGTTACCAATAGTAAGGAAGAGGAAGTCCTTTAAATATATTAAAGAGAATTTTAGAAGCATAAAACTAAGTGGGGTAGTTAATAAATACATGGAAATGAATGATAGAAGAGGTAAGAGAATGAAGTGAATTGTAATAATGCATAATTCCTATGTACCATTAAGGGATAAAGATGATAAGTTGCATCTACATCATATGAGTATAAGTAGAAAAGTGGATTATAAAGAAGAAGTGATAAGGTTGTGAACTATTAAATTCAAAGCATATCACCATAGAATTCGTCTAATCTTGACGATAGGATAAAAATAAGTTCATTGAAAATTGAGGAAATAGTGACGAAAATATAAGAACAGAAATGGTCGAAGAGGAACGACAGAGTTCGCAAAGTGAGTAAAAATACTATAATTAGAAAAAAAAATAGCAAGTAGATTTGTTACAACAATTTCCTCTGTCCTTACGAGAAGTAGGAGAAAAGAGTCACTGGGTAAGCAAATAAAATACCATGTTTATTTTTCTATGAAAAATACAATGTATGTCATAAGTAGAAATAGGGTTCTTGAGAAGAAAAAATCAGCTTCCCCTCATGAAAAAATTCCATAGTTTCTAGAAGATTACCCTACCAGTAATGCTAGCAGTAATAAATAAGAAAGGGGATCAGGGACTAAACAAGGTGAGGCAGAGGACATAAAATATCAAACCTAACCATCCAAACCAGTACAAAAGGAAGAAAAGAAAGAAGTTACGCTAGTTGATATGTATTGGATGAGAAGGCCCTATACAAGGTGCAAAACTAATATTAGGATTGACTTTAAATTGCAGTAGAACCAAAATTTGGAAGAGAAATTCATTTTTATTGATGATATACCTATGAAGGATTTTCTAATAAACAAGGATGAAGCTTCAATTTCTTATAAGAAGAATAAGACCCAAAAATAAAGTAAAATATAAAAATAGGGCCCAAAGGCCAAGAAAATAAAAAATAAAAAACATATTGAAAGAAGCAACATGGACCTTTTATTAGACACAACAAAAAAATTTAAATAAGTATACAGAAGATAGGGTTGTTGAATATTTTGGAAGAGTTGATTTTTTATCTATTCTTGATATCTCTATCAAATTTCTTGGTAGCGCTAACCTTTGATCTATTTTTTTTAGTTTCGCCAAATGTTTCCACAACACTTTCACTACTTTAATTTTGACAACACATATATGTAGATATTGTTTCAATGCATGAATCATACACCCTAGAAACATAGTTTTGAAGGTGATAAGGATATGGATTTTGTCAAAAACTTTTTGGAGAATATTTATTACACAAAAATAAATATATTAATAAGGACAAGACATAGATAAAAGGGAAATTTCCATTTTGATTGCATCAGTCAACATGAAACTAGCATTTTGAGGCAAGAAACATGTGATTCTTTATATTTTTTTGTAGTTTATAAGTGACTTGTTTCCATACACATCTTCAACAAGCTTTGCAACTACATGACCACTTACTATTTTCATTGATTATAAATGTGTTAGTTTTTAATTGTAAAATTATTTTTACTTTTATTTATAGTATATTAAATTTATATACATATATATTTAGTATTTTATAATCAAAATTTCCCAAAAACTATGGATTTCAGTTTGTAAACTTCTATAAAGTTGTTAGAAACTAAGAACCAAAGGTTTTTTTTTTCTTCTTAAATTAGACTTATATTGTGCATGTTTTAATTTTGACATTAATAATGTTTTCAGTGAATAAGTATTAAAGATTTCATGTCATAGGTTGCTTTTGTGGTGTTTATCAGTAGGTTTCCTTAGTTATGCTTCTTTCTTGTGCAAGATTTCATGGATGTTAAATGTTCATATTAGATCTAAAGTTATGTTTTGTTGGATTCATCTCTGTTGAGATGCTCTACGGTTATGAGATTCAAATATTTTCACCATTTCTGTGAAATTTGCACATAAATGATTGTGATGCTCTGTTGTAATGGTTTGTACTCTTTTTTTTACTACTAGCTTGATGATCAGAGGTCTAAGTAAACATTATCATATTTTCACTAAATGATGACATACATTGAGTCTTCTTCTCTCATATTTAGGAAAAACATATATGGATCTCATCAACATGCATCAACATGGATCATTGTGAAAATAAATATAAAAGAAAATGACGATCTTCCTAAAACTCAATGCTTGTTTCCAATGCAATTCATAAATTAATATTCAATGCAATAAAATTCATTTTTTTAAAACAAAAATGAGTATTTTTTTCATTAATTAATTTGCACTTGATAACGAAAAATACTCAGGAGAGTTACATTGCTGAATTTCTCTTCCAAATTTGGAATTCCAAATTGCATCTATCTACCCCATCCAAAATTACAACAAAAGCTCCAAAACTATTAAGTACTCTTATTGTTCTAGATGTATATATGCAACAAAATTTGAACATCATCCACATACACTTAACTTCTACCATTACAATTAAGTGAAATAATAATCCTTAGTAACATGATTAATATCAAAGCCCCAATGATGACCACCTCGAGGGCTCGGGCGAAGATTCAAGTGGAAGTGCAAGCCCATGATAATTTTGTACAGAGCATCAATTACATCCTCCATCTCACTAATTTTATTTTTTTGGCCCTCAATTGATTTTGTTTATCCTTTATCAGCCTCATACCGCTCATAGATTATCACTTTCAATTCATATATGTTCACATTCATCTCTTCATGGGCCTTACATCAATGGTACCATATAGTTAATATAGAAGATTCAATCTCTAAACTAGAATCCATAGGTGATAGATGTCATGATGCAAACCAAATACAAGCAGAGTAGTTCATAACTGGATGAGACGACCCACCTACCCGCGTCAAAGGAAAGGACCTGAACGATCTAGGAACAAACTGGAAGACTAGATTACAGCTTCCTAAAACCCCTCTTTGACCTCACTCTAGATTATAATTCATAAATTTAATAAAATCGTGGGTCCTTTGATGGAGCACCAAGGAAATTGAGCCAAGTTTACCATTGAATCAACAAAAATTTTATGCCTTCCACTCTCGACACAACCAAGCCTATAATTCCTCTTGAGATATGAAGTACACAAAAGCAAAAGAGCCTCTAGAAGCTTCACAAAAAAATCCAATATTATGAAATGTTCACTTCTTGTTGAAACAAGGCCACCTTTCTCTCAAGACTGACAAAGTTGACAACCATTGCCTGATGTTTTTTATTTTAAATTTAGGAATATTAGCCTCCTATTTACTAATTTAACCTTGAAATAACATCCCCATGCATAATTTCTGACTCACCTCACTTTACCCAGGATTCCAAAGTCGTAGAATTAACTTCCCATTCCCCGAAGAGACATTATCCTCACTTTTCCATGGTATCAACGTCATTCTCCTCTCTAATTTTCCTGATAACCCATGGAAATGGAACACTAGAGAGGTCAATTAAAATGAGATTCATAGATTTTGAGTGAAATATGATGATAGCCATGGTTAATGCCATTTAATGACACACATTTTCATGTATTTGAGCCTTGTAGTTTGCAACAATTTCCGGATATAGGAGGAGTCCTTCCATAATTGTAGATGTCACCATATTTTTTAGGATTATAATTAAGACATAGTATAACTATGCTAATGATTAAACATTGAGGAATGAGGTGGAGTGAAGGTATGGTAATTTTGGGAAACAAATTCTACGAGTTAACATAGTTTCAAAAAATACTCAACTCACTTAAGCTAGGTTCCCAAAGCCAAACAATTGACTTCAAATTCCTTGAAGAGAAATTTTTCTCACTCACCATGGTAAATGTGTCACTCTCTTGTCTAATATTCCTCATATCCCATGGGAATGGCACACTGGTGTTGGGTATGTGTTATATTATTTCCATGACTAGTCGTACGCACTGTACCTTGCGCTGGGCGCAACAGGGGGGTCACAGGGGGGCGGCAGCTCCCCCTGTCAGGGTCCGGGGCAGCGTCCTGTCAAAATTTTATTTTTGGTGTGCGGTCCCACTCATAGGCAGACCCACCCATGTTTTGTGCATGATTTTGCACATGGTTTTGGGGTATGATGGTTTTCGGCCCCTAGTATTTTGTAGATCCAGTCAAGGGAAATACGGTTATGTTCTAATCCAGGGTTAATGGATTGGGGTTTATGTATACTTCAGCATGTATATATATGTGTTGTAACACTAAAAGGAATATAATGAAAAATCAAGTTGGTCATCCTGATTTGGGATCCAGGGAAAAATCTCTGTGTTTATATGTGTTATTTTTTATGCTCTTGCTACTGTTTATTTTCTCTTATAAGATTTGTGTGTAGATAATTTATGTTTAGGGTTAAACCTACATTTTGGTATCGGAGATATTTCGGATTCAAGGGGATGCCTTTGCTGTTGAGGGTTTTTTTTGCTTCGGCCTGAGGTAGACCCTGTTCAGTGGGAGATCTCCAGGATCGATTCTTTTGGTGAAAGAAGATGGCAAGCGGTAGAAAGATAGAGATTGAGAAATTTAATGGTCAGAGTTTTGAGTTGTGGAAGCTCAAGATGGAGGATCTGCTGGTGGATAAAGATTAGTGGATCATTGTAGATCCAGGTACTAAACCAATGGAAATGTCAGATGAAGACTGGAAGAAACTGGATTGGAAGGCTAAGAGCACAATACAGTCGTGTGTCTCAGATTCAGTATTGTTGAATGTATCTGGGGAAGCTACGATGAAGAATTTGTGGGAAAAACTTGGGACTTTGTACCAATCTAAGTCCCTGGTAAATAAGTTGTTCCTGTGGAAAAATCTGTATAACCTGGGGATGAAGGATGGAGACTTGGTGATAGAGCATCTGAATGCCTTCAATACTATGGTAAGTCAGCTATCATCTATTGATATTAAAATCTGAGATGAAGATAAGTGCATTAGTTTGTTTTGTTCTCTACCAGACTCATGGGACAGTCTGGCTATTGCAATAGGTAGCAATACAACTACCTTGAATTTTGATGACATTGTCTCAGCCTTGTTGTCGGAGGAAATGAGATGGAGAAATATGGAGGGCTAGAATGGATATGTCTTATCTGTATGAGGAAGGTCCCAAAACAAAAATAAGAATAAGGTTTTGAGTGGGAGATCCAAATCTCCTGGAAAGTTTGTAAAGGTATGCTGGAAATGTGGAAAGGAAGGGCACTACAAAAAGGAATCTAGATATAAAGCTCCTAAGAAAGGAAAGGGATCTGATGATGCTCCTTCTGTAGAGGAAAAAACCACCTCAGATGAAGGTGGGGATGTCTATTTGGCTTCTTCTTCGAATACACATGTAGATCATTAGTCATGGTTGATTGAATCGGGTGCATCCTTTCAATTCACTCCCCATAGGGAGTGGTTCTGCGAGTATGAGAAATATGATGGCGACGATGTATTCCTAGGGGATGACAGGAAGGCCAGAATCGTCGGATGTGCAAAGGTCAAGCTAAAGCTGCAAGGTGGAAGGATTATAACACTTCCTAGTGTTCTGCATAATCCTACATTTTCTAGAAATCTAATTTCTGTAAGCAAGATGGATGATGCAAGTGTAAAAACACTGTTCGAGAAAGATGCCTGCAAGATGGTTCGGGGAGCACTGGTATTAATGTGTGGAGTTCAGACTGGAACTCTGTACAAGCTACAAGGTAGCACTGTTATTGATGGCTGTAATAGTTCTATGGTTCCTGAAAGTGGAGCAGAAAGCCTAGCTGTCTCTACAGAAAAGACCATGCTATGGCATCAAAGGCTTGGACATATTGGAGAGAAGGGCCTTCGGATACTCCATAGAAATGGTATGGTAGAAGGTATTTCTAATTTCTCTCTGGACTTTGATTTCTGTGAACATTGTGTATATGGGAAGAAAAATCGGGTGAGTTTTCCTTCTGGTGCTAAGAGGGAAAACAAGATATTAGAACTTGTGCACAATGATGTGTTTGGACGTGTGTCAGTTCCATCACTGGGAAAGTCCTTGTACTATGTTTCATTCATAGATGACTTCTCAAGGAATACATGGATATATTTCTTGAGGAAGAAATCTGAAGCTTTTGACAGATTTAAAGAATTTAAGGCTCTGGTGGAAAACTAGATAGAGAAGAAGATAAAGGCACTGAGGATAGATAATGGTGGGGAGTTTTGCAAGAAGGAATTTGAAGAGTTCTGTAAGAAGTGTGGTATAGCATGACAGAAGACTACTGCATACACACCTCAGCAAAACAAAGCTGCAGAAAGAATGAATAGAACACTAATGGAAAAGGCAAGCATGTAGTGATGGGGATGGAGAGAAGGGAGGGAAATGAGAGGAAGTGGATATGCCATGCTATTTGGTTCTTGAATCACCTTATGATCATTGGAGGATAAGACTTCACATGAGGTATGGACTGGTAAGAAACCCTGTCTTTCACATCTGAGGGTATTTGGATGTGATGCATATTTACATGTTCCAAAGGAGAAAAGGACCAAGTTGGATAATAAATCTGAAAGGTGCATCTTTATTGGGTATAAGGATGGTTCAAAGGGTTACAAGATTTGGAACCCAGAAACAAGGAAGGTTGTGTACAACCGAGATGTGGTGTTTAGAGGTGAGGATGTTACCTCAATTCTACTAAAGTAACACAGGAAAGTAATAGAGTTTGCATTCCAAGAGGATAGATCAGGACTCCACAATATAGAAGACTTAGAGGAAGGCAACTCAGTTGTGAGAAGATCGACTCGGAAGAAGACAAGGAAAGTGCCAGTCCCCTGCTTTTTGTTTAGGTTTTGCCTTAACTATAACTGATGATGATCCCAGAACTGACACGGAGGGAGTAGATTCAGAGGATGGAAAACTCTGGAAGGAGGCCATGGTTGATGAAATGGCATCCTTGCACAAAAATGAGGCATGGGATTTGGTGGAGTTGCCAGCTGGAAGGAAGCCCATTGGGAGAAAATGAGTGTTTAAAAAGAAGATGAATGTGGAAGGTAAGATGGAGAAATACAAAGCTTGGTTGGTAGCAAAAGGTTATTCCCAGGTGCCGAGAATTGATTTTGGTGATATTTTTTCTCCTATTGCCAAAGTTACTTCTATTAGATTACTTTTATCTGTTGTTGATGCATTTGATTTTGATATATAACATATGGATGTGAAGACATCATTTCTTCACGGGGATCTAGAAGAGGAGATCTACATGAAGCAACCTGAAGGCTTTATGGTGAAGGGTAAGAAAGAAATGGTATGCAGGTTGAATAAGTCCCTGTATGGGTTAAATCAATCACCAAGGATGTGGTATCAGAAATTTGATACCTATATATGGGGACTTGGCTTCACCAGAAGCAAGGAGGATCAGTGTGTTTATTTTAAATTAATTGGTGATCGTGTTATTTATTTGGTCTTGTATGTGGATGATATGTTGTTAATTTGAAATGACAAAGAAATTATCCAAGATTTGAAGACCCAACTGTTCTCAAAATTCGACATGAAGGATCTTAGTGCTGCAAACTATATTTTGGGCATGGAAATTAGGAGAGGTCAGGCAAAAAGGAAGCTTTGGTTAAACCAGAGGAAGTTGTCAAGACTATATTGCAGAGGTTCAATATGCAGGATATTAAACCGGTGAATGTTCCTATTCCTGTAGGTGTAAAGCTATCTGCTAAACAGTGTTCGAAGACACAAGAAGAAGAGGAGGATATGTCTCATGTTCCATATGCAAGTGCAGTGGGTAGCTTGATGTATGCAATGGTCTATACTAGACCAGACATTGCACATGCAGTGGGAGTATTGAGCAGGTTTATGTCAACCCAAGGAAGGAGCATTGGACAATAGTGAAGTGGGTTTTCATATATTTACGTGGAACTAGTGATTATGGCTTCTGCTACGAGGGAAGACCAGGATTGGAAAGAATGTTGGACATTTGTGGCTTTGTTGATGCAGACTGGGCTGGAGATCTGGACCAAAGAAGATCTACAAGTGGGTATGTGTTTAGTCTATTTGGAGGCGCAGTCAGTTGGATGAGTAAAAGACAGTCTGTAGTGGCTCTTTCAACTATAGAGGCAGAATACATAGCAACCTCTCATGCAAGCAAGGAAGCAGTTTGGTTGCAAATATTGTGTTCAAGTATGGGGTTAGTACAGCAAGCTATAAGGATAGACTGTGATAGGCAAAGTGCAATTTTCTTGGCTAGGAACCCTGCTTATCATTCAAAGACAAAGCACATTGATGTTCAATATCACTTTGCTAAAGATATGGTTGAGGCTAAAAGGGTGTAGTAAAGGTGGACACTTTGAAGAATGTTGCAGATGCATTGGCAAAGTCTATGAGCACTCAAAAGTTCTCTTGGTGTAGAGAAACAATGGGTGTTGATGAATTGGCCCAATGAATAAGCTCTCCTATGGCCCCCTATGGAAATAAAACAACAAGTGAGAGAATGTTGGGTATGTGTTATATTCTTTCCACGACTAGTTGCACGCGCTGTAGGTTGCACCGGGCGCAGTAGGGGGGTCACAGGGGGGGCAGCAGCCCCCCCTGTCAGGGTTTGAGGCAGCGCCCCGACAAAATATTTTTTTTTGTGTGCGGTCCCACTCATAGGTGGACCCACCCATGTTTTGTGCATGAGTTTGCACATGGTTTTGGGGTACGATGCTTTTCGGCCCCTGGTATTTTGTAGATCCGGTCAAGGGAACTACGGTTATGTTCTAATCTAGGGTTAATGGATTGGGGTTTATGTATGATTCGGCATGTATATATATGTGTTGTAACACTAAAAGGAATATAATGAAAAATAAAGCTGGTGATCCCGATTTGGGATCCAGGGGAAAATCTCTGTGTTTATTTGTGTTATGTTTTATGCTCTCGCTACTGTTTATTTTTTGTTATAAGATTTGTGTGTATATAATTTTTGTTCAGGGTTAAAACCTACAACTGGAGAGGGTAATTAAAATTATATTCGTAGATTCTAAGGAAAGGATGATGAGATCCATGGTTAACTAATGCCACACATTTGGATGTATTCAAGCCATGTAGGTTGGCATAATTTTCAGGTATAGGAGGAGTTCTTAAATCACTACATATGCCACGATATTTCTAAGTATGATAATTAAGTTGTAGTATAATTACGCCAATGATTAAACAATGAAGAATTAGGGGGGAGTCGAGGTATGGGAATTGGGGGAACAAATTTCTACCAATTAAATTAGTTTCAACAAAATGGAGAAGCCATGGGATAAGGGAGGGGTAATAGACATACTTCATAGACATTGATTAGGGGATGATATTTTGGTTAATGATTCCATTTATTTATACTTTTCCTTCCACCAAGAGGCATGCACTATTTTCTAGGAGGTTGACATCACTATTGCGAATCTGGAGGATATGGTAAGGGGAGTAATTACAAAAATATCCTAGAATAATAATGATGTGATCAAATAGAAAACTTGGAATATTATCAATTGGGGGATTATTTGTTCTAATATGGTGAATAATTAGGAACGAGTCTCCTAGGATAATTATATCTTTGATGCCCCTTTTTGGTGCTAAGCTTAGGCCCAAGAAAAGACCGTACATCTCAATGTGATTTTTCTATTTTTTGCCAAGCCCCCAAGAGAATGTTTTCATAATTATTCCCTCAAGATTCAAAAAAAACCCTCCCCCTCCTTCCACCCTTGATTTAATTAAGTTTTTAATTATTAATCACTCGAGGAAAACTTTTAGAACTTGAGAGCTTGGGGAGAATTTGTTGAGTCAGTTATTTCCACGCTAAAACTATAAAAATCAAGAAACAAGGAAAGGTTTACAACCCTATCTACACTTCTGAAATTCCAAATTAATCAACCTAATTTTTCCTTACTAGAACTACAAGCAAATATTTTATGGACAAACACATTGAAAAAAATGTTTCGATTATTGTGGTAGAAAGGATATATGTAATAATAGGTAAGAGGGTTCTTGAGGAAAATACTTTAGCCTCCCGTCAATATTTTTCGGAGTTTCCAGAAGAGAACCTTACTAATAAGTTTCCAAGTGATAAACATTATGACATTTTATAATTAAACCTCGGCGAGCCAATATATTTAGAGGATCAAACTGAACCATCCAAACTTGTACAAATAAATATTAAGGAAATAGAGGTTGCTTTATATGAGATGTATAGGATGAGAAAACCCCATATAAGGCCCATAAATAAGCTTAGGCTTAACTGAAAATTGCAATAGAAACCACCCTTGAAAGATAAAGTAATTGATCTTGATGATACAAATTTTAGGGACTTGACAATCAACAAAGAGCAAGATTTAAGTTCCTCTAAAAAGAAGAAGACACTGAAACAGAGTAACCGATACAAATAAGACCCTAATGACAAGAAAACCAAAAAGAAAAAAACAAATTAGATCAAGAAATGTGGATGTCTTGTTAGAAGAAATAGAAACATTAAAATTAGCATCGAAAAGGTATTGTTTATCTTTGATTTTGTTTTTGATAGTGTTTCCATATAGTTTGAAAACACTTTCATTGTTTTGATTCTGACAGTGTATACCTAGATATTTTGTTAGTGCCTGAATAATACTCCATGTTGGGACTTAACTAGGGGAGAAAGACCATACCATGTGTATTCATATTGGGTGATATATATTGAGGAAAAAATGACATAATATATTGAGCATATAATAGGTGAAAAATGGTTTTTATATGTTGTGTATAAAAAATCACGATGAAAGTTAAAGAGATATAAAGGTGTATAAAAAATGTTAATGAAAAGATGGATACCTACAATATATAGTGAAAGTATGGTTTTTTTGAATTGGGAAGTTTATTTGTATCGCATTGGTAGGGGTTAAATAAAGTTATTTTTAGAGGTATTTTTCAATATGTAGTCAAATTATGGGTATTGTTTAGTATGCCACAAACAAACATGCTATTTTGGAGGATCATTGAGTGAAGCCATCATGCTACTTTCTGGAAACACAATTTTGACAACGATAAGGATATATATTTTGTCAAAAAATTTTAGAGGCTATATTTATATAGTAATCATTATCTTGGAAAGACATTGTATGTTGGGCACAACCAAACTTAGCCTAGATTTTGGAAAAGACTCTATAGTTTGTGGGGAGGAGTGCAGAGTCGAGTGCGCAGCAAAGAACATTTTGTGGAAGTAAATATATTGCGCGGTGTCATAAGGGCTTTTGGGTGGTTCAAAGCCCATAATTTGTGTAAAAGTGCATGATATTTTAAGGGATAAATGGATTTGGGACCATAGTTTCTTGTTTTAAGGAGTCCATGGTATTTGGACAATGATATTTTCATGGTGTAACTCAAGAATGTAATAGTATATATAGGGTAAAATAATAATAAGAGAATAATCAATATGTTTAGTTTTGATATGGATTAGTGTTATGGGTGAATGATTATGATTCGTAATTTAGTATCAAAGGAGAGGCTCTATAGTTGAGTGCGTAGAGGCCTGGAGAGGGGTCTACAGCTTAGTGCACGGATGACCTGTAGCTTAGTGCGCAGGTGAAGAACTGTTTATTGTTCAAGATTATTTGTATTAAGAAACAATTCATGTGGATTTAGCACTACATTCATTTGAACCTCAGTAATATGGTGTTATTATGTAATTAATGTGTATATTTTCTTATTATATGTTGTATAGTAGCAATTATTATAGTTGCATTTTACTTCAACATGGTGATGGTTTATGGTTTATATGGAATGTTTAAGTGATTAATATAATGCAGTGAAGTGATTTATAAGTGTTAATAATAATATAATATAATAATACCACTTCTCCTAGTCCATTAAGGTTGTAGAAACCTGGTTTTTAATCCTCCCATAGTCACTTCTGGTGAGACTGTGATATCCTTGCAAGTTGTTAACAAGAGGGTCCGTGATCAAGGTTTTTATTGGTGAGCAGTATAGATTGAACCTAGGTCAGCCCAAATCAAGAAAAAAAATGGTTATGTTTCCAGTACCAAGATCTATTTGAGGGATATGTGGGTGTGGTACCCATCGAAGAAGGATATTCAAGACTACATACACATGAAGTTTTGATATTTTGCAGATCAAGAAAATATAAATCCTCGTCTAACATCTGAAGCTTACTTATAGAAGTATATTTTTATAGATCAATACAATATTTTCTTCAGTTATTTTTGTTTTTATTTGTAAGAGTGGATATCGAGGTTGAATGAAAGGAAGAATTTTTTTAAGAGTGGAGAACATACGGTGTGGACTCCCGAACTGATACAACAATTCAAGAGCAATGACAATAGGATTTCAACGGTTGTCTAGTTCTAGATTGATAGCATCTTGGGAGGATTCATTAATGAGTTCGTATTGGACTCAATCATGTCATAAAATAAAGCATAACGATTATTAGTATTTAAAATCTTTAAAACTTTGGATTAAGATGCTTCTATGTGAAAAGTGTGTTTTATAGATGCAATTGGATTGCTTGTTACTTATGTTTGGAATAAGAGAGAATAATTCTTAGCTAGAGATTAGCACAATGCAAAGAAAAAAGATACATAGGGTAGATACCAGAAAGAGATATCGTGGAAAATATCTAAGGACCTTTATAGAGACTGGTTATATTCCTCTTTTGAGTGGATCTGAAAGTGAAAGAGTAGAAAGCCACCCTGATATCCCCCAGGTAACTTCGTAGTATTCTCCATCATAGCTTGAGAGTTCAAAAAATCCAAAGTCCAGTAATATCTAGGGTGTTTGTGGCTTTCCCTAATACCCATACCCCTCCTACCTCCTAGTCCCCCCATCCCCATTCCCCTTCCCTGCCCACGAAGATGTATGGATGATGATATTAAGCTACCTGTTTTCAAAGGAACTCAATTGGAGGATCTAAAATAGTTTTGGTTTCTATGTGAAGATGTATGGATAGTGAAGAAAACAAACCATTAGAATGTAAAGAAAGTGCAACTTTTTACGATTTTACGAGATAGAGAATTGGCATGGTATATGGAGTATTCCAATAATCAAAAGAAAACGTTTGCGGATATTAAAAAAAATTGGTAAGAGAGTTTAAGAAGACGAATTCTAAGTCACAGTGCATAACTGAGTTGAAAGAGATCAAACAGAAACCTAATGAGTTTGTTCAGGAGTTTGATTAGATATTTAAGTTTTTATTGCATCAGGTAACCTTGAACATAGCTCTAGAGCAACATCAAGAATGGTTTGTAGATGCACTGCTACCGCATATCATATTTCCGTTGAAGCAAAACAAGTTAGGAACTCAAGCCGAAGCTCTAGATATTGCGATGAAATTGGAAGATTTTCCTATAGGAGATACTAATGCAGGCATGCAACAAATTTAGAATCATCCCATGAAACCATACCTACATATAAAATACATCAAGAAAATCAAAGAAGTTAGATAAGGAGTATGGTGTATGAAGTGAATATCGGACAACTATTCTAAAGAAATTTTCCATATCTTCAGGGATTACATGGTTGGTGGGGCACTGAATCCATTGAACATGGGATCCAGCCTCTGGTGCGAAATATGTAAGAATAGATTCCAACATTGCTCAAAATATGGTTACTTGTTATATAAATATGTACAAGCTTTGAAGAATCTATATTGAAAATTGTGTAAATTAGTAGGACATGATGATAATATTTGTTGAGCTTAAGAACTTTACAAACTTTCAAGGAGATTTAGATCTCCCTATCGATTTAGATCTCCCACTCGAAAACTTATTCTTGTTTCTATTCTGGGACCTTCCTCGTACATATAAGGCATCTCCATTCTGACCCTCCATATTTCTCCATCTCATTTCCTCCGACAACAAGGCTGAGACAATGTCATCAAAATTCAAAGTGGTTGTATTTCTACCTATTGCAATAACCAGACTGCCCCATGAATCTGGTAGATAACACAAAAAAATGAGGCACTTATCTTCATATGAGATTTTAGTATTAACAGATGACAGTTGACTTACCACAGTATTGAAGGTGTTTAGATGCTCTTTCACCGAGTCTCCATCCTTCATCCTCAGGTTATACATATTTTTTTGTAGGAACAATTTGTTCACCAGATACTTAGATTGGTACAAAGTCCCAAGTTTGTCCCACAAATTCTTCACCATAGCTTCCCTATATACATTCAACAATAACGAGTCTGAGACACACAACCATATTGTGCTCTTCACCTTTTGGTCCAAATTTTTCCAGTCTTCATCTAACATTGCCATAGGTTTAGCACCTAGATATACCATGATCCACTGGTCTTTATCCACCAGCAGATCCTCCATATTGAGCTTACACAACTCAAAACTCTGACCATTAAATTTCTCAATCTCTATCTTTCCACTACTCGCCATCTTCTTTCACCGCAATAATCGATCCCACAGATCTCCCACTGAACAAGGTCTACCATAGCTCTGAGAAAAAAACCCCTCAGCAGCAAAGGCATCCCCTTGAAGCTGAAATAGATCTAATACCAAATGTAGGTTTTAACCCTGTACAGAAATTATCTGCAAACGAATCTTAAAAAAATAAAATAAACAATAGCGAGAGCATAAAACATAAAATAAATATACAGAGAGATTTTCCCCTAGATCCCAAATTGAGACGACCAGCTTGATTTTTCATAATATTCCTTTTAGTGTATATACATGTCAAAGCATACATAAACCCCAATCCATTAACCCTAGATTAGAACATAACCGTAGTTGCCTTGACTGGATCTACAAAATACCGGGGGTTGAAAACCATCATGCCCCAAAACCATGTGCAAACCCATGCAAAAAACCATGGGTGGGTCCGCCCACTGAAAAATAAGGTCTAATTTTTTTTTCCCGGGCCGCTTCCCCAGACCCCGTACAGGGGGGGGGGCTACCGCCCTCCTTGTTACCCCCCTGCCACACCCGCCACAATGTACATGAGGGCCTATCGCATGCCCTGTGACCCCCCTGCACGTGACTAGTTGTGGAAAAAATATAAGACGTACCCAACAATTAAGCTCAAGAATAATGAATAATTAGTGGAGTCAAGTCATATTAAATACATTTTATTTATAAAAATGATGAATCATCATAGTTTTGTGGGAATCTATGCTTCCATGGCCATGACCTGGAGTAGATTAATAAGCCCCAATATGGCACCAGATAAAGAATACAATGATTATTTGGTATTTATTAATGTGAAAATGTATGAATTTATAGGGTAAGTTCCTTAGATAAAAAACCAAAGGTCATTACTCACAAATGGGTCATAGATCAGTACACCAATATTTGATGTGGTTAAAATCCTAAAAGAGGGAAACAATCCAAAGCCTGAGCCAACATGGCCACTTCAAGAATTTTATTAATATAAAGAAAGAAAATTTACATAAGCTTCTCTCATAAACGGTTACCAGAAAAATGACCCTCCATGCTATTTAAATAGAAATCATGGACCAATCAGGTGTTAAGCCATGGATCAAGTGTTGGTAATACAGAGGAGAGAGTGAACCATCAGATAATTACATATCATGACCGTCGTATTATAAGTTACAAATGTACATAGTAAAGAAACACAATTTACCTAACTGTATACTAGACCAAGTTATACTTAACTATTTCCTATGTCTCATAATATCCTAACATCCCCCCTTAAGAACAACTTTGGATAGGATTGATTAATGAAGGTGATGCAAAAGGAGACTATTTTCTATGTGTTGAGATATCCTAACATCCCCACTTAAGAACAACTTGGGATAGGATTGAAGGATTTACAAAGGTGACCCAAAAGGAGAATGAAGGAGGCATTAGAACCTATCCCCCCTTAATGATAATTTCCTGAACCCCGAGCATAGATTTAATTTTGGTAAACTTCACTTCTATGAGAGCCTTTGTAAATATATCGACAACTTGATCATTGGTTGAACAATATTGCACTTCAAGAACACGATCATGAATGAGATTTTTGATGAAGTGTATGTGGAGCTCAATGTGTGTCATAGGATGATGTTGAACTGGATATTTGCATAGATGAATGGCACTCCGATTATCACATCAAATTGTAGTTGGATGTTGCTGATGAAGGGAAAATTCAGACAGGATATGACGAAGTGACATGGCTTCCTTGCTAGCTTCAACTGTACCACGATACTCTCCTTCTGCTGACGAAAGGGAGATGACACCTTTTTTCTTACAAGATCATGTAATAGGTCCTAAACCAATAGTGAATACATATCCTGTAGTAGAATTTCGACCATTAGGGTCACCAACCCAATCAGAACTAGTGAAACAAATCAACAATGGAGATGCTCCTGCATTGTAATGAATCCCGAACTGAACTGTACCTCAAATATTTCGAAGTATTATTTTAGCTGCCTTCTAGTGACTTTCATGAGGTTGGTGCATAAACTGTGCAACAAGACCAACGACAAAGGAAAGTTCGGGACGAGTATGGGTTAGATACAAAGGTTTACCAACAAGTTGATGGTATAAGGTAGCATCAACTTCAGGGGTAGTACCAGTGACTAAAAGCTTGACTGCAGACTGAAAGGGAGAAGGGGATGACTTACAGTGTTACATGCAAAATAAGCGTAGAATATCATAGGCATACTTGGACTGAGAAAGGGTAATACCTTCGTTGGATTGCAAGACTTGAAGACCCAGAAAATAATGCAAGTTTCCTAAGTTCGTCATTTCAAACTTCTTTTTGAGGCTAGAATTTACATGGTTTATATGGTTGGGATCTCTACTAGTAAGGATAAGATCATCAACATAAAGAACAAGGATGATGAAGAACTTACCCACTTTCTTGGTGTATATAGCGTTGTCAGAATGACACCTAGAAAAACCATTTTCTAAGAGAAAGCTATCCATTTTTTCATACCAAGCCTCAAGAGCTTGCTTGAGACCATAGAGAGACTTCCTAAGGAAATAAACAAGGCTAGAGTCATTTTGGATAAAGCCAGGGGGTTGTTCCATGTATATTTCTTCATGTAAATCCCCATGTAAGAAGGAGGATTTAACATCCATCTGATGGACTTTCCATTTAAAGGAGGTAGCAAGGGAAAGAACAAGGTGGATATAATTCATTTTTTCAACAGGGGAGAAGGTTTGAGTATAGTCAATGCCTTCAAATTTTGAAAATCCTTTAGCAACAAGACGAGATTTATGTTTATCCACTTTTCCATCTGGTCCAAACTTTGTTCTGTAAACCCATTTGCATCTGACAAGTTTTCTTCCCTTTGGAAGAGGAACAAGATCCCAAGTATCCTTGGCTAATAAATAACAATATCCTTTATTCATAGCTTCATCCTAATATGGATGACCTGAAGCGTATTCAAAGGTGTCTGGACTAGGATTTTCTAGAACTTGAGCCAATAAGGAAGAGGCTCTTTTGAACTGAGAATGGGTACGACATCGATCTATAGGGTCACCTGCAAGAGAACCTACTGCATCCTGAGTAGAGCGGACCCATCTTGGAAGCTGTGCAGCAGAAGGAACATCTTTAGGAGGTGGAGGATTATTTTCATCCTCGCTTTCATCATCCAAACTATAAGGAATGTTGTCAAAAATAGAAGAGAAAGAGAGAGGTGGCACATATGTTGAATCAGGTTCGCAGGCCAAAGGTGGCACACCCATCGAACTAGGCTCACACACTGATATATTTTCATCAAATTTTACATCTCTTCTAGTGATTACATTTTTGGATTTTTGTTGAAGAATTCTATATCCTTTGACATCTTCGAAATATCCAACAAAAACACATTTTTCACTCTTAGGTTCTGAAGCTTTATGTTTCGCATATGGAATATGGGCCCCAACGTCACTTCCAAAAACATGAAAGTGACTTACATCTGGTTTTATTGAGCTCCAGGATTCTTCTAGAGTTATATTGCTTAAAACCTTAGTAGGAGTGAAATTTACTATGTAATTTGCACAATTAATTTCTTCTGCCCAAAATTTGAGACCAAGTCCTTTACATTGAAGCATGAAATTAGCCATTTATTTTAAGGTGATATTATTCCTTTTAGCTACACCATTTTTTCGTGGAGGATATGGAACAATATGTTACAATTGAATTTCATGCTCAATGCAAAATTTGATAAATTTGTCGTTAACATATTCTCCTCCATTTTCTGATCTTAACTTAAGAATTTGATGTCCAGATTGTTTCTCAACAAAGCCCTTAAAGGCCAAGAACATGTTAAAAACTTCACTCTTGAGCTTTAAGAAGTATACTCAAGTGTGTTTGGAAAAATCATCAATGAAAGTTAATAAGTACTTGCAACTAACGAAAGAAACAATAGGAAGTGGACCACATAAATCACTGTGCACAAGTTGCAAAGGGCCTGAAGCGTTCCAAGAGGAAAGTTTGTCAAAAATATCCTGATGATGTTTTCAACGTACACGTCTGAAACAAATACGATCTCAGCAAGATACCATAGGAATACCTGTCACCATATTTTCTTTACATAGAGTTTGAAGAGAGCAATAGTTTAAGTGACGAAATCACTCATGTCCAAGTTTGCTCACTTCATCATTATGAGGAACAAAAATGGAGGGAAGAAATTATGACCCAAAGTTTTAAAAATTATACAACATTGTGGAATCATCAGCAATGCTAGTAGCTAAAATATGTCTAGGATCTTTGAAGTCCTTAATTACAACGTCATGAGGTGAGAATTCTATTGTTTTCCCTTCACCTAAATGAGTTAACTGATAAAAATATAGAAAGTTGCAAGACAAGGTAGGAACACATAATACATCATTAAATTGACCTCTATATAGATGAATGGTTCTATAACCTACAACAGTAAGAGATCTCTCATCACCAACATAAATATATTTGGTGTTATAATCATTTAAAGAAGAAAACATGGCTTTATTTTTTCCATGTGGTAAGAGGCTATAGAATCAATGAGCCACTCATGAGAATGAGAAGAAAAAGATACATTTAATTCATAAATAGATCTTGATGCTTGAAAAACACAAGAAGAAAGTGTCATTCCTGAAGATGAAGTTGAAGAGTTCTCCAAATTGGTGTCGTGCTTCTTCATTGCTGCTTCTAAGGCTTCCATCTTCTTAAAACATTTGGACTTTACATGGCCATCAGGGTTACAAAAGTTTCAACGTCTATCCGTCTTTTTCCCTTTTTTTTATTTACCTTATCATTTTTCTGAGTTGCTCTTTTAGTTTGCATCTGAAATGGCTTTAGACCCTTGTTTGGTTTAGGACAATTCTTTTTAGGATGTTTATTCTCAGGATTCTTTTGACATGGTAGCTGTTGGGCTGCGAAGGCTTTCTTAGAAGAGTTTCCAATATTAATAAGACCAAGGTGTAAGATTTTTTCTTATTATCTTATCAAAGAATCATAAAAGGCATAAAAAATGGGGGACTTGTAGGTTGTTCCTTGACAAATGATGGCTTATCTAGTGGAATGGAAGGTGGAAACAAATACATAGTATGTAGGGCCAAACTTAGAAATAATGGAATAGGTAAGGCTACCATATTCCTTTTTGACCTTAGAAACTTCTAAAAGAAGTCTAAGGGTCTTGAATTTGGACAAAAAATCTACAATAGAGGAGAAATTATTGGGGTCCAGTGTAAGAAACTCATTTTCAAGCTGGTGGGACCTGATTTCATTTTGAATTCCAAAAATAGTATTTAGCTTTTTCAGGTCTACATCAGTGGTGTCAATTTCTAGGATATGAAATCGAAGATCTTGAGAAATGAACATTCCTATCAACCCTCATGTTTTATCTTGTTTATTTTCCCATTTAGCAGCTTTATCTCCATCGGTAGGTTTAGTTTCTTGTCTTGTGGCTATTCTATAACTCCATTTACTTCTTAGTTAATTTATCGTGTGGGGTAGCCATTGCAAATAATTGGTGTTCTTAAGAATAATTGGGCATGAAATTTCCATTTTTTTTTTCTAAATGAAGTTGAAAAGGCTAAAAATAATAGATCCATTGGAAATATCTCAAAAAATTATGCTAATTAAAAAAAACGGCTCAAAAAGCAGCTTCCGAATGAAGAAGTTATGCCTTTTTGAAAAAAAAATGTGTTGTAGATGCCAAATACTTACGGGAATAGTTGAAATTCGATGGTGAAGTTCTACTTAAAAAAAGAAACCCTTATAATTGTTTGAAGGGAGGAAGGTTTTTTTTTTTTCTCTTTGATGTGCATATTTTTCCTGCAAAAAAACCCAAAAGTCCGTGCAAAAAAAAAACACCCTTACGATAGAATGTTAGATTTTCAGTTAGTATTACCGGCAACTATCTATTTTTAATTATTTCTAGTTTCCTAAGATCGCACAAAGACGCGGGGAAAGAGCATACATAGCAAAAAAAAATCTCGTCTTCCTGTTTCTGATTTACTGAGATCGCACACAGTGCAGAGAAAAGAGCATTCAAAGAGAAGAGTGTATAGATCTGGAAATAAAAAATGTAAATGGAAATAAACAGAGTGAACTGAAATAAACAAAAGGATTAATAAATATAAATGCAAAACAAATACTTTATACCTCTGGATCTAAAATGACATAACTTGTGTAACTGGAAACCTTTTCACATGAAACAAAAGGGGTTCCTCAGTGTAACAAATGCTCCAGACAAAACATAGCACTTCTCCATGCCCGAAAAAGTTTAGAAATAGTAGATCTAGAAAATGACAGTCGCATGCAGTCAAACTGGTTTCGGATTTAGATCAACAATAGATGTAGCCCTCAAAATGGCTCTAATACCATGTAGGAATTTACAAGGTAAGCTACCTAGATCAAAAACCAAAGGTCACCGCTCACAAATAGATCACATATCAGTACACCAGTATTTGACGTGGTTAAAACCCTCAAAAGAGAGAAATGGTCCACGGCCTGAGCCAACGCGACCACTTCAGGAAATTTATTAATATATAGAAAGAAAATTTACATAAGCTTCTCTCATAAACGGTTACCAGACAAATGACCCTCCATGATCTTTAAATAGATATCATGGACCAATTAGGTGTTAAGAAATGGATCAAGTGTCAGTAATACTGAGGAGAGAGTGAACCATCGTATCACTACATATCGTGACTGTCATATTATAAGTTATAAATGTACATAGCAAATAAACACAATTTACCTAACTCTACGCTAGACCAAGTTATACTTAACTATTTTCCATGTGTTGAAATATTCTAACAACAAATGTGATGATTTGATATACCAATGCAAACAAATATATTTTGTGAAGGGTTGATGATAAGCCTTTAAATTTACCACGTTGATCAATTAATGGATCTAATGCAAGTGGACAGATAGAGATCATAAGAATTTAATGCATCTAGACTTAGGATAAGTCTTGGGATAACCATTGCACTGTTATATATGGAGAATGAGGGCACTGGGGATTCCAAATTGAAATTTTCTTATTTTCTCACAACATTGAGACAGTTAATGCAGGATTTATAGGTGATAATGTTGTGTGCTAAAGGAGAGGAATGTGGCGAGCTACAAATAAGAGATACTAGAGCCATAAATGAACTCCTCTCCCATGTATAGGTTTCCTAGAGTTGGAGCTAGATCGTCTACACCTAGCGATGAAGATGATGTAGTTCAGGGTCGAGAATAATAGTCGCAGGCTAGGAGGAAATGGGATGGTGTATAATGTGGAAAATATTGGAGTTCACAAGTTTGAATAACTTGAAGGGAACGGTGGTCAACCATTAATGGCCAAAGTGGAGCATAGCTCCATTTTTTAAGACTCTGTGGAAGACAACTTGCATCAAGTCAAGGGTTCTAGGTCCAACACCGATGACTTTGAGGACAACAACAAGAAACAAGCAGAAAATGGCGAGGAAGACCAAGTCACTCTGATGGATAATGACTAGTAAATAATTAAATTTAATATATATATATATATATATATATATATATATATATATATATATATATATATATATATGCTATGTTGATATGTATTCTTTAATGGGGTTTTTTGTAGAGTACATGGGAAAAACCTTGGAGGTTTTTGGAGAGTATAGTATGTGCTATGAAGAAATTTTTTTATGTAATGGGATGGGAATTTTGGAAATAAGATGGAAATATCATGGGACATGATGTAAGATTTTCTAGCCTTCAAACTAGATGATTTCAATGCCACTCAATACACGTTCCTCTAAAAAGAAATTGTATGGATGTCTGTTAAACATTATTTATAAATGTTTGCCTATAAAATATTTCAATTTCATTCATATGACTTACTATATAATCATATAACCTATTTGAGAGATAGAACATATTTAACTAATTAAATTAAAATAAAACATACTAATTTAACTATATACAAAATAATAACTTTTTTTTGTAAGAAAAAAAAGAACCAACAATAGAAGCCACACCAGAAGAAAAATTCAAAGCAAAACTAGAATCCAAACTAAAATCAATCAATGGCACTAAAAATGGTGCTACGTCTGGATAAACCTAGCACTAAACCTGGAACTATTCTTGGCGATATTCCTAATAGTATTCCTAGCGCTAAACGTGACGCTATTACAGGCACTCTTCCTGACACTTTTCCCAACGATAAAACTGGCGCTATTCACAATGGATTCACAAGGAAAAAAAAGGCAACAATGGATTTAAAATTGGAAGCCACACAAGAAGAAAAACTAGAAGCAAAATAGGAAGCAAAACAAGAAGTAAAATTCGACATTAAACTTGTATCGAAACTGGAAGAAACACGAGAAGCAAAATTGGATGCCAACTCGCAGTTGAACCTGAAGCAAATATTATTCTTATTTCAGGTGTTATTCCTGGCATTATTCCTGCCGTAATTTTTAGAAATATTGAAAATTAATTTTTGGTGTATTTTTTGGAACTGTTGACATTGTTATTTCTATCGTTTTTGTCGTTGCTTTCTCTAGAGCTATTTCTAGTGCTATTTTCATTGCTATCTCTAGCGCTAGTTTTGACGCAACTATTATTGCTATTGATGGTATTATTTTTGGCTGTGAATATGATGTAACATTCGATGATCTTGATGGTGCTATAGACGGTGTAACTGACAACGTAACTGTCAACGTTGTAGACAGTGTGACAGTCAGTATTGTCTTTTCTTTAATTAACAAAGGTACCATTCGCAACACTATTTTTGGAATTACATAGGGTGCTAAATTTGGCTCCGTGATAAACATACATTCTTATGCCCATTTTTTCACTAGAGAAGGTGTCTGATTCTTGGGTTTCAATACAATAAATTTAGATACTATTTTAGGCATAATGTGTCTACTTTTTGTTAGAAACAATGGAAACAATGACAATACTAAGAGGGCGGTTGAATGAGTAGTGTAGCCAGATTATATGATTTTCACAAATTAAATTTTTTAATCACTTGAGAATTTTTTCATAAATCAACAACACTACTTAAACATCTAAACATAACACCCTAAAAATATGAGCATAACATATACATAAGACACCAATCTTCTTTTCATTACAAACTTCAATTTGATTTCATCATGGAAGTCTAGGATACCACTTGTAGGTTTATCAACTGCCACTAAATGGAGCTTCTACCCCTGATCTGCAAGCTACCACTTGTTAGTCTTGTTGATCCAATTTTCATCCATTTTACACTAGAACCAGCAAGCTACTTACCTAAAAAATAATTAAGTTATTCTCACTTCAACTGCTCAACAAAGACACCATAAAACCACCTGATGGAAACACCTTCAACAATATTTGTTTATTGAATAAATCACCATCACTTTCAACAATTTACCACTGTTGAACAACTCATCAACTCTAGCTATACTTTGTTGCCCTCTCTCAATTTTGTTGCACACTCGATCTATTACTCCAACTCATGCAACTCATAGCCCTTGCGACTACCTACTGCTCGTGAGTTCTCCTACGCACCTTATGCAACAACCAACAACTCCCACCTCTCACTCCACTGGTTGATTATTCAAAATTTTCCTTAAAAGGAATTTTGTTTTGTTTCATGTACATTTAATTTTTACTGTGTTGTTCACAAATTGTCTTTTGTAGTTATTCACTGATTTCTCAACTTCTCCTTTGAATTTTGAAACTAAAACTCTAAGTTTTATTGCTCAAATATGTTGCTCTGGAAATTTATAGGATTTAGCTAGGATTCTTCTCTTTTTAACTACAGTTATTGTGGCTTAACTTCCAAATCTACTTTTTAAACTGGTTGTTATGACAAAAAAAAAACTAAATTGTTACTCAAACAAGTTTCCAATTGTTCATGTATTTTGAAAACAACTTCTTTGTTATTAGGTATGGTTTACCTTCCAAAACTCACCAATATGTTATAAAATTGTCTTTAACAACCAAATTATGCTTTTAATTCATGTGTGCCATGCCATTAAACCAATCTACCAAATCCTTCATTCTTTTGGATTTAACTACCATATATTTCATTTTCCTATATCTCCTAATTGAATTTTTGGACTCGTTATTTCCACAAACAATGCTTATTTATAGCCAGAAAGGCCTCCACAACCCTTTCTTTTATTTTAAGACACAAAACTATAGATGGGTTCTTAACTCATTTAATTCATGTCGAGGACCCATTTTCCCTGTGATAATCAACTTTGCAACATTTGTCACACCACTATGTGAGTTGACCAAAGAATAGTGAAAAGGACAATTCTTAGGGATGTCGATCCCCTGGTCATGTTTGTACGTGAAACAATCCATGGAACTCGCACTTAGCCATTCTCAGAACCTCTATGGCGATACATACCAAGCTTTTTTCTATGAAAAATATGTTGACGGACAGGTCCAGGCGCTTAACCTGTAGCCTCCGATGTCTTGGCGTATTCACTCAAGTGCATCACCATAACCCGTGTGAGTCTACGTTCTAGGTTGACATGTCCCACTTTCCTACATGTTTTATTTTACCTCAGGATTTTCCTTCCGGGATCACCCTGTGTGGGCTAAGCTGGCAGAGTGGGCCTCCGCCTTAACTTCCCATTAGTTGTCTCTTCATTATCATGGCCCAAAAATTTCCTCCCGGTCTATCACTTTCTGTGCCAAATATTTATCCATCAGGGTACTACCGTTGGGCTATCCCCACTAGGTCGGCTCCACCCACTCAGTGCTTCCCGATGCTTTCCAATTTATGTCTCAATTGTAACCTTTGGAGCGAACCCTCCAGGGTATGACCACCTAGGTGGCGTCATTTTTTTCCTCCTCTCTGGGTCACCTAGACTTGGGCTATTACATCATTCCTCCATGGTGAACCCTCTGGGGTAAAGCCTTTGGGCCATCCTGTCAAGCAGTCTCCAGCTTTGGCCAGCGAAAAACTTCTATATTACTGCTATGGCCTCCACTTAAGCCCAAAGTTTTGAGTAGCGGCTCCGCCACTAGATTTGGCTCTTATGCCAACTTTTCCTACATGAGAATGGTTCCTCTTAGCACCTTTAGCTTACAAATTTTGACACGAGATAATAGAGCTTTAACAGCTCTATATTATGATCCAAGAAGCCATTTTTATACTTTTTTCATACCTCTCGAAATATTTTTCCAATCTCTTTCCATATTGGGTTACACCTAAACCTAATATGGTACTCTACTCCAAAACTATCTCCAAATCATCTGCACCATACCTTTTCCACCAATGATTTCCATGCTTTTCCTTTTTCTTAGCTACTTGTGCCATTACCTTTGCTTTTTCTTTTTCCCCCTCTATTGTTGGGATATTTTCCTTGGCCACCAATGAAAACATGTAGTTTCTTTTACCAATATTTTCCATTTCCTTTTACATCAATAATATTTTCCTTCCCATCAAAGGAAACACATTTCTAACAATATCCCCATTTGGCAAGGTCAAAAAACACATTATTACTAATTATCATTACCATCTTGAGTTTCATTAGCATTAATTCTGCCCCTTTGACATCAGTGAAAAATATACTAACAAGCTCCCCCTACCAACAATCTCATTCTATATTGTGATATTCTAGACCTATCAACTGCTTCTCCTTAAGTGAAAAACAAACTTAGATGCCTCTGATATGATCCAAGAAACTTCCTCTCTGTCATGTGAAAAAGATTTAGTTGAAGGGAAAGGAATATTTACTCCCAATATTCTCCTCAAGAAAACAAGAGGGATCTGTTGCTAAAACAAAAAATGGTCGAGGAACTAAGCCATGCAAAAATTATTCATGATATTCTGAGTCTCAATTAGGATTAAATTCATAATAGCGTTTACCTAGACCCATACACTTGACCTATAACAACAATAAAAGTCATTTCTATGCATGATACCATCACTTGTCAAACAAGTACAACACTTTCATGGACATAGAGGAACTCTCACCCATGCATGCCTAGACAAACAACTCAGCTTGTGCTTCATGTGTCATACCTCTACTGACAACAAACTCACCATGAACAATAGTCATATACAACAATATTTCCCTACCAACAATAGACAACACAAACACTGTAATCTGATTGTAAATACCATTTGAAAATACCATTGATACCATGTGTTAGCACTGCAATTTTTAAAAAAATATTTTAAGGTCTGGTCCTCATTGTAAGTTGTGTCTTTGATCCTCTCTTGTATCCTAACCTATGGCGGAGAGCCCTGGAGGGTTAAAATGTATGAGTTTTTATCATTTTTTAATAAAATATAGAAGGAATTCTGAGTCCAATAGTGTTTTTGTGCCATAGAATTATTAGGGAAAAGTCTCTTTTAATAAGTATGTTAACTGTTTTTAGTATTTAAGGTCATGGGTTTAACTTGAGAAGTCTTATTCATTCACCATTATTTTTCTATGCAAAGTTAAAGAAAAAATGTCAAAGTCATCAGTTGTGTTAGGAATAACATAGGAATGGCTACCCTTTCCTAGAGAAACAATTATTTTCTTCAGAAGTTCTAGTTTTACAAGCAACACAGGAATAACTATCTTTTTCAAAAGGTAGCTATTACTTGCAAAATTGGTACAAAGAGACAAAATAAGCATTACTCAAGTGAAATAAACACCTCTCTTTGAGTATTTAAGGTTTGCTAAAACAATAGGTGTTACTCACTGGAAATTTGGTTATTTCTTAATGGAGGATATATAAAAAATATAGTTATTTATTTGCGAAGGTTACGCAAATATATTTCTACTCAGTAAAGGGTAAATGTGTTAAAGTGCAGTACAAGTAGAAATTATTAAAAAATGTGATGGAGTTCGGCTAAATGAGTTCAGAACAATTTTAAATCGTTTTTTTTTCATGTCATTCCCTCTCACCGAGTTTTAGGGCATCAAAATTTCTGCCTCCATTCACTCTCATGACAACTACAACAAAAAGTTTCTATCCTCCAGTAAAAAAATATGCTACTAAGTGCCAAAAGTTACGGCTTCGTGGAGGGTATTTTTTCCTCATTTTATAGTTGTGCATTGGTGGTTAGGTTAACTGTTAACAAGATGTGCATGGGAGGTAACTTGAACCATTTAGAGCCAGCTAAAACCTATTTTATTGACCAATGTGCTAAGTTTGAGTTCAAAGAAGCAGGGTGGTATCCATTTTTAAGGATGTTTTCAGGTGAAATTGTGGCAGTCTCTTAAGCATTTTCTGAGACATTCAATAGATAAAATGTCAGGATTGGGTCTCAAACCTTCAACATCACCGAAACTATCATTGCAAGGGCTACTCAAGCATCAACTACAGGTGAGTCCTAGCACAAAAAACAAAATTATGATTAAATTTTATTCAAATACATATTTAAAGCCTGAAAATGAACTTATTGGTTGGACTCCTACCATTCATATTTCATATTTTTGACCCGAGTGGCAACATTTCATTACCACTGTACAATGTTACATAACCTGTGAGGGTAGGTTTTCAACTGTCCATAAATACCAAATGAGGTTTCTAGCTCATATATATGCCTCCAAACCTATGATTATACCATTTTTCCTTCATAAATATTTGTTATCAATGTCTCAAAAGATACACAAAAACCTAGGTTATTATCCTCATAATCTCTATCAAAAAGGTTTGATTAAAATACTGGTAGTTTATCATTTGAGAAATAAAATAACCACATGGGATAAGTTTTTAGAATATCAGGGGTTTAGTAGTATTCACTCAAGGAGAAAAGTAGGAAGGCCTAGAAAGCTAAAAAATCAGGAACAACAGTCAATCCCTACACCTACATTGACTCCTTCACAAGCTGGTCCATCTTCAATGTCATCTAGCAGACAGACTAGGAACTCAGCTAGAAAATCTAGAGTTCAAACCACTACTTCTACAGCAATCATCACTACTACACCAACAATGAAATCATCCAAGTAGGTTTACACTAATATTTCATCTAAGGAGACATAGACCTTGAGGTCTTTCATGTAGGAGTATAGAAACAAACTCAAAGAAAAATCTACCTTATTTGAAAAAAACATTGTGTCTAAGAGAAAAGAAGAGGAAAATTCCTCTTCAAGGGGTAAACAAAGAGAAAAATCATTATGTAGTAGGGACCTTTATTGGAATTCAACCTTTAAATATTGACATAAAGCCCTGTTCTAGAGGCTAGACAGGAGAATCAAGAAAACAATGTCACTTCAACACTAGAGGAGCCTACACTTGCACAAGTCTTTTCCTCACTGAAAAAGGGGAAAAGAAAAATTTCAGAGACTATTACAGTAGAATAACCTACCATAACTTAGCTTTACTCATCCATTCTTTCATCATCGAAAGGGAAGAAACAAGCGATAATCCATTCATATTCATCTTTTGAGGAGGATGGTAGTGACACAGAGTTCAGTGAGTCAGAGTTTGACGAAGGACAATTAAGAAGATTCATACATGGGAGAAAAATTCCTTATACATTCCAAACCCATGGATTCAAAGGCCTCACATGAGGCCAAAGAACAAGCTTAGATTAAAAAGTAAATTCATAGCCAACCCTTCTCTCAGGGATGAAATAATAAACGTTTATGAAGGCCCAGAGAATGAACCAAGGAAGAAAAAGATTCAGCAGAAAAAGAAAGAATAGAAGAGAATGTCAAACAAAAGGGTAACTAAGGTTGAAGTTATCATGGTTTTTTCTTCTATATTATATCTCTAATTATTGAATATACATAACATTGAAAATCAGAAGAAACATTTCATTTTTTGGCTTATACACAGTATTTTCGGATATAGCTACCCTTTTCGGAAAAAAGTAGATATTATTTTCATATTTTGTATAAGGCGGAGAAAAGGCTTATTTTTGGTTTTGTTTAAGAAATAATGACACTATAATATGATAAAGTGAATGTAGCCTTAGTGGTGATGATATTTTTCCAATTTTCGTATAATTAAGGTATCTTCGAGTTGGTTACTCCTTTCAGTTAGCTACTCCTACACTTTTGCAGATAAGGGTCCAGGTGTTCTTTTCAGTTGGCAGATTGCACTTTTTATGGAGGTATTTTTGCCAAGAAATGATGAACAGTCAACCACCTCGATATCCATGTTGCCATTTTCTGCCTTCAGTTTTATTTCAGTTTATCTTTTATGTTTAAGATAAGCTCTACTATGTGTAGATGACTGTAATAAAGTCTCAAAAAACATAATTTCACCTTTTATGGAGGCTTTTTACATAACTCATTTTTGTATATATACCATGTAAGGCAAGGAGGAAAGGGTTCTTTCGTTGTACATTTTATGGCATACCATGTTGTACCTTTTTGAATCTATAATATATGCACTCTTTAGGACTCACAATTTGTATGGTGTGTGTATTGTTCATCTTTTTATGTGTGTCCATCATTTACTATTTAATTCCAAATTATAGTTTACACAGTTCTACCTCATGTTACTATAAATATTGTGAAGCTTCATGAAATATTAGTTTATTTTTGTAATTATTATTATCAAGAATTCCAGATTTAGTATTAACTGAAGATAGTTCATAACCATTCCTTGAGGTTTAATTGAATCTTGTTTCATATTCTTATAAATATTTTGAACTAGCATACATGATTAATCTATTTTTGTCGGTCTTGATTTATAAAGAATTCTTGATTGATTAGGTCATGCTAGTTGGAAGCATGATATGTAATGGGATCCTTTAAATCCAGAATGAGACTCTTGTAATTATTTTTAAAGCTCTCTTTCATTATACATTTCAGGCCTAGAATTTGTGTCATCATTTCCTCTTAACGATGGAACTCTGTTTTACATAGTAATTGTTCATATTCCATTGTCCTCACCATCAAAATACAAACCTAACCTTGCTACCTTATCATATATCAGTGACCTCATATGTGTGAAATATTCTTATTTGTTCAAAACCTCTTTCAGTGTGTGTAATCTCCAACCACTTTCCAAAAAAATTGAATCAAGTCGCAAGAAAAATCCTTGAGATTATGATGTGTCTAGTCAAGCGCTTGTCACAATCCAAGTGTTGATTCCAGTGCTAACACCATGTGATACTAATTACCAATTGGAAGAACATCATGACAATGAATCCAATTTTATTACTCTCATATGCAAAAAATAACTCATACCAATTAATGATAACAATTGTCAATGCATAATTTGATAATCAAATACTGACTTGAGTATAATCCCCTTGTGGTCATGCTCCCTCTTTGTATTATATATTTGTAAACAATTATTTTTGAATAATATTGTAAAAAAATCATCACCAAACTGATTTGACAACAACATCACACTCCTCAATAATTAACTTAAATTAGCATACTTCCTTTTATCCTTCAGATGCATTCATTGCCATGTTCCTTTACGTTCCATGCATATAGATTTTTTGGCTTCCCTTGAAGCCAACCTCTTCTTTTAAATGAAGAACAACAAAAAATATACTCAACTTGAGTATATTGTTTTCCTTTTTCTTCCACACCTATATATGCTGAATTTTATCAAGACCATCCGTTGGTTTCTTGCACTACCCCCCTTGACTAGGTGATTTATTTCCATTTTCTAAGCAGATTTTTTCTTTTTTTTGCTATTATTTATCATCGTCTTCCATTAGAGATCTATCAAGTCTAATTATGCTTCTTATGTCTCATTGGGGTCTCTTCCCATTGTAGGTTATATTGAAGAGATCGACCACAGGAATTTTAAACTTTTAATCTCTTCATCAATCATTGTTTTTCACTTCCTCCATGCACCATTTCATCTGCCTTTCTTTAGGTGTTGAAATAAATCCTATGTCGTTCTCTTTGTTGGCTCTCAACTCTATTTGCAACATTATGAAAATACAATTTCTTTCCTGAATTGCATACAACTACTTTGTGCCCAAATTTTTTACACTTGTAACATTCAACTTCATTCAAGAAGGGAGAAAATAAAAATTTCTTCTTACCATACCTTGTGCCTATCCGATTTATTGGAACATTATTCGCTCTTTTGTTATTATTGGGATGCTAAAAATATTTCCTTTGAGACAAAAAGGCTATCTATACTTCGTTCTCGAATTTCTCTCTGTAACTTGTGGTTGTGAATAAAATAGATCATTCATCTTTTGTTACTGCACCTTATTATCCCTCTATAGACACTTGGAGCAAAAGTTCCATAAGTTGATGTAATAAAAACAAGTGAGGGGTTTCGTACCTCTATTTTGACTTCTTGAACTCCCTTTATTTTTATGTGTTCCTTTATTTACAATTTCATCGTTGTTGAACCTTATTTTATAAAAAAAATGGGCCCCTTTAATGTTTTTGTTGATTCATCATCGTCCTTCGTTGTTGTCTTGGCCTAAGAGGAATAATGTCTGGTTTGATTCTCATTAAACGCTTCATAATTCTCTACATTATTCATAAGATTCACCAACTAATCTTTTAATTAGTTATTCCCTTCTTCCAGCTTCGTATTTATTTATTTTAATTTCTAATATCCTCAAGAGTTGTTGTGATATAAATATGAAAATATATCGTTTCTGTAAGATATTTGAAACCAATAGAGGAGCGACTATATTCACCACTAGTGTTTATTTCACTTTCAATCGTTTGTTCTCTTGATGACTCTAGGGATTATTTCATTGATAAATTAGATGTCATTTCTTCTTCTTCACTAGAGGTGTACCCATTGCCTTCTTGACAAATGTCCAAAATTGTTATTGCGATTAAGGTAGAATTATATTCACTTCAAATTTATGAGCATCTCTCACTTTCACTAGTACTTGCAACTGAGAAGTTGGAAGATAATTGGTATATTGTTCTACAATAAAAAATAATAATAACTTTCCTGTTAATCGCATCTTCTTCGGGTGTTATTAACTGAATTTTCCTTTTTATATAGAAGAACCATCTTCAGATTCATAATTTTCAATGCTCTTTGAATCTTAACTGCTTCATCCTCAATGGAAAGCCTCTTGACCCCACATCTAGCTTGCATGTATACTTCATAGATGGACTTCAATTTTCCCCATATCTCCTTGGAAGTTTTAAAATAGATTAATTTTTCAATATAGGAGTTAGACAATACTCTCATTATTTACTTCTTGGCTTGTTTATAAAAATTATCATTTATTACTCCATACTCGAAAAATAGCCATACATCCAAATCAAGATATTTCAAATAGATTTTCATCCTTATCTTCAAAGTTGTATAATTTGATCCATTCAAAAATTGAAATCTATTTGAGGTAATCCAATCCTGGTTCTCCATGATGCCTAATCTTCCTTCCAGCTATTAAAATGATCCTAAAGGGAAATAACTCTGATACCAATTGTTAGAAAAAATGGAAACCAATACACTACTAAGAGTGGGGTGAAACAATAGTGTGTCCAAATTATAAAATTTTCACAAATTAACTTTTTTAAATCACTTTATAAATTGTTCATGAATAAAAAACACTATTTAAAAATATAAAAATAACACCATAAACATATGAGCACCCAATATACAAAAGACACCAATCCTCTTTGCCTTACAAGCTTCAATTTTATTAGATCATGGCCCCGCAAGCTATCACTTGTATGTTTATTAGCTTCTAATGAAAGGAACTCCAATCCCTGCTTGTTTAGAAACTATCACTGAAAGGGATTGTTGCCCATACTCATTTATCAGTTCCACTAGAAGGAAATTTGGCCCACCCTCATTTATCAATCTCTACTAAATCGGATTATCTCTCCCAAACCTTCATTAGTATCCACTAGAAGGATATGTTTCCACTGATCTGCAAGCTACCACTTATTGGTCTTGTTGATACATGTTTGATCCATTTTCACACTAGAACCAATAGACCACTTACCTCAAAAAAGATTAGGTTATTCTCATTGAAATTTCTCACTAAAGCCACCATACAACCACCTGATGAAAACACCTTCAATGATATTTGTTTGTTGAAAAAATCACCACCAATTTCAACAATTTAACATTGTTGAACAATTAATCAAATCCATCAACACTATGTTGCCCTCTCTTAGTTTTGTTGCACATTCAATTGGTTGCTCAAACACATGAAACTCATAGCCCTTAGAGATATCTGCTCCTCTCAAGTTGTCCTCCACACCCTATGAAATAACTAGCAACTCCCACCTCTCACTCAACCCGCTACTTATTTGAATTCTCCCATAAAAGGAATTTTGTTCTACTGCATGTACCTTTAATTTTTGCCTTTGTGTTGTTAAAAAATTCCCTTCTGAAGTTGTTCACTAATTTCTTAACCTCTTTTTTGAAGTTAGAAAATCAAAATCGGAGTTTTCTTGATCAAATATATTGTTCTTGAATTTTATAGGATTTAGTTAGGATTCTGTTATTTCTAACTATAGTTATTGTGGATTAACTTCCAAATTTACTCTTTAAACTCACTGTTCCACAAAAAAAAAGTTAAAATGTCACTTAAAAAAGCTGCCAAATATTCATGCATTCAGAAAACCATTGCATTGCTCTTATGTTTGTCTTAATGACCAAACTTCACCAATCCGATGTTAAACTAGCTTTAACGACCAAATTGTGCTTTTCATTCGTGTGTGCCATGTCATCAAACCTAGTTGTTGATTGATTCATGTTTTTGGCTTTGACTCCTAGATCTTCCACTTATTTTTCACTCCTAAATAATATGTTGACTCATTCTTTCCATGCACAATGCTTATTTGTATCCAAAATAGACATCGCAACCATTTTTTTCTAATTTTAACACACAAAAATTTGCCAATTTATCCATTTATGGCCTTTAGGACCTTTCATAGAATGTCTACCTTATTTCTGTCATAGTAATAGTCTCTGCAACCTCTCGTCAAATCGTTAGGAACTTAGTCCTTTTAATTCCTGTCAGGGGCTCTTTTTCACTTTGATAATTGGATCAGTGTCATTGGTCACACCTATATGCGAGGTGACCAACCACTAGCTCAGAGGCTAGCGTTGAGCTATGATAGGCCCATAGTCATGTTTCTATGTAAAACATTCCATGGAACTGGCGCTTAGCCATTCTCATAGCCTTCACAACTCTACATCCCAAGTTTTGTTTCTACATGAAACAAATTTAGGGATGAGTCCAAGCATCTAACCCAGAGCCCTCAACATCCATGAATATTTGATTAATTCCATTAGTATAACCCGCCAAGTTCTAACTTCTGGGTTGAAATGTATCATGCTGACCACTTGACACTCCTCCAATTGGCTGTCTCTTTTTCTTTATGGCTCGAATCTCCCTAATAGACGTCACCACAATTTCATTTAACAATGATCTCGGGGTAATACTCGTGGGATGAGTTATCTTGGGGGTCCTGCCGATACATCTCTTGATTGGTTGTTAGTCTGTCAACATGTCGATGTGTAATATTCCCAATTAGCCCAAGCTAATGGGAAAATACAATTTTGTTTCATTTTCTTGTTGCAAGAATAAATATGTAAAGGAGGACAATACAAACTATTAAAAACAATGAATAAATCAATGCCCCCATGTGAATAAGGTTAAATTTGGACTATCTTAATAAAGCACCCTTATGTGTGGAAGGGATTGAGCTGTTTGACTAGGTCAACCATGACCAAATCAACAGTGCTTTTAAGATGTAGTGAACCTCCTAGATGCACAACGCAGTTTTAGATGGAGGCTACACATGTGAAAGGAGATAAATAATTGAGATGGTTTAGGGTTTTGCAAGACTTTTATCTTATAAAAGGAAGATGAGGACATCAGAAGAAGGTTGTTGAATATATTATATTTATGAATATATTTTCTGTTTAGACATATATCATTATCTTGCTGTTTAGCTGAGAATAGTGTCATTTAACACTAGGTGTTCCTGATCGGGAATCTCACCTCTTTCATTGAGTAGCTCTTGGAGGAGTCTTTCTTGTCTTGTCCACTATCAGGAATTTGGTCAAGCTTCATCTTCTAACTACAATGCAGATCATGTTGAGGGTTTGGTTGTCCTTGAAATCTGCAGCAAGTGGAGGCTAGATCTAATCAAATCTAGGCCATTCTAGTGCCTCTTTTCAGTGGGAAAGAATTCTATCCCATTAGCAAGAGAGTATTAGTTGATTGGAGCTTCAGATCTACATCTTGGCATTAGGTGAAACTGTCCATCAAGTCTACAATGAAGATTATGTTGGGAAAAATACTAAGAGGGGGGGGGGGGGGGGGGGTGAATCATTATTTAGAGCTCGTATCTATAAATTTAACTTTTTCTTTTGTAGAATTCCATACGCGGATTTTATGAACCGAACTGGCATATACACGTGGATATACTGAAAGAAAATAGCATATACTAATATAAATTTCTAGTTTAGAAAACTTCTCATAAACAGTCTTTAAATCAGATTTACCAGTTATGCATCAGGTTAGATAATTGGTAAATATATGCAGTAATAGCAGTATAAAACATCACAAAAGTGGAACACACATGAAACACCAATATTTAAGGTGAAAACCCAATTTGGGAGAAAACCACCACTATTATCGTCTCTGTCTTCAATATTTACTATATGGAAAACTATTTACAACATTGTACTGATGCAGACTCATATCAGTACGCAGGCTTCTACCTACAGAAGGCTGCAACCTTCACTCGTTTTCTAGCTGCTACTGGAAGGGAGCTCCAACCCCTTTCTTCTCGTTTACCAGCCACTCCTGGAAGGTAGCTTTAACCCCTTGAACATAATGCCAACTTCTACTGGTAGGAAGCTTCTACTTCCATACTGAAGGCTTCAACTCTCAGACCCACTGCAGACCACGTTTCATCAATTTTAATACTGGATCAAATAGCATCAACACAACCCTTTATCAACAATCATAAACTTTACCCCATACTTCAATTAGAATAGTGAAAACAGTGTAACCAGAACTTCAAAAATAACCCAGACTTAAGAATAGATATGTAGATACAAACTCAACCTTGAACAGTTATTAATTCAAATAGCATACGCTACTTTTCTTCACTGAAGCTACGTACATACGCACTTTTCCGCATACCAACCTGCGTATGCCGCAGTGCATATTGTCTTCATATCTTGGAATGAATACGCTACTTCTCTTTGTTAAAGCTACATGTATACATGCTTTTCTTTATACCAACCCACGTATACTTCTGTGTATAGTATCCTTCAGAATGTGATCAGACTCAGATTCAGATCTAAGGCTTTCAATCAGACATTTTCTCAGCAGTGCAGAACCTTTAGACAGTCAGTCAACCTTAATCATGTTTTCTCAATCATTGATTAGATTTTTTCATGATAAAATTAGCATCATACTCAGTATTCAAACAACCCAGAACATCAAGAAGAATTCATTGATAGACATCAGACAAAAAACATGAATCACAGTAGTAACATCTACAATAAGCTTTAGAAAACACTAACTGCCATATGTGCTTTTCATGAAGCGAACTCATGTATATACGCGCTTTTACTGAGACCAACTAGTGTATAGATCTGTAAAAGTAAATTTTTTAGAACAGACCAGATCTATAAAACTTACCCATATTTCTTCATTTTCTTCAATAGACTTGCACCAGTTCTTCATCATTTCTTTAGTAGATCATACTAGAGCTTCATCATCTTCAGATATAGAGATATTGAACCATCATTATATCCATGGGTGCATAATAGATTCAGATCTATCAATTAAAAAAAGAGTTCATCCACGCAAATATTCCTTAGAGAAATTTATTCATTAACGACCCTTACTCATGCACTCTTTGCACTATGATCTTCTTCTCCTTATATAGATTTAGCTTTTACCTGTACCATGAGTCAAAACCAGTTAACTACTAATGGTAATCCTAGACAGAATCAAATAGATAATACATCACTCAATACTGTGGGCTAATACCATGGTACAGCCCCCTGGTATTATAATTTTGGAGCACAAATAGGCATACGTGACTTGGGACGAACTTCTTTGCATGTATACGGGACTTTGCCTTTACAAACCCATGTATACATTGTGACATATTAAAAATAGCCAATTTGCTGCACAAAAATTCTGAGAGACTTCTGAGATTATTCATACATATAGTTTCTTCATCCTTTTCCAGAGAGTTACCATCAAGGACAATCAATTTAATATTATAGAACACAAGAAACATATTGCCAACAATATCACCCTTGTGACTTGATGGAAATCATAATCATTAAAACATTAGGCATCTATATTCAACCATCCTCAGAATTCTCCCCCTTTGACATCAAGGGCAAAGGGCAGATCAACATCCCTTGTACAAAAATTATCATGCTCCCCCTGAGTTCATGCTTGAATATTCAGACATATTTTTCAATCAAGTACATGAATTTTCAACCGAGTATGACCTTTCCTATCACCAATTACTCATACTTGCATCAATGATCCAACTAAGTGGATTTACATATTTGACTCAACTATCCAACAAAATGGGTGTACAAATTTTGGCTGAAATACCCAACCAAGTGGGTTTACATATTGGAACAAGTCCTTACATGAATGAATATAAAAATTTACATCATAGATCTCAACATGACTTTTTCAACAAATGTTTTTTTATAAACAAGACCAATGAATCTCAACCATGAGATCAGAACACAACAAACTCTTAGAATGCCAACAATGCATCCTTTCCAATAGGAAAAGTGCTCCCCCTTAGCTTGTGCACCCTGAACACTTTCAATAGCAAATCATCAAGGAATCTTCATCAAAAAATATTAGAGAATGAAACAGAAATGTGAGAACTGGAACATCACTAGAGATACCCAACAACACTGCAACTGTTCTGAAAATGCTGACCCAGAAAATTGTGCCAGCAAAAACCCATACGCGGTTATATATATATAAACTCACGTATATACACGACTGCCCTTTATGAAATCCATGTATCCAATTTAATCTTCTAAATTTAAGCAGATCTGATCTTCTGAGCGGAAGAGACAACTCCCAGCTTTTGTATAAGATATTCGAATGCTTCCCTAGGAAGAGGTTTAGTAAATATATCAGCAACTTGTTCTTTGAAGGGAACATACTCCAATTTCACCTTTGTTCAAGAACTTATTCACGTAAGAAGTGATACTTGATAGGAATGTGATTGGTCTTGGAATGCATAACATGATTCTTTAATATACTGATGGCACTTTTATTATCACATATAATGGATATGGGAGGTGAACATTTGATTTGAATGTCTTGTAAATTCTACATCATCCAAAGAACTTGTGTGCAACATGATTTTGCAGCCACATATTCTTCTTCTCCTGTAGATAAGGCAATAGATATTTTCTTCTTGCTGAACCAAGATACTAATAGGGGCCCCATATAGAATGCACCACCACTAGTTCTCTTCCGATCATCAACATTTCTAGCCCAATCTGCATCTGTGTAAGCATGAAGAGTGAGATCAACATTATTTGGATGCCATAGTCCAAAGTCTTGATTTCCTTGTAGATATTTGAATATTATTTTTATAGCCTGAAGGTCAGACTCTTTTGGATTATCTTGGAATTTTCCAACAATCCCAACTGCATGCATAATGTCTGGTCTTGTCCCGGTGAGATAAAGTATACTTCCAATCATGGATCTGTATTCTGGTTGATTCATCATGTAAGAATCATCATGAGAACTGAGGTTACACCCGGTTATCATTGGTGTACTTACAGGTTTGCAATATTCCATCCCATACTTCTTCAGAATTTTCTTAAGATATTTTTCTTGTGATAGGAATATGCCATCTATTTCTTGTTGCACTTGTCAGCCAAGAAAGAATGTTAATTCCCCATGTAAAGACATTTCAAATTCTTGCTACATAACATAAGAAAATTTCTGACTCATGGAATCTTCATTACTTCCAAAAATGATGTCATCAACATATACAACCACAATCAATAGTTTATCATTTTTCAGTTTTTGTGTATAAGTTGCTATCAGCAGATCCCTTTGAAAATCCTTGTTGATGAAGATATTTGTCAAGGCGATAATACCATGCCCTTGGAGCTTGTTTGAGACCATATAAAGCCTTTTTAAGTTTACAAGAAAGTTTTTCATCATTGCCAAAAATGAATCCTTTTGGTTGTTCTATATAAACCTCTTCTTCTAGATCACCATTGAGGAATGTAGATTTAACATCCATTTGAAAAACTTTGATTTTTTGAAATCTTGAAAAAGCAAGAAAAATTCTGATGTCTTCAAGTCTAGCTACAGAAGAAAATTTTTCTTCAAAGTCTATACCTTCTTGTTGAGCATAACCTTTACAAACAAGTCTAGCCTTGTTTCTAATAACATCTCCATTTTCATTTAACTTGTTTCTGAATATCCATTTTGTTCCAATAACATTTTTATCGTGAGGTCTTGAAACTAGTTCCCAAGTATGATTCTTTTCAATTTGATCAAGTTCTTCATTCATGGCTTGAATCCAACATTCATATTCGCTAGCTTGATTGACATTCTGTGGTTCAATGGTGGATAAAAATGCTAGATAGCTAGTAGACCCTACAAGAGTTCTTCTTGTTTGGACACCTGATCCCTTTTCTCCCAAAATTTGAGATTCTGGATGATTATTTTGAACATACCTGGATGGAGCCTTTTCAGATAGATCTTCTTCTACTGCTTCATTGGGTTCACCTTCTATATTATCTCTATTAGTTGTAGGAAGATATACATCATCATCATCTTCATTTGTTGTTTGTATTTCCCCTTTTGGAGCTGAGAGAGATTCATCAATTACAACTTCAATGCATTCAAAAATCTTTTGAAGTCTTTTATTGTAGCATTTATATACTTTAATTCTAGAAGAGTAACTAAGAAATATTCCTTCATCTACTCTAGGTTCAAACTTGCCAAGTTTTTCATCATTGTTCTTGATAAAACATTTGTTTCCAAAAAATTTAAAATGCTTTACAGTGGGAAGATTACCATACCAGAGCTCATATGGAGTTTTATCACTGTTTACATGAACATGTGCTTTGTTAAGAATATTTACCGTAGTATGTGCTGCTTCTCCCCAAAATGTGTGAGGTGTTCCTGAATCATCAAGCATAGCCCGAGCCATCTGTTGAATTGTTCTATTCATTCTTTCTGCTAAGCCATTTTGTTGTGGGGTACTAGCTATAGAAAACTATCTTTTTATGCCATGTTGTTCACAAAAATAAAATAATTCATCTGATATATATTCACCCCCTCGATCAGATCTAAGACACTTGATTTTTAGATCTAATTCATTTTCAACCAATGCTTTGAAGATCTGAAATTTTCCGAATGCTTCATCTTTTTGTTTTAGCAACCCAATCCAACACATTCTAAAGAAATCATCAATAAACAGAATATAGTATTGTTCTCTGAGGGGTGACCTTTTTCTCATAGGTCCACATAAATCAATATGAATGAGTTCAAGAGGCTTAATTGCTGATCCTTCTTTGGCATTAAACTGCACTTTGGTTTGCTTACTGAATTGGCAAGATTTGAATATGGTACTCTCAGGTAGAGTAATATTGGGAAGATCACGAAAAAATTTGAGTCTTCTAGATTTGTTGATTTGAGAGAAGCTCAAATGCCCCAATCTTCTATGCCATAAATAATTTTCTGAAGATTTACCCAAGTAACATTGTTCTTTATAGATTTTCAATACATACAAATTGATTGGTGTTCTATTTCCTTTTATAATTTTTTTTCCTGTATCAAGATCAAGTACCACACATTATTTTGAGCTAAAGAAAACTTCAGTTCCTTGATCACACATTTGACTTACACTTAATATGTTATGCTTTAATCCATCTGCATATATACCATTGTTATCTTTCACCTTTTCCTTTAGAAAAACAAAATCTTTTCCCTTAATGACAGGAAGAGTATCATTTACAAAAGTAATTTTTTTTTTCTATTTCTAAAGCATTGTATGCAAGAAGTTTATTTCTGTCACCTATCATGTGTTTTGAGCATCCACTATCAATGTACCATTGATTTTCTTCTCCTTCTACAAATAAATATATGCCATAGTTCTCAACCTGTAATTCCTTCTTCTCCATACATTGGAAGTTGAAGGTATATGCTCTTTTGGCTGAAGTTTGCTCCTGCATTTAGATTCTTCATGAACAAATTTATTGCAATAAGCACATTCAATTTCATTTTGAACAGGAGAATTTTTTTTATATGTATTCGTCTTAATTCCAGTATCAGTTCTTTTCTTTCTTTCTTTTCTAGTCATGATGGTTTTGTATGTAACAAATTGAACATATTTATGACCAAAATTATGACATGAGAAACATTGTCCATTGAAGAAGAAATTTCTACAATCATGGAACCTTCTATTTGTGTTTACCTGTTGGTTGGTATTTCTCTGAAGACAATGTGTGAAATAATTTTCTTCCTTATTGAGAGTGGTTTGGTCATCTTTATGATTTCTTTGTTTCATGTTGAGTGGCGAGGAATGTTTGTGGAAGCTGGTGTAGCTGCTTTTTAGAATGGACTGATCTTTGAAAGTAGAAGATTCTCAGACATATCAGGCACATCTTTATAAGAGGGAGAAACGTTCTTTTGTGTCATTTACATCTAAAGGTTTCAGATCCTTTAGCAAATCTAAGATTCAAAGTCTTTACTTTCTCAATTTCTTTTCTTAGACTTACTATTTCACATTCTAATTTCTCATTGTGTTTCTCCTTTTCTTCAAGTTGACTTTTTAGAGTTTCTATGGATATTTTGTTTTCTTCCAAACATATGTTTAGCTGATTGATTTCTTCAAGAAATCATTGTCTTCTAGAGCATCCATAAATGTATCCTTTTCTTCCCCAGACTCTTTTTTAAATGCCACGAGAAGTCTAAGATATTGATCAGATTCTTCCTCACCGTCTGATAACCCATCACTATCTTCATGATAAACTGATTCTTATTTCTTATTGATACTTCCTTTCCTTTTTCATGTGTTTCTTTATGAGGGCACTTAGCAGCATAATGACCAACTCTTCCACAAGCAAAAAATTTGAAAGGAATCTTACCTCTGAACCTTCCAGTGCCAAGTTGGAGCTTCTTTACAAAATTTACCTCATCTTCTTCTGAAACATACCCCGATCCTTCTGTTCCTTATAATTCTTTTAATTTTGTAGAAGATCTAAAGATGACTTCTTTGAATTTAGATGATCTTCCTTTTCTCATTTTACATGCAGTTAGAATGCCATGAAGTTGAACAGTAGTAAGATTTTGAAGATCATGCTTCTCTTCAATAATAGACACTTTTGACTCAAATTTTGAAGTTAGAGATCTTAAAACTTTTTCAACCAGAGTAGTGTCAGTTATGGTTTCACCCAAATTTCTTATACGATTTACAATATCATCTAGACGTAAAAATAAACTAGAAATGCTCTCCTCATTATGCATCCTTAAATTTTCATATTGAATTTTGAGAGTTTGGATTTTAGCACCTTTTACCTTTGTATCACCTTCATAGCTTAGAATGATTTTGTCCCATATTTCCTTTGCTATATTCAACTGCACGACCTTGAAAAATTCTAATTCAGTCAGACTCCCCAATAGTGCATTGAATGCTTTTGCATTTGTTTCATAGTTCTTTCTTGCCGTTGCATTTGTTGCAACTAAGGCTGGATATTGATAACCTCCTTCAACAACAACCCATACACCTGTTCCAAGAGACTGAAGATAGGATATTCTCCATGTTTTCTAGAATATTAAATTGTTTCAGTTGAAGAGTGGAGGCCTGATACATGTTGTCCCATCTTGATTTCTCATCTTGGCTGATCTTCCTTCTAGCGGCTAAGCTTCTTTAGAAGGACCTGTTCTGATACCAATTGTTGGGAAAAATACTAAGAGGGGGGGGGAGGGGGGGTGAATCAGTATTTAGAGCTCATCTCTATAAATTTAATTTTTTATTTTGCAGAATTCCATACATGGCTTCTATGAACCAAACTCACGTATACATTTGTATATGCTGAAAGAAACTAGCGTATACTGATATAAATTTCTAGTTTAGAAAAATTCTCAGAAACAATCTTTAAATCAGATTTACCAGTTATGCATCAAGTTAGATAATCATTAAATACATGTAGTAACAGTGGTATAAAACATCACACAAGTGGAACACACATGAACACCAATATTTAAGGTGGAAACCCAATTCGGGAGAGAACAACCACTGTTGTCATCTCTGTCTTCAATATTTATTATATGGAAAACTATTTACAACATTTTACTGATGTAAAATCATATCAGTAAATAGGCTTCTACCTACAGAAGGCTACAACCTTCACTCGTTTTCCAGCTGCTACTGGAACGGAGCTACAACCCCCTTTCTTCTTGTTTACCAGCCACTCCTGGAAGGGAGATTCAACCCCCTGAATATAACACCAACTTCTACTGGCAGGAAGCTTCTACTTCCATACTGAATGCTTCAACCCTGAGACCCACTACAGACCACCTTTCATCAATTTTCATACTAGATCAAACAAAATCCACACAACCCTTTATCAACAATCATAAACTTTTCCCAATACTTCAATTAGAATGGTGAAAACACTATAACCAAAAATTTAGAAATAACCTAGACTTCAAAATATATATGTAGATACAAATTCAACCCTGAGCAGTCATTAATTCAAATATCATATGCTACTTTGCTTCACTGAAGCTACGTACATACGCGCTTTCCTACACACCAACCTGCGTATGCCTCAGTGCATACTGCTTTCATAACTCGGAATGAATACACTACTTCTCTTTGTTAAAGCTGCGTGTATACACACTTTTATTTATACCAACCTGTGTATAATTTTTTGTATACTATCCTTTAGAATGTGATCAGACTCAAATTCAGATCTGAGGCTTTCAGTTAAACATTTTATCAGCAATGCAGAACCTTTAGATAATTAGTCAACCTTAATCATCTTTTCTCAATCATTGATTAGATTTTTTCATGATCAACTTAGCAACATACTCAGTATTCAAACAACTCAGAACTTCAAGAAGACTTCATTGACAAACAACAGACAAAAAGCATGAATCACAGTAGTAACATCTGCAATAAGCTTAAGAAAACCCTAACTGCCATACGCGCTTTTCATGAAGTGAACCTGCATATATACGCACTTTTACTGAGACCAACTAGCATATAGATTTGTAAAAGTAAATTTTGGAGAACAGACCAGATCTATAAAACTTACCCAGATTTCTTCATTTTCTTAAGCAGACTTGCACCAGTTCTTCATCATTTCTTTAGTAGATCATACTAGAGCTTCATCATCTTCAGATATAGAGATCTTGAACCATCATTATATCCATGGGTGCATCATAGATTCAGATCTATCAATTAAAAATAGAGTTCATCCATGTAGATATTCCTTAGAGAAATTTATTCATTAACAACCCTTACTCATGCACTCTTTGCACCATGATCTTCTTCTCCTTATATATATTTTGCTTTTACCAATACCATGAGTCAAAACCACTCAACTGCTGATGGTAATCCTAGATGTAATCAAATAGATAATACATTGCTCAATACTGTGGGCTAATACCATGGTAAATCCCCCTGGTATTATAATTTTGGAGCACAAACAGACATACGTGACTTGGGACGAACTTCTCCACGTGCATACACAACTTGGCCCTACAAACCCGTGTATACATTGTGACATATTAAAAATAACCAATATTCTGCACAAAAATTCTGAGAGACTGCTGAGATTATTCATACAGATAGTTTCTTCATCCTTTTCCAGAGAGTTTCCATTAAGGACAATCAATTCAATATTATAGAAAATAAGAAACATATTGCCAACAGATTATCTTCCTAGACTGGTTTATCTGCAAGGAGGAAATTTGTAGGATGTTTTGGAAAACTTTGTGGAGTGATCTCAAGTGTTGGGATCTGCCCTTCACAGTGGTGATCCATGGATTTATGATTTATTCCATGTCATATTAAGATCTGATTTGAATACTCTTGTATATGCTTCAAAAATTTTGAATCATTCTGTAGATCTACTGCATAAGATCTCATATCTACTCTTTGTGCTTCATGTTTTGCAGAAAACCCCAAGGGGTATGCAAAGTAAAGACTCTATAGTGTATGGATCTATTATAGATATGAATATTCATGCATTATTTTTCTCTAGATCTAAGTTGTAATCTTTAGCTATTCTATGCTCTACAAAATAACGTTTTCAAGCTTTTTGCAGTGAATCTATCTATTGCAACACCTCTTTTTGAGGGTTTCTTTCTATTTCAGTCTTCTATTTCCTATTATACATTGTATGGGTCTCGTTATAGATCTTATTTTCTAATGTATAAGTGGATTTTAAGCATTCATATTGGCCTCCTACTACTGATCAGATATACTGCGTTATTTTATTGCAGTATTGTTCATATATTGCTGCAGTTCAATTCTTGGGCATTTTTCAGCCATACTAGTGTGGGATACTTGTTTACCTCACCTAGGATGTTTTGTTTCTGATCTCCTCTAGGATTCAGATGTTATATTTCTAGATCTAAGGGATCCAAGGGTTGATTTTGACTTCTATAGAATCCATTTCTGAAAAATGCGTTTTTCATACATGCATTCCTGACAGCCCCAATTTGGGGATATTACAGTGGTATCAGAGAAATCATCTTGGCATAGCCTGTGCTTTATTTCCTTAAGAAGACAATATGTCTTCAGAATAATATGAGCCTCTCACTGAAAAAGAGAAGATATAAGAAATTTGATTACACCAATGATGATCAAGACAAGGGTAAAGCCCCTGAATTTGGAAGTGATGTAGAAGGAAAGGACTTTGCAAAGATCCTTTTGAAAGCCATGAAAGATCTTGCTAGAGTGATCAAAGAGATGAGATTGGACAAAATCAAGGAACCTCCCAAGAGAGTCCATCTTGGAGAAAGCTCTGGCATGTCTCATCACTGGAATGATCAAGCAGTGAACCAACCATAAGTTCCACAAGCTCCACAATGCTCTACCATGCCTACCTTTTTGGCTGTGGAAAATGAAGGGCCTCAAGAGAAAGAATCCCTTGAAGGCTACTTTGAAGAATATGAGTCTCAGAATTAGAGATTCAAGGATCACTTGATTTTTCAAGAGTTTTGTCACCTCAAGGACAAAAGAAGACCAAGGCATCAGCATAAAGAAGGTGGATTCACTCACAATCATGATCGACACCACTCTATGGGTAGATTATTTTTACCCAAGTTTGATGGGTCATCCACTTGTTTTGCCAAAGCATGGGTAGAAAAATTGGACATCTAATTCCAGTTGAACAAGGTTCTAGAGATGGAGGCTATCAAGATTGCAGCACTACACTTTTAAGGTGAAGCACACAACTTGTGGTTCCATGGCTTGTCTACATTGGGTCATGCCAATGTGACTACTTATTCTGAGTTAACTAGAAGGTTGGTGGAAAGATTTGACAGAAAGGATCCAGAGGCACCTTTCATGAGCCTTGCAAAGTTGAAGAAATCAGGTAATACAGAGTCTGATATCTCTGAATTTTTTAGATTATCTGTTATTGCTCCTGATTTTTCTGCAACAAGAAAGGTGTACATGTTCATCGATGGCCTAGATGAACCTTTTCATTGGTTGGTAAAATCTACCAAACCCACTACCCTGCATGATTCCATTAAGAGAGCTAGAGATCTTCAAGATGCCTTGCCAAAAGCAAATGAAAACTTTCAACACAAGCCCTCTTTTCCTTCTAAAGGAAAGGAAGAGAAAGCTGCTCCTTGAAAGGAGAGCTCATACAAGAAGCCTCTTGATGACGAAATTCAAAGAGATCTAAGGAGAAAGAATCTATGCTTCACTTACCAAGAACCATGGGTACCTGGACATAGATGTGCTGCTAGTAAAGCATATTACATAGAGGTCTTCTCAGATCTTGAAGAAGATGAAGATGATGAACCAAGAAGAAGTCACAGTGCTGACAATGTTGAATGAGATCCAACACAATCAGGAGATGGAAATGGAGCCTTTGCTCCAATTAGAGGAAATATTGCATCCTTGAGAGGAGTACATAAGTACTTGACCCTAAAAGTTCAAGGTTCAATCATGAATCAGAGGGTTTCTGTATTGGTTGACAGTGGGGCTACCAAAAATTTCATTGATGCCCATCTTGTGCAAAGGAGGGCAATACCGACTGATAGTTTTGAGGGATTCTCTATTTTGGTCCCAGGAGATAGAACAATGCAATGCATGCATTATGTCCCATCACTTTCAGTCACCATGGGATCCTACACTTTGGTGGATCACTTCTTTGTAGTTGACATATTAGACACCAATGTTATCTTCGGTGTTCAATGGCTGATTACATTAGGAAAAGTTACCATTGATTGGGAGGCTTTGCAGATGGAATGGGTGGACAAGAAGAGTGGTGAACCTAAAATGATCAAAGGAATGCATAATTACCCATCACACAACACTTCCACATAGAAAACAAAGATGGATTTATGCAGTGGAAGCAAGGACCTCAGTGTCCCATCTATTATGTTCATGATATTTCTACATGGGAAACTCTTATCCAATGGAAAACCACCTGGGAGGCCACTTGATTCAGATCTTGTGGGGAAAAATTCACAACTTGCTGCTCCAAACTTAGATCTATAATGGATTGGAGCACTTGAACATAAAGCTACAGTGCTGGGATACTTAGGTAATCTCAAGGAGGAGGGAACTCTTCTTCCCCTATCATCATCACCCACTCCATTTTCTGAATCTGCAGTGTGGGAGGAGATGAATGGAAGGAAAAACCTTCCAACACACACCTTTGGCATAAGAAATGTCAAGGAGAGGATCAAAAACATGACAGATATTTCTTTTGATGCATCATCACCATTGTCATTGTTGAGCAATGTAGATCTATATTGGAAATCCCAACTGCTAGTGGATTATTCCAAAGATCTTCACACATGTATGATACTTGATGACCAGCTGCATGAAGAGGGCTACTTATTCCAAGGAGGAGTCATCTATCATCATGGTAGAATTTTTTTTCTAGAGCTTCTGAGCTCAAGCTAAGATACTATAAGGAATATACAAAGAGTTTTGTTTCGGCCATATGCATTCCATGAATATCTACAACATCATCATGAGGAGCTTTGATTGGGAAGGCTTGGAAGAATAACTGCATTAGCATTTTCAAGAATGCATGAGCTATGTGGAGTTGGGGCAGCCATGGAACTCTATGCAAGAGTCATTTCAGCCATCTCTTCCTTCTTTTAAAAGTGGAGAAAGATCCATGCACAACTCCATGTGTATGAGAGAGATTGTTGGTATAGGATATATTCATGTAGAGCAAGTTTTGTTTTCTGATTGTACATATTATTTTACCATTTATATGCAGGCCATGGCTCCTAAAAGGAGTAATGTATCATGTAAGTCTAATGACAACTATTGGGCCACTAAAATTTTTGAACTTGGCCACTCCCTTGATGAGAAAAGGGAGATTTTCTTTCATGACGGGTGCTTCCCAAAGGCCCCAACCATATCTCACAATTTCAACCATGGCGAGATGACATGTGCAGCAAGTAAGTGGTGGGGAAACCACTTGCCACACCATGATCTGATGTAGGCAGGAGATGCACTGTGCTGGTACCACATGCGGGACTATGACCCACCTCCTCATGCTCAAATTTCTGTTTGCTTATATGTAGTTTTACTTCCATACATTGATGATATACTTGTACTATTTATGGGATTGTATGGAGGGAGGATGGAAAGCATGTATGTACCTCATGGGATGGAGACTCTCAATGTACCTTATGCTACATGTTTCAGGGAGAGTATTGGTTCATCCATGTTTGTTTCATGTGAGTTCTTGACTCCTCGTGGGATGGATTATGTACATCTCATAATGGCTTTGGAGGAGAAATTCATGGAGGGTTGGATTGGTGAAAACTTAGCTTGTGAAGGAAGCTTAATCCTTGATGGTGTCACCAATGGAGGAGGAGAAGTGTTGCAACACTCACCCGATCAGTTGCTTGAGGACAAGAAGCATTTTGGAGGGGAGGACTGTAATATTACCAATTAGCCCAAGCTAATGGGAATATACAATTTTGTTTCATTTTCTTGTTGCAAGAATAAATATGTAAAGGCGGACAATAAAAACTCCTAAAAACAGTGAATAAATCAATGCCCCATGTGAAAAAGGTTAAATCTGGGCTATCTTAATAAAACATCCTTATGTGTGGAAGGGATTGAGATGTTTGATTGGGTCAACTATGATGAAATCAACAATGCTGTCTAGATGCAGTGAACCTCCTAGATGCACATCGCAGTTTTAGATTGAGGCTACACATGTGAAAGGAGCTAAATCATTGAGATGGTTTAGGGTTTTTCAAGAATTTTATCTTATAAAAGGAAGAGGAGGACATCAGAAAAAGGTTGTTGAATATATTATATTTATGAATATATTGTCTGTTTAGACATATATCATTCTATTGTTCTTTAGCTGAGAATAGTGTTGTTTAGCACTGGGTGTTCCTGATCGGGAATCCCAACTCTTCCATTGAGTAGCTCTTGGAGGAGTCTTTCTTGTCTTGTCCATTATCAGGCATTTGGCCAAGATTCATCTTCCAACTACAATGCAGATCCTATTGAGGGTTTGGTTTTCCTTGAAAGCTGCAGCAAGTGGAGGCTATATCTACTCAGATCTAGGCCATTCTAGTGCCTCTTTTCAGTGGGAAATCTTTCTATCCCATTGGAAAGAGAGTACTAGTTGATTGGAGATTCAGATATATATCTTGGCATCAGGACAAAATGTCCATCAAGTCTACAATGCAAATTATCTTCTAGGACTGCATTATCTGCAAGGAGGAAAGTTGAAGGGTGTTTTGGCAAACTTTGAGGAGTGATCTCTAATGTTGGGATCTGCCCTTCACTGTTGTGATCCATGGATTTTTGATTTATTCCATGTCATATTAAGATATGATCTAAATACTCTTGTATATGTTTCATAAATTTTGAATCATTCTGCAGATTTGTTGCATAAGATCTCATATTTACATTCTGTGCTTCATGTTTTGTTGAAAACCCCAAGGGGTATGTAAAGTAGAGACTCTATAGTGTATGGATCTGTCATAGATCTGAATATTCATGCATTATTTTTCTCTAGATCTAAGTTGTAATATTCAACTACTGTATGCTCTATAAAATAACGTTGTCAAGCCTTTTTCAGTGAATCTATGTGTTGCAACACCTCTTTTTCAGGGTTTGTTTCTATTTCAGTCTTCTATTTACTGTTATACATTGTATGGGCCTCATTATAGATCTGATTTTCTAATGTATAAGTGGATTTTAAGCCTTCATATTGGCCTCCTACTACTGATCAGATAAATTTCATTATTTTATTGCAGTATTGTTCATATATTGTTGCAGTCCCATTCTTGGGCATTTTTTAGCCATACTAGGTGTGGGAGACTTGTTTACCTCACCTAGGATGATTTGTTTCTGATCTCCTCTTAGATTTAGATGTCAGATTTCCAGATATAAGGGATACATGGGTTGATTTTGACTTCTGTAGCATCTATTTCTGAAAAATGCGTTTTCAGACATGCATTGTTGACAGCCCAAATTTGGGGATATTACACGATGTGTCTATGTGCCTTGTAATAAAGTGATTTCAATTTGTTCACTCTGATCATACCATCGAGATCATACCACCAATATGACATCATAATGACATCACTTCTGCCACATGTCGACCTCCGAGTGGTGACACATGTCACCCAAATATGGGCCCATTGGGTGCTTTAAAACATCAAATCCACTTGCCACGTCTCCATCATTGATTGAACCATGTGAAGATGATGTCATGGCTCACCATCCACATCATCTCCATCAAGCCAATATAATGGTGACACCTTTCCTCTTGGAGGAGAGATAAAAGGTCCTCTGAGGCCTTATTATGTGACCAGTTCCTTTGTTATTTATTTTTTTTTAAATTTTGGGTTCAAGCATTTAGTCTTCGGCACCACTCCTGAGCACATTTTGGTTGTGGGGGTTGTTCCCATAGAGTAACTCTCCAAAATTTGTATGCAAAATCATTTGTACAGGGAACCTAATTCTAGGACCATAGAACTCATATAATGGATTGTCTCCAGAGCCCAAAAAAAGATTCCATGTAACCCGTCTCTTTCATGCTTGTTATATTTTGCATTAGGGAGTTTATTTCTCATCTTGTCTTGTGTGAGCTAAGATTGTGTAGTGGGCTTATTACTTAAACTTTCCATTAATTTTCTTGTCGCTTCCACTGCCCAAAAATTTCCTCCCAGTCCATCCCTTTGTGGGCCACAGAGAGTTACACCAGCGTAATGTCATCAAGTTATCCCTATCAAGTGGGATCTACTCTCTTGGTGCTTTGTGATTCTTTCCAACTTGTGTCGCAAATATAACCTCCAGGGTGAACCCTACGAGGTATTATTACTATGATGGTGTCATCTTGGTCCTCAACTCTTGGTCTCTTTGAATTATTCTATTACATAACTCCTCTAGGGTGAACCATATGAGGTAAGGCCTCGAGGCCATATTTCCACGCAGTCTTCACATCTAGCCAATTAAAAAATTATTTTCTATTGTTCTGGCCTCCATTTAAAGTGAAGGTTTTACTAGAGAATTTTCTACTAGTTTTGGCACTTGTTCAAACTTTGGTTGCACGCCAAAGGTTCCTATAAAAACCTTTAACCTTCAAACTTTGGCTCCAGGTCATAGAGCTTTGACCGGTTGTATATTTCGATCGAAGAGGTGACTTTTTAGACTTCTGCATACTGCTAGATATAGTTTTCTAGAATCTTTCAATATTTGTGGGTTCCTCATGCACCTGAGATGCTATAATTCTCCAAAATTGGCTCCAAATCCTTAGCATCATACCTTTTCTGCCATTGATTTCCATTCTTTGCATTTTCCTTATCCACACGTGCCATCACATTCTTTTTTTCCTCTACCACCATGTTGTTGCAATATTTTCCTTTGCCACCAATGAAAACCAATGGAGTTTTCTTTACCAATATTTTCCATTGAATTTTGCATCAAATATCTTTTCCTTTTCCATCATTGACAAAACATTTCCAACATTATATTGTTGTGAGCGATATTAGTATCAAATATCATAATGTGAAAATTAATGGCGGAATATGAACGGAATATGACCCTAGAAAATCCATCCCACACTTGTCACTACATATTTGAAATTTTAAGGTATGCAATGATTCCTTTTGTTTAGTACATATTTGATGAATACAATTATATAAATTGGTTAACATGAAAATGGAAATAATTAATAAATTAAACCTAATTTGATCTTATATAAACCATAGAGACATAGATGATTGAAAAAGTTAACCATGTTAGATTTATTAAAAATAAATATGTATTTTCATGCAAAAAAAGAATAAGTATTATGTTATATTTCTTGAAAAAAAATGTATTTGCATGCGCAAAAGGAATAATTATTGTGTCACATATATTGGAAATAACTATGTATTTGCATGCATGGAAATAATAGAGATTATTTTAGATTTATTTGAAAAGAATATGTATTGCATGCACGGAAGGAATAACTATTGTGTTATCTTTACTGAAAATAAATATTTATTTTCATGTGAAAAAAAATATCTATTGCTTTAGATTTATTGAAAAAGAAATATATATTTTCTTGCACGGATAAAATATCCATTGTATTAGATTTATTGAAAATAATGTATGTTCGTATGTGCAAAAATAATAACTATTGTGTTATTCTTCTTGAAAAGAATATTTATTTGAATTCAAAAAGATAATAACTAATGTGCTAGTTTTATTTAAAATAGTATGGGTAGTTGCGATGGTGTTTATTTTTGGAAAGACTGTGTTCTTGCGCGAAGAAGTAATATTAGTTGGGGTAAGTATATTTTGGAAGGATTTACTTCTTCTTGTACAAAGAGATAGTGATATCCATGGTAAGTCTCTTAAAATATTACCATGTTCTTGTAGGAAGAGGTAAAATATAACTAATCCCTTTATTATAACTCAAGGGAGTTATGGATAGATAAGAATTCCTTCGTAATATTTATGCATTTTACTTTAATTATGTGATATTTGAATGGATAAACATTTTTCATAAGTAGACACATGCATAGATAAATTGACACGCTTTTGTAATTATTTTATTTTAGCTAATATATGTGTGGCACACCTCGAGACTCTATGGGAATTTTATTTATTCATATGAAAATAGGTTTGAAGGATAACTAGTAGAGATTTATGATTTGGTTTTGATAAGTATTTTATATTCTCACGAGGTCTAAGTTTTTGAAACCACTAATTCTAGATAAGAAGTACAACTTATGTGAAGGATGCATTAATAGTGTCTAACCCATCCCTTATATGATGACCAAAAATGGTATTATAGTTAACATTATGGAAAGAAATGAACTAATGGTCCATTTGGAGTGAAGGATCTTCAAACACAGTATAATCCACTTAGGGAACAACTCGGCCAAAAAAACATAGTGCTCGAGGAATTTTGGGGTGAATGATATCATAATTAATGCGATGGATTTTAGTTAGTTATGTTAGAATGTAAGATTATATTTATTTTAAAAAAAATTAAAAATGGACAAGGGATGGTCTCCCCTGCTGCCATTGGGTGAAGGGTGAACTCCCTCATGAAAAGTTTACTTAAAATACTCATTGTTGATTTTTCCCTTCGAGGTTTCTAGGGTATATCAGTGTCCATTGATTTGCTTGTGTATTTTTTCATTTTAATGACGTTGCTACATTTCTTGGCATTGACACTTGCATCATCAAATATGTTATTAAGTAGCCTAGTTAAATGAACAATGATAATGATTCAAGGTTACAATAGAAATATTTATGTTAACATGTTGCAATAATTGTTGTTATGTTTTGTGACCTTTTATTCCATTGTTAAAGTTACTTTATGTAATCATGGTGATTTATATAATGATTAGTCAAGAAATATGAAATAAGTCATTAGGAATATTACATTGTAGTCAATATAGTAAAAATTTTATAATCTTATGTATTTTTTCATCAGATCTACTAGGGGATGCTACAAGTGGTATCAAAGCAAAGGATGCAACACTAGGGACTTTTGAGTTCTGTAAGAATGTGAAGTAGAGGTATGATGCTAATGCATATATTTTCATGTATGAAAATAATAAAAAAAATACATGAAAATGTATGTAGTAGACTACAATTGATATGAGATGCATGATGGTGTTAATAACCACATTAAAGGATGATAAATTTTAATGTATTCTTTAAAGAATAATTCTGCTCATGACATTCTAATATTTATGAAGATAAAATACAATAAGAGATTTTGTTGTATTGTGTGTAGCTAAAACATGAAAATTTTGAATACTCAACTGTAATTATGGATAGTGCGTATTAACTAATAAAACTTCCATGCATAATCGTATAATAATTCTTAATGGTGAATTTAAAGAAAACTGATTATAGTAATAGTGCACTTCTTACAATAAAAGAATGAATGCATGTATCATTCTGTGTGATTGCGAAGGAATGTAGAAAGGTGGGGTTGCCTTTGAAGGGTAAAATAGATTATTTTAAAAGGCATTAATGAACCCCTTTGAATGTGAGGAAGAAATAATAAGTCAAAGTGGTAGGTTTAGACTTGTATGGATTGTTTTCAATTGTGTCTTGTTATGGAATTTGATTGAGTTTATGATGGTTGGTAGCATTGGTTATTTTGTATATTTCATTACTTTTCATGAACTAGTATTGCATGACATCATTGTTGGTTATTCCAATGTCAATAAATTTTATGAAATTAGTTGACAAAATATATTGGAATATGCATAGTTTATTTCTTAATTTAAAATTATTGTTAAAGTGGTAAACAATGTGATCATGGTATATTATTATAATGATGAAAATAAGCTATTTGAATTTGGGTCTGACTGGATTATAAATTGTTACCATATTTGTTAATGACACTCGATTACTAATGGTGAATTAATGGACTTTTATGATTAAATATTTTTATAGGAATTTTATGTAGTATGTAAGAAGTTATGAAGATTACATAAGTGAATATTTGTTTAATAATGCATATGTATGACTATAAGTTCTTGAATGTTACAAAGAACTTAGATCATAATAACAATAATGTTTTTAAAAATGGAAGATTCAATAGAAATTCATTGTTATGTCATTAATAAAAGCATAAAGAAAAAAGGGTTGTGGATTTTCATATTAACATAAATAACCAATAATTGGTAGGATGAGGGAAGCCAAGGTTACACGATAGAACTCGTAGTAATCACATTTTTTTGAGTACATTGTTTGCTTAATCTTCACATCTCTCCAAGTTGATGTTTTGATGATGATATAAGTCGGTATGCATCATACCTCTAATAAATATGTTAATTTAATCATTTACAAATTCATCCAGTGGATGTGAATATTGCAGTGACACTACATATTAAAACTAATTAGTTAATTCCATTATGTTGTGGAAATATGGTGTCTTGATTGTCATCGCTAAACAAAAATGTAGATGAAATTATGAATCTATTATCATTACTAGTTTATTTAACCAAGAAAATTTGTGTGGTTGACTTGAATTTAGTGATGTTCCATAATTACTGGTGGTTAGAAACATATGAATAAAATGAAATGTCATTTTTCATGTTGATTGTTATATGAAAAAACTGAAATGAGCACCACCCATATGACATGATATGTTAGTAATGATTTCCTGTAAAATATACTTTTACATATTATGGGGCCCATGTTGAGGTTCAAGTATGAACACATGATGTGCATAGATTTTCTTTACACTTTAATATTAAATTTAAAAATGTGCATATGGCCATCCATGTAAATTACGGTAAGAAAACACACTAAAGAGAATTTCACATCTGAGATAGTTACAGGATAGTTGGGAAAGGTCAAAGGAGGGCTATGGGTAGAGGCCATTTATTTGATGTATTTCCTCTCCCTACAGATATATTATCTTAGTTAGGGAAAAGGGTTGGCCAAGAAGGTGAGGGGGGAAATGCCTAAGGAAAAACTTTTGGTTTTGTAGCCTGGTTTGAGAAGTCTTAAAAGAGTCACTTTTTTAGCTTTAAATTCTTCAAAACAAGACATTGTTAGAATAAAATGTAGGTATTTTCCAAGAGGAATCCTATGTTGGACCAAGTGTGGTCATTGTCAAGTAAATCTCTTGGATGTGAAATTTACTCAATATAGTTAGTGGAAACTAATTCTCATTGTTTGGGAGGAGAATTATTTTTCCCATTTTGGCTTTCGTTGAAGACCAAGTTAACTAACTAGATGAATAGTATGTTAGAATTATTTTTTATTTGTTTGAAAAATAATTTCTTTTATATCATGATAGGAAAGGATCTTAGTGCTTGGGAAGGAACCACTACAAGTGTAGTTAATCTATTTAATTAGCAGTATTATGAATTTCTATAAGAAGGGATAAGATAATATGCACTTTGTGCGGTTATGATTACTTTGATCATTTCAACAATTAGAAATTTGTATGCTCTCATGGTACTTATTAAGGTACTGTGATTAAAAATATCACTGGAAATTGCATAAATAATTGATAGTTAAAAATTGTATGATTAAAAATAATTTGATTATGATTGAAATGATACTAACTAAATTTGTTGGCCATATTCTATGGGGATTCTTGCCATGGAGGCTTAGAAGCCACTCAAGGAGTGCTTGCCACAACAGATAAATCACCTATTACTAAAATTATTGCTTGAAATGTCCTGGGCTTCTAAGATTATTGAAAAGTAACAATAAATTTAATAATACTTTAATGTTTTTTCTTCAAAAATATGTGTGGCTATTGATACAGTGGAGCTCTATTATTCCATAGGCCCATTAGATAGATAGTGATATTAGTGTCGGATATCATAACATAAACATTAATGGTGGAATATTATGGAAACACATCCCCAAGAAATGCATGCCACACTTGTCACTACATAATTGGAATGTTAGGTATACAAAGGTTATTTTGTAATTTCATGAACGATTTTATAAAGTGGTTAAGATAAAAAGAGAAATAATAAATAAAAAAAATTGTAATATCCCTTCGACGTTCATAACATATTGTTAATTACCATGGTTAATATTTAACGAAATGGTTGAAATCAATAATAGTTGTAAATTTGTTTGTAATTATATGTTGAAGTTATTATACGTTATTGGAAAAAAAACAAGAAAAAAAGTAGGATTCACATGTGGTGCATATACGATATGGTTGGTAAGGGATTGATGGCATGACAAATTTTTACACTGGATAAATCCATGTGAGGAATTATGCTTATTATTTTAAGAATATTACTATCATGGCTTGTTTTGTTTACAAAATTTATAGTAGAAGGAAAATCGATCTATTAAAACAACTATTTTCTCTCTTACACTATTTCCAAACTATATATTCCTCCTATCTATCTATCTTTTGGATTATGCTGGAAACTCTTATGTGTGGTCATCCGAGATTGAGTTTGAGATTGGGCTTGAGTTCAGACCATATTAGCTTTTTTTAATAGTCCATGTTTGATAGAGTATGAGGGTGGTATTTAGGGGAAATGGATTTGGACCTCTTCTCTGCCCTTGAATGACCATTGTTGGATATGAAAGGTTTCTCAAACAACCTTTCCCCTTGATAATGGAATAGAGAAAAAAAGTTGCATTTTACATTTCAGATAAACAATAAGTATTATCTCCTTATTTTCTGGGGTAGACTTCTTAAAAACATTTTAATTAGTACGGATACATCAAATGGCATGAGATTTGCACAAATTTTATGCCGAGGGAGTTTTTTGTTCTATGTAAACAAAGATAAATATATCGTTAATTTTATTGAAAATATTTAAAAATTTATAAGCCCAAGAGCATACAAGATATGTTAGTTTTGTCATGTTCTTGGGAAATATTACATATGCATATTTTATGTATGAAGTGATAAAGAAAGTGGTTATTTTGTTGAAATATTTGATAGGATTTATGTGTGTAACTGATAAAAGTAAAGGTTTTTTTTTTACAAAAAGATGCATATGAATCTTGTGCATAAAAGAATAACAACACATGTTTGTTTCTTGAGAAGATTGTCTATGTGTATGCATTGAAGTAATGACGATTGTGTTAGAAATAACACATGTTGCATGCACAAAAGAATATCCATTGTGATATATAAAATATGTAATTGTAAGCATAAAAATAAATATGCATCACATCCTTAAAAATAAAAACTAAATGCAATAGACTCTCTTGAAAATAAATATGCATTGGGATGCATGGAAAGGAATAACAAGTTAGTTTCTTGGAAAATAAATATACATATATTCCATGTGAAAAATAATGGTTAATCTTGTGATATCAATAAAAGCTATTGTGCTAAAAAAGATGTATATTTTCATGCACCAACCATGATATTACTTTTCCTTTTTGGAAAGGAATATGTGTTTACATGCCCAAAGATGATACTTGTTGAGCTAGTTTATTTTGAAGATTGTTATGTAATTTCATCGAAAGGAAATAATATGTATTGTGTTAGCCTTCTTTTGGAAAAAATAATATGCATTTTCTTGCATACGATGATTAGCTATGGTATTAGATTTATTTGGGAGAATATTATGTATTTGCATGCAAAAAGGAATAGTTATTGTGTTAGATTTTTAGGTAAAATAAATGTGTTTGAATGCATGAAATAATGGTTGATATCCATTTCATCTATTGAAAAAGTAATTTATTTTTCATGTAAGATTTATATAGCTTCTTTTGGAAAGAAATATGTGTTTTGCATGCAAAAAGAATAGCTATAATATTAATTTATTTTGGGAAAAAAAGTAGTTGCAGGCAAGGAAATAATAACTATTATGTTAGCTTTATTTTGGAATGGAGCATGTATATTTAATGTACACTAGCTATTGTTAATGGCTCTCCTTTGGACAAGATGTTGTTGGAAAGAACATTCATTCGCATGCATAAGAATAATATCTATTGTATTAGTTCTTTTGGAAAATGATACATAATTGCATATACAAAGAAATAGCTGGAGGGGCTAGTTTCTCTTGAATAAATTTCTTATAATTACATACCCAAAGATCAAAGTTAAGATGTTATTGTCCTTTAAAAGAGTATGGAAAGTTGTAGTAGTTTTTTTTTGTAACATTATCCAGTTTTGATAAGTTAGCATAATTAGTCAAATAATGTTGAAAATGTTAAGGTAGGATATCGATGCAAAAGAATGAAAAAGTTAAAAAAATTTAGGAAAATTTTATTTTTATAGGCATCCATATGAACAAAATGATAGGTGATACCTGCCTTAAATAAAGAAGGCAAAGAAAAATAAAATGTTATGGAATAAAAGGAAAAGGAAAGTTTCATTTTATATTTTTTAAAATGCACAGGCTGCTAGTCTAAATGCGCCATACAAAGAAGAAGGTCAATCTAAGGTTTATATGGTTATTGTAGATATTAACACTATCCTATGAATATTAGTCCATATCCTACATTTTAAAACCATATTTCATTCCTTGCCATTCAACCCTTTTATTTTTCATTTTCTTGACTCATACCCATTTTATATCTCAGTCATGACATTTCATTAAATAAACTCCCAACCCCATCAATCCATCTCATCACATCTGACGACCCTCACCATATACCCACACATCTGATGGCTCTCACAGCCTTTTGGCCCCCATTTGTGAACCAAGACTTACCACCAGGGGGTGGGGGGGTCCTAACTCAATCGCATTTCAACTCCGGCAGTACGTGGCAACACCATAGCCTTTTGAACCCCCCATGAGCGAAACCGGAAACTGGTCAACCCCCCTCTCAAAGGCTGATTCCTGATACCATTACCACTCACCTGACCATTGTGCATCTGACATTATGCTACTACCACCTCATTCGCACATTAACCTCATTCACCTGTTAACATCAAAAAATCACATCAATTCCTTCCATAATGAATCCGTTAAGCATTCAATTTTCTTAACCGTTAACCCGCACCACCAATAGAAAACGTCGATTTGTATATAAAACTTCTTTTATTTGTTCACATGTGACATTATATTTTTAATTACACGTTTCTTGCTAGAAACTCGACACTTTCAACTTCTAGTGCCTGCTCATTTCAATCATTCTTTCTATTCCCTACCCTAAATGTTTTGTCTGTCCGAGAATTGCCTATATTCCTATCCAATTTGAACTCTAAGCCTTAGCCTTCATGCCTCCCAAGGAAAAGGGACCCAAGGAAAACATTAATCCTTTGATATTTCCTCCTATAGATCTTCACCATATCCCTATGGCTGATAGAGACTACAAGATCCATAAAAAACTTTGTGAGCTCAACCTTTTCAAGATGTATTGTTGTCTCGAAGATAAATGGATTGATAAATCAAATGAAATCCTACTTTGGGATTCAAACTTACCTCGTTATATTTTTCATCCTACCCACAACGCTCCTGATTTCATTAGAAATTACATGCTTCATATTTTCCAAGTCAAAGGACCATAACCAATTCCCATGGTAAAGTTTTATTCACCACAACCCATCAAGATATTGATTAAATTATGCAAGTCCGCATAGTAAAAAATAACACCCCATTTTCTTATGAAGCTTGGTTGAAATATACCAGAAATTGGACTTTTCTAAGAGGGCCCAAACTCTAGAATTATTCTTAACACAAGATGCTTCATTACCAAAGAAAAATCCTCGTTATCCCTCATCCATATTCCCTGAGAGAACCAAGCAGATAACCATTAATATATCTTACCTTATTGGATAATAATATGACGAATATGTAGATGAGGCCATTATAGGATTTTTGTAGATATTTTCTAATAATACTAAAGCCTCAATTGTCCTCAATTTCAGTCATTCCCTCGTAGAGTATATTCATCAACAATTGGTAAATTTCCACACAAAGAGTATTTAAATATACCTCTAACTTATTCTACATGTTCATATACTTTCAGGGGGGACAACATGAACTTATCATTCTAGAAACTGGATGAGAAAGGGAACAAACAGTCAGTCATTTTCTGGACCACACTGGTTCTGAAAGATCAGAATGAGTTCACATATAAACAGTTCATTAGATGTTTTTTCACCCATCTATAGGCCTTCTAAGTAGAATAAAACAACTAAGGATTAGTGAAGAAATCAAAAATATTTTGCAGTTGTTAGAATAGGTACAAACATGAGACTTATACTTATTTGAGAATTACACAAAGATAAGGATTTTTGGTTCTGAGTTGAAACCATACAAGTTGCCAAAATTCCTCCCAATGAGAATTTTTTCCTTAGAATACATCAGGCATATGATCAGCATGGATCAGGTCCATTTTTTTGTTGCCAAGAAAAAGTCTCAGTTTAAGATCAACACGCATGTTGGACCATTCATTTGAAATAGAAAGAAAACAGGAGTAGAGGTAGACGAATTGTTGAAGAAAATGCAGTTTGATCTTAGCTTCACTTGGTCATATGATCCATTAGGGATAGTTTCCAAATTATGGGTAGAAACCAAATATACTCCTTATTTTAACACACCAAGGCCAAAAATAGAAGAGTATAAGAACCAACCAGAGTTGATAGAGAATACATTACATGAGGCAGAAGAACAACAAGTCTCTTCATCAATAGTGCAAACACCTACAATGCAAGAGAAGACAACCAAGAGGAGCAGAGAAGAAGAGTCCCCTTTAGAAAGGGATTTAAAATCATGTACATAAGGAAGGTTAAACTTAGTTCCAGACTAAGCCTTAGCAAAGATTCAAAACAACAGATTCCTATCATCAATAATGAGCCTCTTGTATCTTCATTAGTAGGTGATCAATATAAACACTCTCCTATGAACTCCATGACCTCAAAAGAGCAGTAACATATTATGCACACAGGTACATCTACTTTAAGTGAGCCAAAGAAAAGCACCATGGATATATTCAAGGAAATAAAACTAAAAAATTAAGCCTCGAAGAGAAAAACATACAATCAATTTTGGAAACATACCTCGGGTACCCTAACCAGACTATTGTCATCCTTTAACTTAGAGAGAGGGAAAATTATAATGGCATTTCTTCAGGCACAAATTCCTTAGCCCAAAGGAGAATTAGGTTATAAGAAAATATCTCTTGAGTTATATGTTAAGGACATAATTCCCATTGGCCAAATGGATATGCATAAACAGTCTGGAGAGATGTTTTTCTCCACTATAACTAGCATTACTATGACTTTGCCCAAATTTCAGGTCACACTAGCAAATGTCCGGTCACAGCTCAACATGGAAAAAGTTTCAGATTTTGCCAAAGATACCAAGATTAAAACCTTGGAATATTTTGGTGATCAAATTGGGTTATGATCTGGCAAACATGAATTCTGCAGAGGAGATGATAAAGAAAAATAATTCAGATATTGCAGCATTAAGGAAGTAGTTAAAGATGCCAACAATAGAAGATCCTTTAGCTAAGGAGATTGAAGAGACAGTGAGACAAAAGGAAGACATGATGAAACTCGTCATATAACATAATACAAAGTTTAAGAAGATGGAAACGGAAATGGAGAAATTGATTAAAGAAAGCAAGAAGTCAACTAAACAAATTGCTCCTTCAGAAGCACTTCCTATCAAAAATACTCCTACAACTATATTTGCTAACACCAGTAAAGGAGATGCTACCCACCAGTTGGCCAATACACTTCAAAATATGACCTTGCAGATTGAAGAAATTAATAAGTTGTAGGATCAAGTAAAACTTCTAGAGAATCAACAAAATAAATATGATACTTTCCCTGCAATAGAGCTTGAGAGAGCTCAGAATTAAGTAGAAATATGGAAGAAAGAAAAAACTGAAGCTTCCATTGGCTATACTCTTGGTAATGTGAAGGAAATTATTTAGAACAACATCATTGAGGAAATAGGTGAAATATGGCCATGTATCCAGATCATCTTTGAGCAAAAGGAATTAGTAGAAAAGGAAAACGAGATAATTACTAATATAAATACTCAACTAGGAGAAATGCCTAATACATCTAAAAACATTATAAAATTTATAAATTCTAAAGACAACTATGAACTGGATGATATAGGGGTATATGATAGGATTCATACCATTCTTGAGGTAAACAAAGCTATGATAAAAAATAAATTAGTAGTGCATTTTACAGAGAAGTGTCACAGTCTTGAAGTTGTTATCAACATATTTCTCTCAAGTGTTGATGCATTGAACAAAAATGGTATGCCCTCACGATTTTTAATAAATGATAAATTAATGCCCAGGGAATATTACATGAAGACGATTAAAGAAACAGTAAGGGCTGCATCCATTTCCTTTATTAAAGGTTCAATGACAGAAATCACATTTTATGAAGCTATTGAAAATATCAGTTTTATTCAGCATGAGATAAAACATATTTTTACTGTAAAACCCAGTTTTTCTAATTATACTGAGGTAAATGAAATCTACCGTAGGGTAATTAATATTTTCATTCGAAATGAGGAACGGTGGGAAAATCTATGAAAATATTAGGAATAGAAGACAAATCATTTTTTCTAGCGCAGCACTAGAATAGTGGCCACTCAACAACAATTTTCCATCAAAACAGGGCCAAACATGCAGATTCATTTCTTTTGATCGAATTCCTTTCATTTCTGTTAATTTTGAGAAATTATAGCTTACCTTGTCACTCTGGAATTTATTGTAATTTTATATTTTGTTTAAATAATTCATTCCATGAAAGTATTTGGAGTTGCACCCTTGAGCTAGTTATGAGACCAATTTGTAATAAGCTGGAGCATTTTTTATATAATAAAATATTCTAGATTTACTTCATATGGTTTTTATTTCTGTGAGTTGTTTTCATCGTGTTTTTCATTATGTGTTCTTTATATAATTTAATTCATTTTTAGTTATCCGATTGAAAACTTAATTGGATCTTAGTTTCGTTTTCGATCCATTGTGAAGTTGTAGTTTAATTAAGAGATTAGTTTACAAGACTATCTGTTATTGTAAATTCCTCTTGAGATTTAAATTACACAAAGGTTTCTATTATGAATTTATTATATTTTTTTAATTATGAAAACATATTTTTCATAATTTCTGCTTATAAATGGTGAAATAATCTATATGAATATGAAGTCATTTAAACTTCTCTTTATTCTTCTTATCCATCCCTCTTAAAATCAAATTAACCATATGAATTTAAATAATAACATTTTGTTTTTATTAAGGATCTTTCTAAGTTTAAATCACTTGTTTATAAAATTGTTCACTCGTCATCCAACTATTCTAAAACAACAAAATATTTTAGATGCTTTGGCATAACTTATCGACCTTAGGTTATCTCAAAAGACAACATCAGATTGTCATTGTTTCTGTGGAGATGAAAAATTGAAAGCTAAATTTTCCCCGGGGAAATGGTTTTCCCTTTCCTTTAAGGCGAATAAAGGATAAGGATATAGGTCAAAATATTTCACCTAGTGATTCCACTGGTTCAAGCTGGCTCCCTTTAAGCACACTAGATTGCATTATAAGTCTGAGATTGTTAACCATTTACCAGATCCAGAAAGACTTAGTAGGGAAGCCCCTTTAAGAAGAAGACATAAAATTCCTTCTTCTTCTTCAACTTTACACCTTAAAGATCTTTCATCTATAAATCCCCTTTCATTAGTATCAGTTCATCATGATTGGACTCAAGTACCTCCTAGAGTTTATAAACTTTATTCAAGAGGAGTAGATATTCAATTAGCCTTGTTAATAGAATCACTTGATTCATATCAAGTTCCATCCTTCCCTTTAAAATCACCGACATATGAGAAAGAATTGGGTTTACACTTACTTGAATTCAAGCCTACAAGTTTCATTACTCCAATTTCTTATTCTATTCCATCAACCTCCACTAAACGTGAAGAGACATTTTATATCTATTGTAATCCTTTGTTTGAGTAAAAGGAAGTAGATTTAGCACAACCAGTTCAAAGGTTGGTTGTTAAAAACCCTTTCAAATCCTCACACACTTCTCCTCATTCATTATCTCCTCCACCTTCTAATACTCATTCACCTACCCATTCATCATCATCTTAATCATCATATTCATCATCCACTCAGACACCCCATACTCCTTCTTATGTTATGGATTTTCGACACAATATGGAAGAAAGGTATGGTGCTCTTATTATTCCTAACAAATTGGCAAATTTTCCTGATGGATATCTAAAACACATACTGAGATTTAATGGAGAAATAGGTCACTCAACAGAGGATCATATATCATCCTTTCTAGATTAGCTGAAAATATGAACATCGAGCATGAAGATGTCTACATGATATTATGTGTACAATATTTAGAAGGAAACGTTCACATCTGGTTTAGGAAACTCAGCTCTGGTTCTATTCAAACATGGAATGAGCTTATAACTATCTTTAAAAACCAATGGGGGGTAAAGAAAGATTTTGTTTATTTTCTCATTGAATTTGAAGAACTGAAGAGAAATCTTAGTGAACCAGATGTTGAATTTATTAAAATATTTAACAAAATATCCCATAAAATGCCTATTGATTTTAAACCACCAGTAGTAGCTACAAAGGTCAGATTTTCCAAATAATTTCATGATGAATTTGTAGTTATGCTAAGGGAAAGAGATTCTAACACACTACAAGACATGCAAACAAATTCCATTGAGGTAGAAGCTAATAGGTTAGATTCTGGTACAATTAAAGCTAAAGAAGAGATATAACAAATAAAATTAAAAGTTAAGTTTGATGAATCATCCTCTTCCAAATCTAAGCTTGAAGATCAAAAAATTGACGAAATCACATCTTTACTTAGAAACCTTTCCAATAGGAACTCTAAAATTTAATCACAACCTAGAAATTCTCAACAAATTGTTGTCAGACCTCATAATCAAAATCAAAATCAAAATCAATCATGGAGAGCCCCTCAACTTCATATTCTTCAAAGGCCATATCAAAAAATTCAACCTCCTTTGTTGATTAATGATCAACATCCACAGGATACAGGCCCTGTAACACTGAAGATATCAATAATTTTGATTCTTCTATAGCGCAAATGGTCATAGTCCCTTCATATTAATTAAAGTCTTTGGAAAAAGAGCAAGAATATACTCAAATTTCAAAATATCAAGCATTTTCTGAATTCCTCATTGTAGAGCTAAATAAAAGGTATTATCTAAGACCAAGATAGAATCCATTCAAACACAAAATCCAACACCTCAGACTACAGAGTCATCCACTAAAAAGTTTTGATCTGACAAAATCATTTTAACAATTTTTAATATTGAAAAGGAATTGGAAAGGGTCAATATTCATATACCTTTAGCTGAACTTTCCAAAAAAACTTGTTCTAAAAATCAAGTGTCTAAATGGATATAGTCCTCTAGTGTAGATGCTGAGGGAGATGTTATTAGTTTGAAAAATGAAAATACCTCGGCATTTTTTGGCCCTAGTTCTGATATTATTTATGAAATTGTTCCACCATTTTATGTGACCTTTAAGACTCATGATTTTTTATTGTATAACTGTATGCTTGATTCTAGTGCTTCACACAACCTCATGCCAAAGGTAATTATGGACCAGCTTCAGTTACAATTTACTCATTCCGATCATGATCTTTACAACTTTGATTCAAAGAAAGTACCATGCTTATGAATGCTCAAAGACCTAGTTGTGACCTTAGCCTAAATACCTATCAAGAATATAGCTTTAGACATTGTTGTCACCAATATTCCATCCATATTTGGCATGATTCTATCTAGATCATGCTGTGCTAAACTTGTCGGATCACTTTGGATGGACATGTCTTTTGCTACTATTCCAGTATATGGTGGTGAGAATTTGAGGTTATATAGGGAAGTCAAATTCCTTCACACTATTTGTAGAGCTGATCAAGAAAAAACCACCCTATATATGCAGTAGATCAGGATTTCAACTGCTTTTAGTTATCTTCCCAAAATTCATCAAACACTCAACTTGTCGTTGAGGATATATTTTCTAAACCAAATATTGTAGAATTAGGTATCTCGAAACATTATTTTGATGGTTCTTTCTCAAATGAAGGAGCAGGAGCAGGAATTGTTTTAATTTCACCAAATAAAGAAAAAATTACTCAATCATGGAAACTTGAATTTGAGGTTACCAATAATGTGGTTGAGTATGAGGATTTTTTGATTGGTCTTGAGATGGATAAAATTTTAAAGGTTGAAAAATTGAGTGTTTTCTATGATTTTGAGCCTATAGTGAAGCAGGTTAGAAACCTGTGTCAATCTAAACACCCAAGGCTTAGTTCCTATAGAAACAAAGCTTGGGATACAATTGAAAATTTGTTCCTTATATTGAACATAACTGCTATTCCCAAAGATGAAAACATGCATGTTGACTCACTTGTTGTCTCAACAAGATCTTTCAAAATCCCTCAGCGAGTATTATTAGAGTACCAAATTCAAGTTAGATGCAGACCATGAATTTCTGATAACGTTAAACATTGGTAGATTTTTGAAGATGATGAACAATTAAAATCTTTCCTTCAAGTCATCAATGAATTCTCAAGTATGAAAATTGAAGAAGATAAAAGAGATATTCAAGAATAAAATCATCAAAATAAAGAAAATTCATTTAATCCTAAAATTATTGATCATTATATCATTCAATTATCTAATAATTTTATTCCTAAAGGATTAATTCCATTGGAAAAACTATTCGATGATAATGATGTCTCTAAAAACCCTTTGTCTAATTCACCTGAAGAAGAAATTGAAGAATGCAATATTGGGACTTCAGATGATGTAGTAAATGTTAAGTTATCATCAACCTTGCCTTTGGATGTAAAACTCAAATAATTGAATCTTATTAAAAATTACAAAGATGTGTTTGCATGGTATTATAACAAATTAAAAAATTATGATACATCTTTAATAGAGCATAAGATTCCTTTAAAACCAGAGGCAAAACCCTTTCAACAAAAATTAAGAAGAATTAATCCCATACTACTCCCAACCATTGAAAAAGAACTTAAAAAGTTGCTTGATGGTCATATAATTTTACCTTTAAGGTATTCTAATTGGGTAGCTAATCTAGTTCCAGTTTGAAATAAAAATGGTGAGATTAGGCTATGTGTAGACTTCTGAAAACTGAGCAAATCATCCTTAAAAGGTAACTATCCATTTCCCAAAATAGATCATTTACTTCAGAAATTTTCAAGAACAAATATGATTTCTATGCTAGACGAATTTTCAAGCTATAACCAGATCATGGTAAGTCAATCTGGTTAAGACAAAACTTCTTTCATCACTCCTTCAGGTACATTTATGTACGCTAGGATGCCATTTGGGTTAACTAACGCTTGAGATACTTTTTATAGAGTTGTGGATCTAGAATTTGTAGGTAAGAACGAATTTACTGTTATTTATTTGGATGATTTAATTGTTTTCTCTGATCTAATGAAAATCATCTAAAAAACTTAAGTAAGGTTTTTCACAAGTGCAGGAATTTGGCATATCCATCAATCTGAAGAAATATTTATTTGTTGTAAAGGAAGGGAAATTACTAGGGCATATAATCAACAAGAATGGAGTAATAGTTGACCCAAAGAGAGTATCAGCCATTTAGAATCTATCTATACAAAGGAATAAGAAAGAGATTCAAACCTTCCTTGGAAATATTAATTTTCTCATAAGTTTCATCCCAAATTATGAAGAGATAGTAAAGGACATACCTGATATGTTAAATAAAAATAATGAAGTCAAATGGAAAATTTCAGCTAGGTATGCTTTCGATCAAATAAGAAAGGAATTATTTAAGGCCCCTACATTAGCTAGTCTTGATTATTATTCACCTTTTAGCATATTTTCTTTTGCATTCGAGACAACCTTAGTTGCTATACTTTTACAAGAACACTAATGGTGATGACCAGCCTATAGGCTTCTTTTCAAAATTTATGAGGGATGCTTAACTTAGGTATGATATTATGGAAAAGCAAGCTTATGCCTTGATTCAATCCCTCAAAGCCTTTAGAACCTATGTCGTAAATTCACACATTATTGCCTATGTTACTAATAATGTTGTTAAAACTGTTTTAACCCAGCCTGATACTGATGGAAAAAGAGACGATGGATTTCTAAAATCCTTGAACTTGATCTTGAAATTAAAACCACGAAGATAGAAAACAGCCAAGGCTTGGCCAAATTGTTAGTTGAATCCAACTGCAAAGTATTAGGGATAAATATAGTTTTTGAAATGTCACCAAGGGATAATCCACAACAAACTCCCTCAATGTCAGGGGAAAATCCACAAGAACCTCCTCCTCTTATGGAAGGAGAGAAGCCACAAGAACCTCTTCCTTCAGATGAGTCCATTATTGTTCACATAGATCAAAAGTATCTACTCTCTCATTGGTATTATGATATTGTGCAGTTTCTCAGATATTTTCAATGTCTAATTGATCTTAATTTGAAGCAATGCAGAGCTCTAAAGTTGAAATCAATAAAATACTCCATTATCAATGTCAAATGGTAATATATACTCAAAAGACCCTCTAAATATTCTTCTTATTTTTTTAAATGAAAACGAAACAGAGGGAATTATAGATCAATTTCATGCAGGATTTTGTGGTGGACACTATGTCTAGAGAGAAAAATCCTACAAAACCTTGAAAGCATTTTTTTATTGGCCCTCACTTTTCAAAGAAGTTGGAGCAAGAGTAAGGAGCTGTGTACAATGGAAATTATTTGTGGGGAAACAAAAACTGTCAGCACTTCCTTTGGTTCCAGTATTAGTTGATGCTCCTTTTCTACAATGGGGGTTAGAGTTTATTGGGGAAATTCATCCACAGTCAAGTAATCAACACATATGGATTCTAACTTTTAATGACTATTTACCAAATGGGTAGAATCCATACTTGTTAAAAATGAAACTGATGCTGTTGTGATTAATCCTTGAAGAAAATATCTTATCAAGATTTGGATTTCCTCAATAAATTGTAACAGATAATGCAACAACCTTCAATAGTGTTAAAATGATTGAGCTCTGTAAAAAATATTCAATCCTACTACATCATTCTACACCATATTATCCTTAGGGTAATGGAATTGCAGAATATTCCAATAAGAGCTTAGTTAAGGTCATTAAGAAGGCTCTTGAAGATCATAAAAAGAGTTGGGACAACCACTTAATCCATTCCATTTGGGAAAACAGATTTTCTCCTAAGAGATTAACAGGCAAGTCTCCTTTCCAATTAGTTTATGGCAAGGAAGAAGTTTTTCCTACTCATTTAGCTTCACCTGCTAAATATTTCTTACTCATTTAGTTTAGTTCTTCATAAGGTTTCTCTAGGAATCTTACGAATAAAAATATTATTTATCAAGAATGATTAATCAAATTATTGAGTTGAATGAAGACATGGATGAAATTCAGTACCAGCTAAGAAAATATCAGAACAAGATGAAAGAGTTGTTTGATAGGAAAGAAAGAGAAATAAATTTCAAGACCTCGTGCTCAGATGGGATACAAGGAGAGAATAAAAATCAAAACATGAAAAATTTGACAACGTCTTCTTTGGTCCATTCAAAATTGTAAAAGTCAAAGGAAACAATACGTTTATCCTACAAAATTTGGAAGGAGAGTATTCCCCATTGCGAGTCAATGCAAAATACTTGAAACATTATATTTAGTATTGATTCTTCATTCATTCAACATCTGTAAATATTTGAAGAGTTTATTTACATCTAAAAATTTCAAGTGAGTATCTGTTTCAACAAAGACGCCATAGCCCGAGCATAAGGCTTTTGGATCTTCTTGTTCTCTGCATACCATAGGGGGAAGCAGTCCCGAGATGGAGCTGATGTTGTAACATTATCTAGTTTTCATATGTTAGCATAATTAATCAAATAATTTTGAAAATTTTAAGGTAGGATATAGATGCAAAAGAATGAAAATGTTAAAAAATGTTAGGAAAATTTGATGTCTTATAGGCATCCATATCAATAAAATGATAGGTGTTAGCTGCCCTAAATCAAGAAGGAAAAGAAAAATGAAATGTTATGGAAGCAAAAGAAAAGGAAGGCTTCATTTTATATTTCTTAAAATGCGTAGGCTGCTAGTCTAAATGCACCATAAAAAGAAGAGGGTTACTCTAAGGTTTATATGGTTATTGTAGATATTAACACTATTCTAACCATATTACTCTATATCCTAAGTTTTAAAACCATATTTCATTCCCCGCAATTCATCCCTTTCATTTTCCATTTTCCCATACCCCTTTTATATTTCATTACCAACATTTCATTAAACCAACTCCCAACCCCCCCAATCCATCTCATCACATCTGACAACCCTCACCCTATCCCCACACATCCATCCGCTCTCATAGCCTTTCGCTCCCTTCGTGAATTGAGACTTACCATGGGGGGAGGGGGGGGGGTGTGGGGGTCCAAACTTGGTAGTATTTCAAATCACCCCACTAGTACATGGTAGAACCATAGCCTTTTGGACCCCCCATGAGTGAAATCGGAAACCGCTCAACCCCCCCTCTGAAAGGCTGATTCCCGATACCATTACCACTCACCTGACAGTTGTGCATTCATCATTCCGTTGTTGCCACCTCATCCACCCATCAACCTCAACAAATCGCATCAATTCCCTCCATAATCAAACAATTAAGCATTCAATTTGCTTAATCATTAACCTGTGCCACCAACGGAAAACCTGGATTTTTATATAAACCTTATTTTATCTGTTCACAGGTTACAATATTCTTTAATTGTAGGTTTCTCATCAAAAACCTGAAAATTTAAACTTTCACTACCTTCTCATTTGTATTAGTCTTTCTATTCCCTGCCGAAAACGTTTTTTCTGTTCGAGAATTGCCTATATTCCTAGAAAATTTTCACTCTCAGCCTTATCCATCATGCCTCCCAAGGACAAGGGACCAAAGGAAAACATCTATCCTCTGATCTTTCCTCCTGTAGATCTTCACCATATCCCTCTAGCTGATAGAGATTGCAGGATCCATCAAACACTCTACGAGCTAGAACTTTTATTGATGTATTATTGGCTTAAAGATAAATGGATTGATAAATCAGATGAAATCCTACTTTGGGAGTCAAAATTAACTCGTTATATTTTTCCTCCTAACCACAACACTCCTGATTTCATTAGAAAATTCCATGCTTAATATTTTCCAAGTCAAAGGGCCATAACCAATTCCCAGGGACAAGTTTTATTCACCATAACCCCTCAAGCTAATGATGAAATGATGCAAGCCCCAACAGTCAACAATAGCACCCCATTTTGTTATGAAGCTCTGGTTGAAATATACCAGGAATTAGAATTTTCTAAGAGAGCCCAAACTCTAGAATTATTCTTAAAACAAGATGCTTCATTACCAAACAAAAATCCTCCCTATCCCTCATCCGTATTCCCTCAGAGAACCAAGCAGATACCCACTGCTATATCTTACCTTCTTGGATACTACTCTGACCAGTATGTAGATGAGGCCATTATAGGATTTTTGTCAATATTTTCTAATAATACTAAGTCCTCAATTGTGTTCAATTTTAGTCATTTTCTTGAAGATTCTATTCATTAACAGTTGGTAAATTTTCACATAGAGGGTATTTAAATATACCTCTTTCTTAGTCTACATGTTCGTATACTTTTAGGGGGATAGCATGAACTTTTCATTGTAGAAGCTGGATGCGAAAGGAAACCAACATTCAGTCATTTTCTAGACCACACTGGTTATGAAAGATCAGAATGAGTTCACATATAAACAATTCATTGAGATTTTTTTTCACCCAGCCATAGGCCTTCTAAGCAGCAGAAAAGAACCAAGAATTAGTGAAGAAATCAAAAAGATTTTGCAGTTGTCAGAATAGGTACAAATAGGAGAATGGTACCTATATGATAATTACACATAGATAAGGATTTTTCGATGTGAGATCCAACCATATGAATTTCGAAAATTCCTCCCAATGAGGATTTTTTCCTTAGAATACATCATAAAGATGATCAACATGGATCAGGTCCATTTTGTTGCTGCCATGAAAAAGTATCAATTTAAGATAAAAATGCAGGTTGGCCCATTCATTTGCAATAGAAATAAAGAAGGAGCAGAGGAAAACCAATTGTTGAATAAAATTCAGTTTGATCTTAGCTTCACTTGGTCATATGATACATTAGGGATAGTTTCCAAATAAAGGGTAGAAACCAAATCTATTCCTTATTTTCACACACCAAGGCGAGAAATAGAAAAGTATAAGAACTAGCTCGAGTGGATATAGAATACATTACATGAGGTAGAAGAACATCAAGTCTCTTCATCAATAGTGCAGACACCTAAAATGCAAGAGAAGAAAACCAAGAGGAGAAGAGAAGAAGAGTCCCCTTTAGAGACAGATATCTGCAGCAAAAAATTTAAAATAATGTACAGAAAGAAGGCTAAGCTTAGTTCCAGACTAAGCCTTAGCAAATATTCAATGTATCATATTCCTATCACTACTAATGAGCCTCTTCTATCTTCATTAGTAGGTGATCAGTCTACATAGTCTCCTATGACCTCCATGACCTCAAAAGAGCAACAACAGATTATGCACACAGGTACATCTACTTCAAGCGAGCAAAAGAAAAGAACCATGGATGTATTCAAGGAAATAAAACTAAAAAATGAAGCCTTTAAGAAAAACATATACTTTCAATTTTGGAAACAAACCTTGGGTGCCCAAAACAGGCTATTGTCAGCCTTTGATTGAGAGAAAGGGAAAATTCTAATGGAATTTCTTCAGGCACAAGTTGTTCAGCCCAAAGTAGAATCAAATTATAAGAAAAAAACTCTTGAGTTTGACGTTAAGGATATACATCCCATTGTCCAAATGGAGATGCATAAAAATACTCGAGAGATGATTTTTTCCGTTGTAACTAACAGTGCTATGACTTTGGCCAAATTGCAGGTCACACTAGAAAATGTCTTGTCACATCTTAACATGGAAAAAATTTCAGCTTTTTCCAAAGATACAAGGACTAAAACCTTGGAATATTTGGTGATAAAATTGGGTTATAATCCTGCAAACATCAATGTTGCAGAGGAGTTGATTAAGAAAACGAATTCAAATATTCCAGCATTAAGGAAGCACTTAAAACTGCCAGCAATAGAATATCCTTTATCTAAGGAGATTGAAAATATAGAGACACAAAAGGCAGACATTATGAAACTCATCATAGAACATAATACATAGTTGAAGAAAATGGAAACGGAAATGGAGAAATTGGTTAAGGAAAGAAAGAAGTCAACTAAACAAACTGCTTCTTTAGAAGAACTTCCTATCGCAGTTATTCCTACAACTATATTTGCTACCACTATTAAAGTAGATGCTATAGACCATTTGGCTAATACTCTTCAAAATATGACCTTGCAGACTGAAGAAGTTAAGAAGTTACAAGATTAAGTAAAACTTCTAGAGAATCAACAAAATAAATCTGATACTTTTCATGTAGTAGAGGTTCAGAGAGCTCAAAATCAAGTATAAGTATGGAAGAAATAAACAAATTAATCTTCCATTGGATATACTCTTGGTAATTTCAAGGAAATTATTTGGAACAACATCATTGAGGAAATAGGTGAAATTTGGTCATGTATCTAGATCATCTTTGAGCAAAAGGAATTAGTAGAAAAAGAAAACGAGAAAATTACTGATTTAAATACTCAACTGGGAGAAATGCCTAATACATCCAAAAACATTATAAAATTTCTAAATTATAAAGGCATCTATGAACTAGATGATCTAGGGGTAGATGATAGGACTTAGACCATTCTCAAGGTAAAGAAAGTTTTGATAAAAAAGAACTTAGTAGTACAGATGATAGAGAAGTGTGACACTCTTGAAGTTGCTATCAATAGATTTCTCTCAATAATTGATGCATTGAGGAAAAAAGGTCTACCCTCACTATTTGTAATAAATTATAAATTAATTCCAAGGGAATATTATATGAAGAAGCTTAAAGAAATAGTAAAGGTTGCATCCATGTCCTCTATTAAAGTTTCAATGACACGTAGAGAACTTAATGAAGCTATTGAAAATATTAGTTTTATTCAGCATGAGATAAAACATATTTTTACTGTAAAATCCACTTTTGCTAAGTATAATGAGGTAGATGACATCTACTATAGGGTATTTAAGGTATTCATTCCAGATGAAGAATGGTGGCAAAAGCTATGAGAATATCAAGAATAGAAGACAGATCAGTTTTTCTAGTGTAACACCAGAATAATGGCCACTCAACAACAATTTTCCATCAAAACAGGGTGAGACATGCAAATTAATTTCTTTGAATCGAATTCCTTTCCTTTCTATTAATTTTGAGAAATTATAGATTTCCTTTTCACTGAGGCATTTATTGTAATTTTTATATTCCCTTAAAATAATTCATTCCATGGAAGTATTTGGGGTGTCACCCTTGAGCTAGTTATCAGAGAGATTTGTAATAAGCTGGAGCATTCTTTATATAATAACAGATTATGGATTTAGGACATATGGCTTGAATTAGTGTGAGGTATTTTCATTGTGTTTTTCATTATGTGTTCTTCATATAATTGAATTCATTTTTAGTTATCCTATTGAAAATGTAATTGAATATCAGTTTTGTTTTCGATGGGTTGTGAAGTTGTAGTTTAATTAAGATATTAGTTTACAATACTATTTGTTATTGTAAATTCCTCTCAAAATTTAAATTACACAAAGGTTTCTATTATGACTTCACTATATTTTGTTAATTATGAAAACATATTTTTCATAGTTTCTGCTTATAAATGGTGAGATACTCTATTTGAATATTAAATCATTTATATGTCTCTATATTATTCTTATCTATTCCACTTAAAATCAAGTTAACCATATGCATTTAAAGAAGAGCCTTTTGCTTTATTAAGGATATTTCTAAGTTTAAATAACCTTTTTAGAAAACTGTTCACTCGTCATACAACTATTCTAAAACAACAAAATATTTTAGATGATTTGGCATAACTTATTGACCTTTGGTTATCTCAAAGGACAATAGTTTTCCCTTCAGAAAAGAATGTGTGCTTGAGGGGCGGGAATAATGGTTAATGTGTTATTTATCTATACACATACTCTACTAGTTATATGGTTTAATTAATGTATGTAAATTATTGTTAAAGGAGGCATGCAACAACATTTTGTTTACATTTTATGTATGCACATGAATAGAAGTTGAAGCATAGTTAGTGAAGATTTATGATTGGTTTGATTACTACTTAACATAATAATAATATTTAAGTTTGCTCAAAGTTTAAGTTCTAGAAACAGACTATGATGTATGTGAAAGATGGATTATGTTTAACATTATGGTAGGAAGTAAACTAGTGGGCTATGCAGATTGAAGGAATATTAGCTACAAGATAATCCACTGAAGGGAAGAACCGGCAAACACAGAATGGTCAAGTATTTGTGGGTAAATGATATCATGATGATTGTAATAGCTTATAGCTGGTTATCTTGTATTTAAGATGATGGTTCTTTGCGAGGCTTTATAATGATGGTCAAGGGATGGTGGTTGTACGATGGTCAAGGGATGGTGTAACAACCACGTATTAGCCAAAAAAAAAAAAAATTCTACAAATAAAATGTCTTTCTAATTAATCACATCATTAATCCAAAATACATTTTATCTACATTATGCATCACAAAAGTCTTAAATATAACAGAAAAACTACAATTTATTCTCAACATTTTATCGCCTTCCTCCTCAAAAAAATCCCTAGAAACATAACTATATTGCAACTCAAATCCTACATGTAATGTTTAGGGGCACTAACCATCTCATTATTTAAATTATAGCATTATGTATGGTTACCGATTGCATGATCGTAAGGTTGGATTCATAAGTTATCAATGCGTTGTTTTGTTTTTCCTCTTATCCAAAAAATCATCTTCATAGTTATTATGAAGGACTAACCAATTGATATATATGTATATATATATGTATATATATATATGTATATATATATATATATATATATAGTTATAATCCACTTTTCAATTGTTAATTGTGTATTATTATAAACCTATCAATATGCTTAATATGTAATAAGTTCCATCAATTAATTAGTTTTACTCCATTCGAACCCTCAAGAATTTTCATTGTTTAATTCCCAAATGGTTGATATAACCCGTCAATATACTCTCAGGCAGGGTGACCTTTGGCACATTTGTAGCAGCTCACCATCGAGGAATACTCAACAACCCAACCTTCCCTCTCTCTTTAGTTCCCTCTCTCTTTAGGTAATATTTCGACCTCACTTGATTCATGTTGCATAGTCATTTTTCTGCTTCACATCTCATATTGCATGACAATCATAGCAGGGAGCCCCTTTTTAATTTATGCCTACAAATAATGATCCTAGATTAAATTCTATAGTCTTGACTAGTTCGACTTCCTGTTGAGAATAAGTTCCCAGACCTGGTATTAGGTTCACCATTTTTCTCTTAATACACAGTTAGAATAACCTCACACAAATCTAATGTATGTACAGGGATGGGGTCTCATGGAAATATCATTATTGCTTATAGCTATTGAAATCCATCTTTTAATTGTTTTTAAATCTGTCCTTTTGACTATTAAAGCTGACAACATGATTTCCATTTTTTAATTGTGTTTAAATCTGTCCTTTCGATTATTAGAGCTCACAACATGATTTCCTTATTAGTTTTTTTCTTCCTGTAGGTATGACCTAGTGGATAAAATTATTCTAGAGAATCGGATTTGCATGAGAGGGTTTAATGTTTGGTCGAATATCTAGTTTCTTACCCTACCTTTTACTTTCCAATGGAAGGTTGTATTTTAATGGTCAAACTCACAAACGGTTCCATTTGTATTACTCGGTTAGGGTCTTCTGAGCACCCTGTCAGAGTTTAACTTCCAAATAGGGTAGCTGTAATTTTATTTATGTGTTGACATGATATATTTCTCTCTAAGGAGTTCCATTAATAATTTTGTCAAAGGTTGATCTACTTCTTTTGAGAAATGTCGACTTTTGAAACCGTACAGCTTTCATGTGACTGTTTGTAATTTTGTTTTTTTAAATTTCCTTTTAAAGACATGGGTAAAGTACATTTTATTCTTTACAAAGGTTACTATTATTCAGATATTCGATCCTCCTTGGTGAACCTATTGAGTATATATACATTACATAAAGGGTTTCATTATCTAGTTAGTCAATCATTAATGCCGCTTGTATAAAAATAAATTACTATAACTCTGAGTTTGTTACAATGGGCAATTGGTTGTTTTAAATATGGTTAATGTTTTTAAGAAAATGCTCTAGTAATTGTTCCATTTTTTTTATTATACATGTATATACATAGGTTTCCTTAATTTTTCAATAGTTACTTTATTGTTAAGAAATTATGGGAACACCTTAATCCTTTTGGGCTCATACGATCTGACAGAGACCCATCAGTCATGACCAAGAAAAGATACAATCTAACGGAGACCCATGAGTCATGACCAAGAAAAGATAGGTTATTATTGTATCTCTTATCGGGTTGGTTATTCATTGGCGGCTTCATTTTCTCTCCCGAATCTTTCTTGGCATATATATATATATATATAATTTTTTATCTTTGTTTGTCTTCTAAAATTGATATATTTAGTGAATTCCAAGCCATAATATTTAATTTAATTTAATTCGATGAACGTATTATTTGTATTTATTTGTTGTAGGAAATTAGTCCTTGATGGCCGCCATTAATGGACCCAGGATTGTGCATTTGGTTGTTGGGTTCGAGCTAGGCCTTATGTCTAATTAGGGTTCCACTATCAGTCATTCACAGAAGTGTGACACTAACCATTTTACTTGTTACAAATATTTAGTTGGTCTCATCTGTAGTAGAAATTCTATTAGGGTTAAAAAAAATTCAAAAACTACAAATATGTAAACACATATTGTAACCTAATGTTCAGATGAAAAATGGCTTTCATTATTATTGAAAAATATCGTTCTATTCATTGTTCATTCAAATTATTATTATGTTAATGGTTCATTCAAGATACCAATATTTAACAATAATTCATTCCTAAGATCACATAGAGAGATTAAAATCTAAGTATCTAGTTAAAATTACAAAACCAGTTAATTCAACTAGGAGAAGCCTCTCCTCCCAACCACGCGAATGGTGATTACGTCGAAATACCCCCTGAGCCTTTCGGACCATAGAACAATAAATAGAAAGTGACCTAAAAGGTTTTTTCTATAGCATCAAGAATTCATGTCTAGCCAAGCACTTACAAAATAAAGTCTAATTTAAGGTCTCCACTAGCCCATAGTCTAACTCAAGAGCACCTTAATGGCAACATCTTACTTCATATTCATATTTTGTTCTCTCTTTTTAGATGCCTCCATGTTTTCCTCTTGTTATCCTTGGATTTTTTTTCCCTCTGAAATGCTTTATCTCGGGGAGATAGAAAGTGTAACTCTCTCTTACATAAAATCTCATTTTTGGTCTTTTCCCATGAATCCAAGACTACTCAAGATTTTTTTTATTTTTTAATTATTTAAAGAAATATTAAAATAAAATTATAAACAATTAACGTTTCGTTAGGCTTCCCTATATGCCTACAATTTATCAAATATTGTGTAGTAAAAGTATATGACAGTAAATAAAGAATTATTTGCATTAATTGAAGGTGTTACATCTCCAACCCTTATGTCAAACACAATCCCCGATTTTCACTCTTTCCCTTGGAATAGATCAAGATGTATTTTTTGCATAAGAATTTTATCGTCCCAATTGGCCTCTTTTGGGCTAAAGTGCCTCCATTGCACTTTAACCTCGGTGACAACTCGCCTCCTTAATATTGTTTCTATCTGGTTGAAAGTACATAAGGACTCTACGAGGAATTATGAGTCTGGTTCGACCTGTTTCATATTCTTAGCACTCTCATTAGTTTAATTTGATCATCAATCCAAGATATACATATTTCATAATTTCAACACAAAATTTTACCTACACCTCGTACGAGTTAATGATATGTTTGGGATCATATATATATTTCTTTAACAATGAAATAATAAACACATTGTGGACTCGAATATTTCTAGATAGTGCAAGCTGATATGCTACATGTCCAATTATTTTTAAACTCCTAAAAGGTCCACAATATCGGGGTGCTAGTTTTGCACATGCACCCCATCGTAAAGTACTTTTCTTGGGGCTAACTCACACATAAACATGGGCTCCCACGTGAAATTTCCTGTAAATCCTTTTATAATCTGCATAGGTCTCTTTTCTATCTTAAGTAGATTTTGAATTCTCTCGAACCTTTTTCACCATTTGTTCCACATCGTCCAGTCTTACTATTAACTTATATTCAAAATTTTTCCAATTAGTGGGTGTTATCCACCTTCTTACATACAAAAATTTAAAAGGACTCATTTTCAATGACTCATGGTAGCTGTTATTATATGTAAATTCAACTAAGTTGTGAATATTCCTCTCACTTGGTTAGTTGTTGCATTAGATAAATTATTGACATATCCTCAAGTGCCTGATTCAGCCGTTCATTCTTCCCATCAATTTGTGGGTGATATGAAGAATTCAACTGAAACTAAGTACGCAATCCAATAAAAATGGATTTCCATAATGAAGCAGTAAACTTTGGATCCCAATCTGAAATCACCACCCTTGTCATACCATGTAATCATAATACTTCTTTCATAAATAGATCTACAATTATGATAGTTTTATGTGTGGATTTTACAAGATTAAATTAGGTTGTTTCGCTCAATTTATCCACCACTACAATGATGGAATTATTTTTATTTCTAGATCTAGGAAGACATGTTATACAATCTAATGTAATTATGTCCCATTTCCATCGAGGAATAGGTAGTGGATGATACAAAATAGCAAGGTGTTGGTGTTCACCCTTAACCTACTAAAACTCGAGGCATTTGTCTTTCCTCATACCAGGACAAAATTAAGTAATATTTTTTTATTGCACATAGTCTTTTTTCATAAATTATAAGGGAGACAAATGGGCTTCGATGAAAATAATCCAACATATATTCTTTAACGAGCACTTTATTAGGAACATATATTATTATCATAAAAGTTAAAAATTATCATTATCTATGCCATATTTAGATTGATTTCCAAAATTTTGTGCTTGTTTGACTTGTTGCCATAAGAATTTGTATTATGGAAATTTTTTGGAGGCTTCTTTGATTTTCTCAAAGAAATTTATTTATATTTGACTATACTTGATCTCATACACATAATGTAGTTTCCTCCTTAGTAAATTAGCCACATGATTTTCTTTTCCATTGAGATGCCTTATGTCAAAGAAAATTTCTGTTACGAAAGTGCTCCACCTAGGTTGGCATGCATTTAAATTATGTTATTTTAATAAATTTGTTAAACTTCTATGATTAGTGATTAAAATGAACCTTTTCCCTAGTAATTAATGGCACCATACTGTTAGGGCATGAACTAATGTAATTGTTTCCAGGTGATAAGCATAATATCGTTGCTCATGATCTTTCAAATACATTATTTTTAAGATATTACTTTACCTTCTTGCATTAGAACTCCTCCAAACCCTACCTTGCTTTTATATGTGCAAGCTATAAATTACTTTTTTGTGTTTGCGGACAATAAGTGTGTTTTAATCATTCAAAATTGTACTAACATTCGAATTCCACTTGAAAGTGTTGGAATCATGATTGTCGTTAGACCAAAACCCATAGGCTTAGTCTCCGCTACAATCACCAGAGTTAGGATCCACGAGATGCAGTTAGTCCATGTTGTGAAACACATGGGGAGTGTTGAAACCAATGTCCAACAATCTCTTCCCAACGCGAGCCAGGCGAGTTTCGAACTTGAGACTTGTCACTCTGACACCCATTGTTGGAAGCACAATTTCCGTTAGACCAAAATGAGTAGGCATTGTATCCACTAAAATCGCCAGAGTTATGATCCATGAGAGGCGGTTAGTCCATGTCATGAAACACACGGGGAGTGTTGAACCCAATGTCCAACGGAAATTTATCCCCTTTTCTCAGAAGAACTTATAGGGTAAAAAAATTCTTGAAAAATACCTCTATCTGGAATGGCGTATAAGGAAATATATTTACAACAACATTCACCAATGTAATTCGATATGCGGATAAGCGTATATGAAATATATTTACAACCAAATTAACCATGGTTGATATACGCCGATGATGCATATCCACCACCCACCACATGTATTTACCAAAATAATAATTAAATATTTATCGATATAATTACCAATATATTTTATATATCTACTTATAATATATTAATAATATTAACTATATACATACTATATATTAAACTAATATATATATATATATATATATATATATATATATATATATATATATATATATATAATTTGATAATAAAATATTATTAAATTTTTTCAATACATTAATAGTTATAATCCAAACTATACTAAAATTCAAATATAACTTAATAATAGTATTTTATTATTATTTATAATAAGTATATATACCTTATCAATATCCCAATGGATTATTAATATTATAAGCCAAAAGAACTAATAAAACCGAGGAATTGGTGAACCCAAGGGGAAAATATTAAAAACCTAAGAGTTCAAGAAGCCCAAGGGATTCATATTAAAAAGAGGAGATTAATAAAGGCCAAGAATTTATATTTTAAATACAAATGAATGATAAACTCACATGATCAATAAGGATAAGAGATCAATATTAAAAACATAAGATATTAATAAACCTTAAGAATAAATATTTCAAAATAGAAAACATGAGAAATTAATAAACCCTAATAATAATTGATATTTTAAATTCAATATATAAATAAACCCATGAGATTATTAATATTATAAACTATTTAAAGAAGTAATAAACCCAATGGTTTAATATTATAAACCAATGGAATTAGTGAACCCAAGGGATAAATATTAATATTATAAACCAATAAATTAATAAACCCTAAGAATTAATATTTAAACTCAAGATATTAATAAACCCAAGGTGTTATTAATATTATAAACCAAAATAAATAATATAACCAAGGGGTTACTGTTACAAACCAAAGGAACTGGTGTACCTAAGGGATACATATTAAAGACCTAAGGGATAAATAAGGCCAAGAGATCAATATTAAGAACACAAGAGATTAATAAACCCTAAGAATTAATATTTTAAACACAAAAACCTAAAATTAATAAATGCTAAAAATTAATATTTTTACCTCAAGAGATTTTAAAACCAAATGGATTATTAATATTATAAACAAAAATAGCTAATAAACCCAAGGGTTTTATATTTCAAACCCACAGAACTCGTGAACCCAAGGGATAAATATTAAAAACTCAATGGATCAATAAGTGGAAAGGATAAATATTAAAAACAAAAGAGATTAAAAAAGCCTAAAAACTAATATCTTAAACAAAAAAGATTGATAAAATCACATGATTATTAATATTATAAACTCAAGGGAATAATATTAAAGCTAATAGATTAATATTATAAACCTCAAGTATATAAAAACCTTTAGATAAATGCTATAAACCGTAAAATAAACATGGTTGAGCATGCTTCATTTAAACATTTGGACAATTGTTGTCACAATGCAACGTTGGACAAAGAATGATGATGGTTGGCCATGGTTGATTTTCGTCTTGAGACAATCTTTGTCACAATGTGACATTCAACCAAGGAAGACCTTTATCAAATACGAATAACAATGATTAACAATGGTCTTCCATGGTTGGTTTTCATATTCACACAATGGTTTTCATAATATGACATTGGACCATGCATTAATCTTAAAGCGTATGACTAATATTTAACACCTAATATTACCAACCCAAATATTTAGAAAACTCAAAGATTATTAAACCCTAAGAATTAATATTTTAAACTCAAAATCATAAGAAGTTAATAAACCCTAATAATTAATAATTTAAACTCAAGAGGTTAATAAACGAAATGGATTATAAATATTATAAACCAAAAAAAATAATAAGCCCAAGGGTTTAATATAATAAACTAAAGAAATTGGTGAACCCAAGGAATAAATATTAAAAACTTAAGGGATCAATAAGGCCAAGTTTTTAATATTAGAAACAAAAGAGATTAATAAACCCTAAGAATTAATATTTACATATTAAGAACATAGATGAATAGGAATCGTCTGAAGGAGGCTGCGCTGCGGCAGTAGGGTTCACTACGTACGCCTCGTTCGACCTATTCTCACAGTTGCATAAGATACGACGATTGCCTTTCCAGCTCGCGCTGGGGGTCCGATCTTACTCATGGTAACGGCAACCGGGGGGGGTGGCCGGCCTCACCCTGCAGAAAAGGACACGTCTATAGAAAACTCTGACCAAGATCATTTAGCTAAGGAAAAAGTACAGGAAAATGAGGCTACGCTGGAGGCGACCTCAGAGAAACGGGTGGACGCAGCAGTCGCCAGCTCCTCAACATGCAAACCCATTCCATCAGAAAGACCCAAAATTGATTTTCCAAGCCATCGCATAAATGCCGGAATCCAATATATGAGGGACCATTCTCTTATCGGGAAGTTTATTGGCCTATGGCCTACTAAAAAGGCATTGCAAGGATGGATTGCCTCCAAATGGAACCCCAAGGGTCACGTAACCTTCTAGCTCGGCCCAAAAGGATTTTTCACAGCAATTTTCAACTGTATTGAGGACAGGAACATGGTCATGGATGGAGGGCCCTATTTTTTCAACTCAGCTGGGCTATATCTCATAAAATCGGTAGAAAGATTCAACCGAGACAAGGAAAATTTTAACTGGGTTCCTGTTTGGATCCGTTTATACTCGCTACCACTTGAATACTAGGACAGACTCACTCCAGGAGATTGGCAGAGGACTTGGGGAGTTTATCAAGATAGCAGAGGAGACCAAACTCCGAAGATACACTTCATATGCAAGAATCTGCGTCTTCATGCAACTAGACAAAGCGCTCCCAGATGCGGTAAGTTTATTCCATGATGAATTTGAATGGATCCAACCCTTGGATTATGAACATGTTCCGTTTAGATGTTGCAGATGCCACGCTCATAGACACATGTTCAGAGATTGCCTTCTCAACACACAATCTCTAGGTAAAGAAGCTGGAGATAAGGCAGAACCGGATGGTTTCACAAATGTGCCCTCCAGAAGAAAGCACAACAAAAAATCCTCCTCTGCTAGGAGAAAACGTAACCTCTCTGCCAATGCCCCGTCTACAAGTAATAGCTTTGCTGTTATTTCCAACTCTGACCCTTCTTCTGAAGGCCATCACGATACCCCTGACCCCTCTCTCAAACCCTCTGAACCCTCAAGCCTCTCTGAGCCATCCAACCCCTTGCTGACCCAAAATGAGTAGTATAATCAGCAGCCATCTGTTGTCCTCTCCTCGGAAGCCTCAAATTAGTTAACCTAGAATCCCATCATTATGGAGATCGATGACCCCAAATCCAACCCTACTCCAGTCCACAAAGAAATACCAGAAGGCTCCCAGATAAGTCTCATGGAAGAGGACGCTGACAGTCTTGACCTGGGGGAACTTGATCTTCTAGGACTTGAGGATGCCTGCAGAAGAAAGTAATATGATAAAATCAACCACCGGTAAATTTACACTCTAGAAGTAGTCCTAAACAAATTTCAGCAGCAAAAAAAGTTGGGCATTCAACCAGGCAGTCACTAGGAAAACTTGAAAGTCATAAAGGAGTCCAAGAAAAGAGGTTGAAAGCCAGATTGGAAGTGAACCATCACAATAGGAGAAATGTTGGTGGATTCGGGTCGCTACCACAAGTTAACCAGGTTTTACAAACCACTTGCAAATAATACGCCATGAATCTTGTCTCATGGAACGTCAGAGGGCTCAACAACCCCGGAAAACACAGAATGATCAAAAACATGATTCAGAAAGAAAGACCACAAATCCTCTTTCTTCAAGAAACCAAATGCAACAGTGAAGAACTAGGAGCAATCTTATCCAAAGCTTGGCCTAGTTGTTAATCAATGGCAGTGTATGCCTCAAGCTTCTCCTAAAGACTCGCCATTGCTTGGGACACACAAGCAATAATGTTATCTGAGTTTCACGCGGCCCATAATCTCATCTAGGCCACTTTTCATCCAATCGGCACCAATATATATGGGCATTTATCAAATGTCTATTTCCCTCAGGATCTTGCAAGCAAAGTTGTGCTTCTGAACACCATGCAGGCTCTAAATTCTAACAGAATGCATCCCTTATGGATTCTAGGAGGGGATTTCAACATGATTACCAAGTTGGAAGAAAAAATAGGAGGCAGACCACTACTAGAATCAGAATGCTCACATTTCAAGGACTTTATCAACAATTGCTGGCTCATCGATATCCCTTTCTCAAATGGCATCTATACATGGAAAAACAAGTAGACAGGAGGGCGTCATATTGCTTCAAAATTGGACCGATTTCTCCTCTTGGATAATGCAATTCATGTAGGAGGGAACCTCTCTGCTTCTATACTTCCCACAGCAGGTTCGGATCACTGGCATATATTGCTTCAGTGGCAGAATATTGGCACCCTCTTAAAAAGACCATTCAAATTTGAGGCCTTCTGGCTCACCCACCCTTCTTTTAAATCAATGGTCCACTCTACTTGGAAGCAATTCACACTGCCAAAAGGCTCGAAAATGTACCAGTTTCAGTAGAAGCTCAAGTTACTTAAGCACCACATCAAAAATTGGAACCACTCTGTTTATGAAAATATATTTCAGGAGGAAAAGGCCCTCGAGCAACAAATGGTAGAGCTGCAACAAAAAATTATCACATAAGTCCGAACAAAATTCCTTCCCGCGAAAGAACAGGAACTTCAGAAGCAGCTAGATGAAAGACATAAACAAGAGGAGATTATTTAGAGACAAAAGTCAAGAATATGTTGGCTAAAATAAGGACAAAGAAATACAAAGTTTTTCCACAGATCCATAATCCAAAGAAGAATGCATAATGGCATTAATCACATCACCAATTAGTAAGGAGATCAGGTTGAGCAACAGGAGGATATTGAGAAGGTGCTTCTGGATCACTTCAAAGGTATACAGCAGGAACCTCCCATAGATAGGCAGCCAACCATTCACGAGATCACGTAGCTAATTCCAAAACTGGTGACAACCGAGCACAATCAAATGCTGATGCGCCCAGTATCCCTTCAGGAGGTTGAACTTGCAGTGACTCAATCCAAGGCTGACAAAGCTCCTGGTCCTCACGGCTTCACCGCCAATTTTTTCCGTCACTTCTGGGATCTTATCAAAACAAAAGTCTCGCAACTGGTAGAAGAATCAAGAGTAATCCGTTGGATTCTCCCCTCTCAATGCTACTTTGATTGCCCTTTTCCCGAAACAAGAGCATCCCAGCACCCCTGAGAAGTACCGACCCATTACCCTTTGCAATGTTATCTACAATATCATCTCTAAAGTCATAGCCAATCGTCTCAAACCTCTTCTTCTGATTCTTATCTTTCCAGAGAAAACCGGCTACGTAGAAGGGCAAAAAATATTGGATGGCATCATTCTAACTCATGAAGTCATCCACTCCTTAAAAGCCAGCAAGAAGGCAGGTATGCTCCTAAAAATTGACCTCTCTAAAGCCTTTGATAAATTATGTTGGCGCTACATCTAGTAGGTTCTAAGTGCCTTCAGCTTTGATTAGCCATGGATTAAATGGATCTTGAGTCTCATTTCCTCCTCTTTTTTCTCTATCCTCATCAATGGTGTCCCCTCCAAGCCTTTTACCCCTTCTAGGGGCATTAGGCAAGGAGGCCCCCCTTCGCCCTTCATTTTTGTTGTCATGGCTGAAGGTCTTGGTTGATTAATTCATCATGTTGTTCTCACCCACAATCTACATGGAATTTCTCTTCATGGCTCCCATGCCATTATACATCAGAAATTTGTGGATGATAACATGCTCTTTGGAAACCCCTCTGTCCAAGAAGCTCGCTCCTTTAAAGCTATCTTAACCCTTTTTTCCAAGGCTTCTAGTATGTCCTTAAATGAGTCTAAATCCCAACTCTTCTTCTTCAATACTCCTCGCCAAACCCAAGCTAGCATCACTCATATCCTAGGGTTTTCCATTGCTTCCCTCCCTGCCAAATATATTGGAGCACCACTCATTGACTCTGCCATCAAGCACTCCTCCTGGAACATCCTCCTGGAAAAGCTGGAAGCTCGACTCTCTTTTTGGACCTTTCGAGCTCTCAACATGGCTAGCAGACTTACACTCAGTCAATGCCCCTTTATCTCTTCTCTATTTTAGCCGCTCTGAAGTGGGTTCTCAAATAGATCAAAACGTTGCAATGCAATTTCCTCTGGGGCTCTGCTGGTCAGAACCGAAAGTGGGCTTTAGTCAACTGGAACACAGTCTGATCTCCAAAAGAAGCAGGAAGACTTAGACTTAGGAATCCTTCCCACAACAATGAGGTCATGGGAGCCCGCATATGGTGGAAATGGCTCTCAAATCCGCATACACCATGGGCCAAATTATGGACTGCCAAATATGCTAATAATAGATCACTTGAAGACCTGCTAAGGATATCTCCAGGAAACTCAATCTCGCTCATATGGAATGCTGCCAAGCTTCATTGTGGACTCATACAGCATCACAGCTTTTGGGAAATCTGAAATGGTAACACAGCGAGATTTTGGGTCGATTCATGGCAGCAAAACCCAAAGCTAAGTGATACTTTTACCCACATCAGTAATGGCGACAACACAGGCATGGAGCAGGACAAAGTTAGCCAGCATTGGCTAAACACCAGCCACGAGGAGTTTAGACAATGGAAGCACCCTTCTCACATAATTCCTCATGCATAGGAATCCACTTGGAACGCCCTCAGTGAAGATCTCCAATGTAGGAAAATCAAATGCTCAGAGGATCTAGACACTCTTAGATGGGGGTACACTATGAGAGGCATGTTCACTACAAAGGAAGCCTACTCTCTAATGCACCCAATACCTCTCCCTCGTGACTCGCTTTGGCAACTTGTATGGGCTCCAGGTACATGGCCTAAGGTTTCCACTTTTCTCTGGCTACTCAGTCACAAAAGAATCCTTACTTGGGACAATTTGATCAAAAAGGGTTTCGTTGGTCCTTCTCAATGTCCCAAATGTAATCAGAGCACCGAAACGATTCAACAACTCATGATTTCCTACACTCTGGCCAACACTCTCTGGGAGAAGATTGGCTTCAGGTGCCAAAAAAGAAAACCTGTTGGGGATATAACAGACATCATTTGAAATTGTCCCAGGCAACCTTACAATATTATTCTCCTCAACACTCTTTGGAAACTCATCCCCGGGCTCCTTCTGTGGTCTATTTGGAAGGAAAGAAACAAGAGAATCTTTAAGAATCAATCCACTCTTTTGGATACCATATGGAGCAACCTAACCAGCAATCTTCAGGAATCTCTGGTTCTTCGATTCTGGCAGGAAGAGGACTTTCCCAAATAGCCTAAAATGATAGCTATATGGCAGAACTGGCAATTTAAAATTTCACAGGCCCCCAACTCTAGCAGACGACACACCCCTGACTCTCCTCTGTGCTGGACCCCTCCGCCTCCTGGTATTGTCAAAATAAACTTTGATGGAGCCTCTAGAGGCAATCCAAGTTAGGCTGGGTTCGGTGGCATCTTCAGGGATTATAAAGGGGATGCCTTTGCTGTCTATTATGGATCCATTGGTTGGGACACCAACAACTCAGTGGAGCTGGAAGGGCTTGTACAAGGACTACGTTTAATACAGCACTACAATTACACTCCCACCATCATTGAAGGGGACTCTCAGATTCTCATCAACCTGGAAAAGCAGATCCTCCAAGGCACCAACTCGGCTAAGGTTGCTTCAAGCTGGCGCCTGGCTGCTAGAATCGATCAAATTGACAACTGGTTAAGAAACAATAAGGCAATATCTTTCTCCCATGTTAAAAGAGAGGGTGACAAAGTTGCTGATCTCCTAGAAAATCTAGGAGCAGACAATGTCAACGCGCTATTTCATGGTCCTCTCAACATTATCCATGATCAAGCCTCCTTGCAGAACTGCACTACTCTAGTGCACAAGGACCAATCTACACCGGATGCGGTTGATAGACAAGCGTGATGGGACTTCAATCCCATGGCGAGTCCCGAGGGTGCTCGCACACAGCAGACATATGGCTCACTGCATTGCCATTACTCACGCAGTTAATTTTCCAGCCCACACTACATTAACCCATTCTGCCTCGCCACTCCACTATCTTGCTCCGTCGGTTCTTTTTGAAATGGAATTCTTTCGAGAGAATTCGGCCAGTTCCTGTGCTTTCTATAGCTCGCCATCTCCCGTTCGAGGTGCTTGTCCAGTTGAATGCGCAGAGCTGAATGTGCGCACCCAAACTGGACGTCGCTGCAACATTCTTGGCTGTTTGGAAATTCTGCCAGGTCTCCACTTCACTCACAGTTTTTTTTGTTCTCTAACTGCTTGTTTGAATTCCCATTCTGCAGATTTGTTGTGGTCTCCTTCAACCTATGTCTGCACCTCTTGCTTCCAGAAACCCCCGCTTCACTCTGAGGAGATGCCACGACTTCGACATCGAATGAGGTGCAGGCGTGGGGCAAGCAGAGGTCGCCCTCCTTGCCCTCACTCTTTCCCTATTCCTACCTCTGTCTCCTCTATGGAAGATGATGGTCGCAGCCTCCATTCGGAGTCTAGAAGGCAGAGACGTCGTTTTTTGCATTCGGGAGGATCTTTCTCTATTCCGGTCGAGCCTGTACCTCCTCCAACCTCTACCCCTGCTATTCATGATCTTGCTAGCCCAACACTCTGCGAGACCTCTCAGTGTGAAAAATTTCACTTCAACTACACCTTTGACAAGCCTGTCCTCACTGCGTTTGTCACCATTTCCATTTGTGAAAGTTTTGCTACCCTTGGCCAGGCTTCTGCCCCCCTCTTTGCCACCATCCCGCCTCGATCTTAGCCTTCATAGGTTATTAGTGATGTTCCTGGTCCTAATGCGCCCCTTGGCATTGGGAAATCCATCTCTGAAATTGAAAAAGTGCAGGAGGGCATCTTCAGTAAAGATAACGCCCCTCTTCAGGATAATGCAGAGGAAGAAGACGAGTATGGTTTCAGAATAGTGGAAGAACCAGACTCTCCAATTCCAAATCAGTGATTTTGAACTCCTTTAGCCCTCAATGGTCCAGGTTTACACTTCTGTTGGAAAACTTTGGGTTTTGCTGCTTTCATCAGCTGAACAAGCTGCATTTTTTTTTATTTTTCAGTCTTTTAGTAACTTAATATGTATGCTCTGTATATCGGTTTCCCTTTAAAGGGTGGTAAACTATCACTCTCAAGAGCTGCTTTCCCATTCAAGGCAGCTCAATAGTTTGCGTAATTGCATGGACATCAAGCCCAGTTCTCAGGCTCACACAGCTGAGACTGGAGCAATTTTGTACTTTTGTGTTTTATAAATAGAATTAGTTTTACCAAAAAAAAAAAAAACCTAATAATTAATATTTTAAACACAAAAGCCTAAAAAATTAATATACCATAATCTAATCAATATTTTAAGCTCAAGAGATTAATAAACCCAAGGAATTATTAATATTACAATCCAAAAGAACTAATAAACCAACAGATTTATTATTATAAACTAAAGGAATTAGTGAACCCAAGGGATAAATATTAAAAACCTAAGTGATCAACAAGGCCAAGGGTTTAATATTAAAAACAAAAGAGAATAATAAACCGTAAGAGTTAATATTTTAGACATAAAAACCTAAAAAATTAATATACTATAATCTAATCAATATTTTAAACTCAAGAGATTAATAAACAAAATGGATTATTAATATCATAAACCAAAAAAATTAATAAACACAAGGGTTTAATATTATAAAATAAAGGAATTGTTGAACCCAAGAGATAAATATTAATATTATAAACCAAGAAATTAACAAACCTTAAGAATTAATATTTTAAACTCAATAGATTAAAAAAGCATAAGAATCAATATTTTAAACTCAAGAGATTAATAAACCCAAGGACTTATTAATATTATAAACCAAAAGAACTAATAAAACCATGGGTTTAATATTACAAACCAAAGGAATTGGTGAACCTAAGGGATCAATATTAAATATCTAAGGGATAAATAAGGCCAAGGTATCAATATTAAGAACAAAAGAGATTAATAAACCCTAAAAAGTAATATTTTAAGCACAGAAAGATAAAAAATTAATAAACTCTAAGGATTAATATTTTTAACTCAAGAGATTTTAAAACCAAAGGGATTATTAATATTATAAACCAAAATAACTAATAAACCCAAAGGTTTTATATTTCAAACCCAAGGAATTGGTGAACCCAAGGGATAAATATTAAAAACCCAAGGGATGAGTAAGTGGAAAGGATCAATATTAAAAACAAAAGAGATTAACAAAGCCTACAAATTAATATCTTAAACAGAAAGGATTGATAAAATCACATGATTATTACTATTATAAACCTAAGGGAATAATATTAAAGCTAAGAGACTAATATTATTAACCTCAAGTATATAAAAACCTTTAGATAAATAAAATAAATCGTAAAATAAACACGATTGAGCATGTTTGATTAAAACATTGAGACAATCGTTGTCACAATGTGAAATTGGATGAAGAATGACGATGGTTTTCCATGGTTGATTTTAATATTGAGACAATCTTTGTCACAATGTGACATTTGACCATGGAAGACCTTGATCAAATATGAATAACGATGATTAAAAATAGTCTCCCATGGTTGGTTTCATATTCACACAGTGTTTTTCATAATATGTCATTGGAACATGCATTAATATTAAAGTGTATGACTAATATTTAACGCCTGATGTATTGACGAATATTCAACCCAATCGATTTTTTTATCGGTCCTCCGAATGGCGATTAGGGTTCAGGTCTTCTCCTTTCTGGCGGCCGCGCGCTCCTCTGATGCTCCCCCGCAGCATCTGCTTGGGAGCCCAGTGCTCTTAACCTCTGAATCGGATGCCCCGTTCAGTGCATTGCTCGCTCAGTTCTCTCACGATCCCGCGGCCCTGAAGCTGCTTTGGCCTCCATCTGATTGACAGCAACATGTTTTGCATTGCGGATCTACGGCCCTGCAGGTGGATTTACACGATTGTTCTCAAGCTCCAAGTCATCTGGACAGGCGCGCTGAGTCTATCTTTTCTCAGCACGCAGGTAGCAATGCATGGTTCAGCTTGTCGTGGACAAGTTTGCTTCTTTTTTTTATTTTCTCTGCCTCCCTATCCCCAGTTTTGGATCTGAGTTGGAGCGTCAGTCTCCTCGCGCAGGAGAAATGTCCTCCCCAACGGCTCCCAGGCAGAATTATCATTGAAGACGTTAAAGATCCTAAATCTGTGTCAATACAGCAGTCCTCCAGGGGACACTCTGCCTCCTTTCAGATCCAGTTTTCAAATCCTTTAGGCAAGACCACTCTGCATTGGGTTCGCTCCACTGATCTGGTACAGACCCTCAAACAAATTCTGGAATGCCGGACGGGGATTCCCTCAGCCTTTCAGCGTCTTCTCTTCTGAGGTAAACAACTAGAAGATACTCTGTCCCTCTCTGCTTACAGTATTAATAAGAATGACTCTCTAGTGCTCACTCTTCGTTTGAGAGGAGGTGCTGTTGGTCAGTCATCTTATGCTCCTTCCTTCTCATACAAAGACGCAGTTCACTCTGAGCCCCCCAAACCCCCTAAAGCCCTTAAACCAAAGCCTTTTTTGGTTGAAAAGCTTGAGGAGGTTCCCTCTATTGAGTTAACCCATTCAGACATCGCAGATGATCTTCAAAAATTCGCTGAAAGAGCCATCATATGCAGATTCAACGGACTGTGGCCACGCTCTCAGGAACTCTATGATTGGATCCATGCTAACTGGACTCACCATTGCAAAGTCAGCTTCTGTTCAAAAGGATATTTCATAGTTCTGTTTGATAATATTAAGCATTATGAAAAGGCTATTGAAGAAGGTCCTTGGTTCATGGGAACAGCTGGGCTCTTCTTAACTCCTTGGTTCCCAGATTTTGATCCAGCAACTGCTGTCATTACCAGGACACCTGTCTGGATCAGGCTTCCCAACTTGCCAGTCCATCTATGGAATGTTAGGGTCTATAGAGCGATCGGTGACACCCTCGGCAGCTTTCTGATGGGAGATTATTGGTGGGAAAACAAAGGTCTCTACACATACGCTAGAATATGTGTGGATCTAGATTTAAGCAAGGGACTTCCAGACCAAATCAACCTCAAGATAAACGGCTTTGTATGGACTCAGACACTGGATTATGAGAATATGGCCTTCCGATGCCGCCATTGTCACCAAACAGGGCATCTGCAAAACTCATGCCCAGCTCTCCCGGAAAAACAGAAAAAGGTGCACATCTCCAAGCCCAAATCGAAACGATGGGCTCCTTGCTCTCTGCCATTGGCTGAGGACTCTGATTCCTCAGTATCGGTTGGAAGTGATGTTGAATCGGATCAGAATCAGAGAATGGACACTCCCCCCGATGTTCCTTCGCATCCGCCCGACACCGCCGTCGCTCAGAAACGCTCCCATGTGACCTCCTCTTCCGAATCTGATAAGGAGATCCCCCCTATGGAGAACTCAGGTCTTCAAGTTGTTTTAGCTCATACACCCCAGGTTGGATGGGTTAAAGTCAGTAAAAAGAAAGGGAAAAAGCTTCATATAGAGGCCACTGCCCACTATGGGTAGTTTTCGGTCTTTCGATTCCTATTTTTCTTGTCTTTCTATGCTTGTTTCTCTCCTTCTCCAGGACCGAGGTTGATAGTTTTATCATTTCCGGTTGCTGGTTTTCTGTTTCTCTTGTTTGTATCATCACCTTGTACCATATTTCTGCTTAATAGAATCAGTCTTATTCAGAAAAAAAAATATTTAACGCCTAATATTACCAACCCAAATATTTAGAAAACTCAAATATTATTAAACCCTAAGAATCAATATTTTAAACTCAGAAGCTTAAGAAGTTAATAAACCCTAATAATTAATAATTTAAACTCAAGAGGTTAATAAACCAAAGGGATTTAAAATATTATAAACCAAAAAAACTAATAAACAGAAGGGTTTAATATTATAAACTAAAGGAATTGGTGAACCCAAGCGATAAATATTAAAAACTTAAGGGATCAATAAGGCCAAGGGTTTAATATTAAAAACACAAGAGATTAATAAATCCTAAGAATTAATATACCATAATCTAATCAATATCTTAAACTCCACGCGTTAATAAACCCAAGGAATTATTTATATTATAAACCAAAAGGACTAATAAACCAAAGGGTTTAATATCATAAACTAAAGGAAATGGTGAACCCAAGGGTTAAATATTAAAAACCTAAGGGATCAATAAGGCCAAGGGTTTAATATTAAAAACAAAAGAGATTAATAAACCCTAAGAATTAATATTTTAAACATAAAAACCTAAAAAATTAATATACCATAATCTAATCAATATTTTAAACTCAAGAGATTAATAAACCCAAGGGATTATTAATATTATAAACCAAAAAAACTAATAAACACAAGGGTTTAATATTATAATCTAAAGTAATTGGGGAACCCAAGGGATAAATATTAATAATATAAAACAAGAAATTAATAAACCCTAAGAATTAAGATTTTAAACTCAATAGATTAATAAACCCAAGGATTTATTAATGTTATAAACCAAAAGAACTAATAAAACCAAGGGTTTTATATTACAAACCAAAGGAATTGGTGAACCCAAGGGATAAATATTAAAGACCTACGTGATAAATAAGGCAAATGTATAAATATTAAGAACAAAAGAGATTAATAAACCCTAAGAATTAATATCTTAATCACAAAAACCTAAAAAATTAATAAACTCTAAGGATTAATATTTTTAACTCAAGAGATTTTAAAACCAAAGGGGTTATTAATATTATAAACCAAAATAACTAATAAAACCAAGGGTTTTATATTTCAAACACAAGGAATTTTGAAACCAAGGGATAAATATTAAAAACCTAAGTGATCAATAAGTGGAAGGGATCAATATGAAAAACAAAAAAGATTAAAAAAGCCTAGAAATTAATATCTTAAATAGAAATGATTGATAAAATCACATGATTGTTAATATTATAAACCCAAGGGAATAATATTAAATCTAAGAGATTAATATTATAAACATTAAGTCTATAAAAACCTTTAGGTAAATACTATAAACCGTAAAAAAAAAAATGGTTGAGCATGCACGATTTAAACATTGAGAAAATTGTTGTCACAATGCAACATTAGACAAAGAATGATGATGGTCGGCCATGGTTGATTTTCATATTCAGACAATATTTGTCACAATGTGACATTTGACCATGGAAGACCTTAATCAAATATGAATAACGATGATTAACAATGGTCTCCCATGGTTGGTTTTCATATTCACACAATGTTTTTCATAATATGACATTGGTCCATGCATTACTATTAAAGTGTATGACTAATATTTAATGCCTAATATTACCAACCTACATATTTAGAAAACTCAAATATTATTAAACTCTAAGAATTAATATTTTAAACTCAAAAGCTTAAGAAAATAATAAACCCTAATAATTAATTATTTAAACTCAAGAGGTTAATAAACCAAAGGGATTATAAATATTATAAACCAAAAAAACTAATAAACCGAAGGGTTTAATATTATAAACTAAAGGAATTGCCAAACCCTAGGGATAAATATTAAAAGCTTAAGGGATCAATAAAACCAAGGGTTTAATATAAAAAACACAAGAGATTAATAAACCCTAAGAATTAATATTTAAACACAAAAACCTAAGAAATTAATATACCATAATCTAATCATTATCTTAAACTGAAGAGATTAATAAACACAAGGAATTATTAATATTATAAACCAAAAGAACTAATAAACCAAAGGGTTTAATATTATAAAATAAAGGAATTGGTGAACCCAAGGGGTAAATTTTAAAAACCTAAGGGATCAATAAGGCCAAGGGTTTAATATTAAAAACAAAAGACATTAATAAACTCTAAGAACTAATATTTTAAACATAAAAACCTAAAAAATTAATATACCATAATCTAATCAATATTTTAAACTCAAGAGATTAATATACCCAAGGGATTATTAATATTATAAACAAAAAAAAATAATGGACCCAAGTGTTTAATATTATAAGCTAAAGGAATTGGTGAACCCAAGGGATAGATATTAATATTATAAATCAAGAAATTAATAAACCCTAAGAATTAATATTTTAAGCTCAAGAGATTAATAAAGCATAAGAATTAATATCATAAACTCAAGAGATTAATAAACCCAAGGAGTTATTACTATTATAAACCAAAAGAACTAATAAAGCCAAGGGTTTAACATTACAAACCAGAAGAATTGGTGAACCCAATGGATAAATATTAAAGACTTAAGGGATAAATAAGGCCAAGGGATCACTATTAAGAACACAAGGGATTAATAAACCCTAAGAATTAATATTTTTAACTCAAGAGATTTTAAAACCAAAGGGATTATTAATATTATAAACCAAAATAATTAATAAACCCAAGGGTTTTATATTTCAAAGAAAAGGAATTGGTGAACCCTAGGGATAAATATTAAAAACCTCAGGGATCAATAACGTGAAGGGTTCAATATTAAAAACAAAAGATATTAACAAAGCCTAAAAATTAATATCTTAAATAGAAAGGATTGATATACTAACATGATTATCAATATTAAAAACTCAAGGGAATAACATTAAAGATAAGAAATTAATATTATAAACCTGAAGTATATAAAAACCTTTAGAAAAATACTATAAACCATAAAATAAACATGGTTGAGCATGCTTGATTTAAACATTGAGGAAATTGTTGTCACAATGTGACATTCGACCATGGAAGAACTTTATCAAATACGACTAACGTTGATTAACAATGGTCTCCCATGGTTGGTTTTCATATTTAGACAATGTCTTTCATAATATGACATTGGACCATGCATTAATATTAAAGTGTACGACTAATATTTAACGCCTAATATTACCAACCCAAAGCTTTAGAAAACTCAAATATTAATGAACCCTAAGAATTAATATTTTAAACACAAAAACCTGAATATAATAAATCGAAGGAATTATTAATATTATAAACCAAAATAACTAATAAAACAAAGGGTTTAATATTATAAACTAAAGGAATTGGTGAACCCAGGGGATAAATATTAAAAACATAAGGATCAATAAGGCCAAGAGGTTACTTTTAAAAACAAAAGACATTAATAAACCCTAAGAATTAATATTTTAAACATAAAAGCCTAAAAAATTAATATACCATAATTTAATCAATATTTTAAACTGAAGAGATTAATCAACCAAAGGGATTATAATATTATAAACCAAAAAAACTAATAAACCCAACTTTTTAATATTATAAACTAAAGGAATTGGTGAACCCAAGGAATAAATATTAAAAAACTAAGGGATCAATAAGGCTAAGGGTTTAATATTAAAAACACAAGAGATTAATAAACCCTAAAAATTAATATTTTAAACACAAAAACCTAACAAAATTATATACCATAATCTAATCAATATTTTAAAATGAAGAGATTAATAAACACAAGGGATTATTAATAGTATAAACCAAAATAACTAATAAACCAAAGGGTTTTCTATGATATATTATGGCAATGGTAGACGAGATTCAATCATATTATCAACCAAAAGGACTAACGTTATAAATCCTTGGGATTACTTTTATAAACCCAATATATTAATAATACCAATGGTTTATTAAACCCTAACATTATAATCCCAATGGAATAATATTAAACCTTAGGGTTAGTATTATAAACCAAAGTATTATGAACCCTAGGGTTAATATTATAAACCAAAGTATTAAAAACCATAAGATTAATATTATATACAAAATTGATTAACATTATAAATACTTTTGTCTAATATTATAAATCCAAAATATTAACAAAGCCAATGGTTTATTAAACTTTAACATTATAAACCCAAGAGAATAATATTAAACCCTGGATTTAGTATTATAAACCGTGAGATTTGAATATTATAAACCCACAGGATTAATATTATAAATCCTTGATATTAATATTATAAACCCAAAATATTAATTAACCCGATGGTTTATTGATATTAGAAACTCAAGGGATTAATAAACCATAAGGATTATTAATATTATAAATCTAAGAAATTGATATTATAAACCAAAGGAATCAATAAACATAATGGATTATCAATATTATAAACTCAAATAATTAATAAACCAAAGGGATTAATATTAGAAACCAAACAGATGAAAACAACCCAAGGGATATGTGGGATACATATTATAAATGCTTGAGATTAATATTATAAACTCAAAATATTAATACACCCAAGAGCTTGTTAAACCCTAACATTATAAACCCAATGTAATATTATTAACCCTTGTATTAGTATTATAAACCCAAGGGATTTACATTATAAATCATTTGGCTTAATAGTATAAACCCAAAATATTAATAAACCCGAGGGTTTATTAAACCCTAACATTATAAACCCGATGAAATAATATTAAACGATAGGGTTAGTATTATAAAGAATAGCCATGATTAAATATGGTTAAGTAATGTTGTGTATTCTGACAATGAGTAACAATGATTAACTATGTTGGAAGGGTTTGACCATGTATGACCATGGTTGAGTTTTTTTTACCATGTTTTATTGGAATGATTACAATGGTTGACCAAGGATGAACATAGGTTACTATGGTTGAGCAAGGTTGATAATAGACTACTATGGTTGACCACGTTTGACCATAGGCTACAATGGTTGAATATGGCTAACTACGGTTGTGTATTTTCGAGCATGAATGTCAATGATTAACTATGATGGCAATGTTTGACCATGTATGGACATGGTTGAGTTTATTTTACCATATTCGATTAGAATGATTACAATGCAAATCTTAATATTGTTATTTATCACTAATAATCTTGATATTATTTATATTAATAGTGTAAATTTTAGTATCAAGAACGTTATTTACCACTAATAATCTTAATACTATTTATATTAATAGTGCTAATTTCGGTATCAATAGTAATATCATTCATAATATTAATCATCATATTTTTAGAGTGAATATAATTAATATATATATATATATATATATATATATATATATATATATATATATATATATATGTAAAACATATTTATTATTACAAAGAAAACATTATTAATATTATTTATGAATATTAATGTTAATAGGATTTATATTAACAATATTAATGTAATTAATCATATTAATATTATTAATAAAATGTTATTAATATTATTGTTATAATTTAAATGTTATTAATAATTTTAATAAACCTTAATGATCTTTGAAAGTTATTATTATTAATACAATTATGAACATTAATTTTAAATAAATATCGTTAATATTGTATTAATGATGTTTTTAATAATATTGTTATTATTATTAATAATGTTACTAATAATATTGTTTTTAATAATAATTAAAATGTCAGTGTCATTATTAATATAGTTTTCAGTATAAATGATAATCACCATTATTTAAATACTAATTGTTAATATTAGTTTTGAGTGTATATTAAAATGTTAATGTTATTAATGTCATTTTTATTATTCTATGGTTTTTAATATTGAGTTTATAATATTGGCGTTCTAAATTAGAAAATATAATAATATAAAAATATGAAAATTAAAATTTAGAAAAAAATTTATATTATAAAGTAAAAGTAAATAAAATCATAAAATAACCTAAAATTTAAAAATTTAAAAAATAAAACATAGTTGATTAATATATACTTTTACCCTAATACAATAAGTATATTAATAATATTAATAAATATTAATCAATATTAATAAAAATAATACTATTAATTAATATTAATTATATATTTTTTTCCTCAAGAAAAAATCGTATTTTTATTACTGCACGTGAGTACAAAAATACAGTGAGAAACACATAGATATGTGTTCGAGAGAGACAAACTCAATGAGTTTGTTTACAAATTCAGATGGAAAGTGTAACATGCCATTGCGGAAACTGGCTTTACAAGCTGTTTATGAGAAACAAAATTGTTCAAATGACCCTATGTATAAAGCTGATCAAGCAAGAAAAAAACATCACTGCTCTGCTGATTAGTAGGTCAGCCAAAATGTCTAGAAAGGTAATTTCACTGCTCAACAGGAAACGAGCTTATTAATCATTCATCAGTCGAGCCAACAAGTAGGCACACAAAAAAAAATCTCATAATCTGTCTGAATCACCGCCCAGGGGACCCGCATGCTCTGTTTTCATATAATAAAAGGAGGCAGCCCCCTGTAGAAGCCTTCAGTGTTGAACAACGAATGGATTACCAAAATTTCGCAATCTCCATCAGCAAAAAGATTGGACAGTTAAATAAAAGTTTCCACCCCACAGCAACCAGGTATGAGCAACTCGAAAAATGTGCACAAAACAGTTTCACCACGTGTGAACAACCCCGAAATATGAGCACAAAACAGCCTGTTTAATAACATTTTCCACCCAACAGAAATCAAGTTAGTGCCTCCTGTAGGCGAAAAGTTCCTTATCATAAAGAAAAACACAGTGACCACTCAGTCAAACAAGGATATATGTAAATATTCAGAGATAGTGCCATCCATATGTTCTCTGATCCTCCAGGAACCCACGTCCTGTTGGATCCCTCTCTTCGAAGCTCGATCTGCCATATCATTATTTTCTCGGTAAATATGTTGACAAGAGAAAGTTTCAAATGAGGAAAGGAGCTCCCTAATAGAACGAAGCAGGTGTTGTAGATGATAGACACTGCATTGTTGAAAACCTTTAATCCAATTAATCACGTTCAAGGAGTCCCCAAAGAAATTTAAACTTCTGTAACCTCTCTCCACAGCAAACAGCAAAAGGATCTTAAGGCTCAACAGTTCAGCCTGGTTATTATTTCCTTCCCCAAGCCCAACAGCAATCTCAAACCAATGTGCTTCAGATAGGAATAGCAAAGCCCCACCACCACAAACGTTATGCTGCATTGCCCCATCAAAAAACCCCACAGAACTCTCTTATCAATGTCCAACAACAGGATCTCTCTCTGATTGGCAGCACGAATATGTATAGGGAAAGCAGAGTGCAGACCAATAGACATGGCCCCAACAACCACAGGAGTACTGACAATCCCCTCAAAAATTAATCGGTTACGTGCCAACCAAACACCCCAGATCACAAGGAGAGGCAGAGCTTTAAAATTCTGCTCAGCTTGTGAAACCCACCATGCATCCCAAGCCTGTGACACAGATAAGCCCTCCCATCTGTAGAGAAAACCCAAAGACCTGGTGCATTCCATCCACACCCCTTTAATGAAGGGACAGCTAAAGAAAAGATGGTTTACTGATTCTTCATCAGAATTACATAGACAACACTAGCTAGTGCCCTGAAAACTCCTATGTTGCAGAACGTCCCAGGTGGGGACTTTGTTTTCAAGAACACACCACATAAAGATGCGGGTCTTAGGAGGGCAATTTAATTTCCAAAGTTTCTTCCACCACCACCTCTCTTCACCCAAAACACCCCCTGCACTGAGTTTTTTATAACCAGCCCGAGGAGAATAGATCCCTGACGAGTCAAATCCCAAATGATCAAATCCTCCCTCTCCTATAGCAAGATATGAGCCTTTTTTAAAGCTCTGATATATTCAGCTAGATCCCTCTCATCCATAATATCCAAACCCAAAGACGAGGCCGGAATCCAAGACTGAACCCCCAACCTTCTCCTAATCGGATCAGCAAGTTGAGCAAGAAAAGTGATCCCCCTCTGCCTTAAAGCCTCAACCGTGCGCCTAGGAAGAAGATGTTGTCGTTCACTTCCCATCCAAGGATCCTCACCAACCCGAAACCTCCTGCCACTACCCACATCCCAAGCCAGAATATTTTCCAAAATATGAAAAGAATTTTCTAGAGATTTCCAAATCACTGAACCACCCGTAGAGGATTTCCTAGGATTTCTTATCCAATCAACAATAGACAAAGGAGCAATATATTTCTGATTCAACACCTGAGTCCAAAGACTGTCAACTTTAAGAAGCCTCCACCCACCCTTCGCAGCCAGAGCTTGTGCAAAGAGAAAAATGTTTTTCAGTCCCCAACCACCGAACCCTTTAGGGACTACAATTTTCTCCCACCTAACCCAAGAGGTCACCAAAGATTCCTGCTTCCCACTCCAAAGGAATCTGAAGCAAATCCTCCTTGCTGCCTCCAAAATACCCTTTGGGATCCAGGAAAGGGATAACCAATAAACCGGGACAGCCTCCAACACAGACTTAACCAGGGTCAGTCGCCCGGCTCTAGACAGCCATTTATGACACCACACTCTTAGGCGCTTTTCCAGCTTTTCCAGTAGCCAACTCCAATCATGTTTTCTATAGTCATTGGGTTTTAAATGGAACCCCAAGTAAGTCAGCCCATCCTCCAAACCAACAGAGTTATAAGCAAAAATCCTTTCAAACTGCCGCCTCTCCTCCTCCCGCAGAAAATGAGAGGTGATGGAAGACTTCACACCATTCACTTCCATACCTGTGGCCTTGCTAAACAGGTCCAAAATCTCACCAAGAGTAACAGCATCTCGCACCGATCCAGAGCAGAAGATTAACACATCATAAACAAAAAGAAGATGAGTGATGAAAAAATTTGGAGCAACCTGGATGCCCTTCAAGGATCCCTGTCTCTTGTCCGCCTTCAGAGCTCTGCTTAAGCCCTCAGCAACCAATAAAAAAAGGGGGGAGAAAGGGGACAGCCCTGGCGAAGGCCCCTTTCCGCATGAAAAAAGGGGGATGCAGCCCCATTAAGCAAGACAGAAAAAGAGACAGTAGTGATACAACTCATAATCCATCTAATAAAACCAATGCCAAAACCAAGATGAGTCAATAGCATACGAATATATAACCAGCTTACCCGGTCATATGCTTTGGATAGATCGATTTTCAGCACCGTTCCTTTGAGATTCTTGGTCTTCATGCTGTGGAGAACTTCTTGAGCAGTACCGATTGCTTCATGAATTTGACGACCATCCAGAAAGCCAAATTGTTCCCCAGAGATATGGGAAGACAGAATGCTTGTGAGTCTCCTCACAATCACCTTGGCAACCACCTTATAAATACAATTGCAGAGAGAGATCGGACGAAAATCAGCCAAAGTAAGAGGGTTATCCACCTTCGGAATCAAAGCTATGAACGTGGAATTAAAACAAGCCGGTATCCTCCCAAAAATTTTGATATCCTCCACTACTTTCAGCAGATCAGCCCCTAACACATCATAAAGAGCCAAGAAAAATTCAATCGACCAACCATCTGGCCCAAGACTTTTGTCTTTTTGAAAGCTATGAAGAACCTCCTTTAATTCCTGCTCCGAAACCACAGCCATCAGAGTTATGTTATCCGCCTCCTCCACAAACCTCGGGAAGAGTTGAGCCACTCTAATAACCTCCGCAAGAGAAGCATGAGATGGAGCCTTAAATAGAGCCTTAAAATGATCAATGCCCAGCTTTTCTTTAGCCTCAAAGGAAGAGTGTTCAATGCCTTGAGCATCTCTTAAATTCCAAATAGAATTAGCCGCCTTTCGACCACGCGCATAAGCATGAAAAAATTTTGTATTATCATCCCCACTTGCCAACCATGTGGCCCTACTTTTCAACCTCCAAGATTCTTCCTTATCCAAAAGAAGGGAGTTCCTTCTTTTTTCGAGAGAAACGAGGGTATCTTTATCAGCTTGAGTTTGGAACCCACCTCCAATCCCCTCATATATCAATCAAAGATCCTCTTCAACCTTTTTCAAATCCAAATCTTCCGTCAATCTCTTAGCAGCCGACCAATTCTTCACAGCTTCCTTGACATGCTTAAAATTCTCAGCAAAATGAAAAGCCGCAGAAAGAGGACCATCATCCCTATAAGGGATCCACCTATCCAGAACAAGGGCTTTAAAAGAAACATCCCTGAGCCAGGTATTATTAAACTTTAACGGACTGGGAGGCTTCCTAGGCCCGTTCTTTAAATCAAGGAAGATGGGAAAATGATCAGAAGCACCCCCACATCCAACCCACTGCCTAATTTGCAAAGGTCTGTCCACAATCTGCTCAGCCACCAGGAAGCGATCAAGTCTATTAGCGATTCTGTCTTCAGCGCATCTATTGTTCCTCCAAGTGGGCTTCAGCTTTAAGGGCTCAATATCGAGCAAATGATTCTCCACCAGCTTTTGGGTGAAGTACCCCGACAAAGAATCAACATGCGCATGAGGACCCCAGACCTCAGACTAGCCTAAGGAAAAGCTCAGATCCCCTCCCAAAATCATCGAATCCCCTTTGAGTAGAGAGTTACCCAGTAGGGAATCCCAGAACGGGATCCGATCTTGATAAGGACCATAGATATTAAAAATGTTAAAAACCTCACCTAGCTCCAGCACCTGAAAAGTTAACCCCGGGACCGACTCCATACCCCAGAAATTGAGTGGTTTGATAGTTCTTCCATTCCAACCCACAACCAGCCCTCCCGAACGCTCTCTAACATCCAACGTCTCAAAAAACCAACCAGGCAACCAACCTTCCAACCTATCTTTGACCACAGAAGTAGCACTTAAATTTTCTTGAAGCAGAATTAAATCCGGACAGTCCAGAAATATAATCCTCCGGAAAGCAGATTTCTTTTGGGGTCCTGCCAACCCCCTGCAATTGTAGGACATGATCTTCATTACACACCAGACTTCAGGGACTGTCTTGCTCTAAGCGCCCTCTCAATAGAAACCTGCCTCCCATCATGAACATCCATCATAGCTCGGTCCTGAGCTCTTGCCAAGAAGGAGATTCGACCCCTTCCCCGAGCAGCTGGGGGTTTCCCCCTCCCAAAACCCCCTGCACTTTTTCTAGCACTCGATCTCAGGTTATACCCCATGACCAAAGGAACAGAAGATTCAAAAGGCACCAACGGACCATCACCCGGATCAAAGATAGTAGCCTTCTCTAGAAGAGCTGGCTGGAACAAAATAGGAGCAGCATTTGATAATAACCCATAGTCACCCTTATTAGCTGAGACAGAATTCAGTACCAAGTTAAGGGAGATATTTATGTTTGGTGAAAAAGGAAAGGATCCCAACTGAGCAGAAGTCAGAAAAGTTAAAACAGCCTTCAACATGCCGTCATCCTTCAGCTGATAATCCACGCCATAATGACCACTATAGTCATATACTGTAGGATAAGAAGCATCAACAGTCAACGGAGAGAGCGACCCCTGCCCAGAAAGGTGAAGCGATCCCACAACCGAATCCTAGAAGCCCACCTCATCCGAAATGCATGATCGAATGGTAGCAGGGGTCGAGGTGCCACTAGGGGGCGGAATGGACAAAGACTGAGCTTTGGGAGTATCAGAGCCAGCCCCTCTCCCGCTAGGATTCACCTCACTGCATCTAAACCACCTCCTTTTTACAGGACGAGAAGAAAAACCACACTCAGAGGCTGGATGAATGTAAGCAAAGCAACGAAGACATCGGAAAGGGACATTTTCATAGTCCACGGACTGATTTATGAGATATTTCCCCCACCTTAGATTCAGAGATTCAACCGGGCCTTCTCTGATATTAACCATCACTAATATTTGAGCAACACGCCTGAGATTAGTATGAAGGAAGGAAAGGTCAGCCTCGAGAAAAACCCCAAGCGTATTACCCAAACCTCGGAGATGTTCCTCAGTCCAATAATGAAGAGGCAATCCAAGAAGATGAACCCGCAAGGGAACTGAGTCCATCCTCTCCCTACTAGCATCGAAAAGAGGGTGCCAATGTTTGAGGAGCATAGGAGAGTGATCCAGTGCCCAACACCTTTGCAACACCCACTGGCTGTGTTCAGGAAGCAGAAAGTTGAAGGCAAACCACCCCTTGGATAGGGACACCACTTCTGGAGCATATCCAAGGTCAGCTTTCCAGTTAGCTCCAGCCCAAGCAACGACAGTTTTCATAGCAAAAAACCTCTCCATGACTCTACCTACCAGAGTTCTGCTGGCCAAAAGAGAAACCTGCTCCCATCTTATGTCTTCACCCAAAACGTAGTTTATCTCGTATCTTTTGACTTTAATCCATTTCTTTTTTCTGCCCCCCTTCTTCGACTCTCCAACCTCCCTGACATTGCTTGCACCTGTCTCTTTGGTGCCTTCAAAGACAGGCTTCCCACTCTGTTCTTCTAGGCTTAGAAGGTTTGAGACACCTTTCCCGCTCTTCCCTTCACAGAAACCATACACCCCTCTTTCCGAGAGCACTGTTGGATCCTAATCCAAAGCAAAACCAGAGAAATAAAAACTCTGATAGTCACCTGCTTCACACTCCCATTCCACCGCACTTGAAAGATGATTCGAAACCTTCCCCTACAGCCCGAGCTCCTGCTCTTCTGAAATCACGCAGGGAGTCAGTCCCTTATTCAACGAAAACGCTCCCTCACTGCCTGACAAACCACCCCCCACCTTTCCGGCATTCCTGCCTTTAGAAACAGTAGAAGACAGCCCATCAACAGCAGAAAGAGCGATAAGTTCAACGCCTTGTGACCGTAGGCCCGCCTGAAACCACCTGGCCTGTTCAGAAGCTTTTTTGTCGTGCAAGCCCTGAGCAAAACGCCCTTCACCATTCAAATCCCAACGTCTCCCGCCCTGCACCATCTCCTCACCGAGCCACATGAATATCGATATTAATTATATTATTAATATTAACATCAATATTACTTAATATTAATATTGATTAATTATTTATTAATATTAATCAATTAAAAATAATAATAATATTATTAAAATATTAATTATTAATGTTATTAATATCACTATTACTATTTTATTATAAAATTAAAGAAATTATAATCTAATTTATCGTTTAAAAACTATGAAAAACTAATATTATTATAAAATTAATAAAATTATTATTATTATTATAAAACTATTAATAAAGCATTATATTATTATAAAGGAAATATTATTTTTACTACATTAATAAAAATTTAATAATAATAATAATAATAATAGACTAAATCCAATAAAAAACTAAAAACCTAAATATAAATTTAATGATAAAATTTATCATATTATATTAAAACCTAATAACCAAAAAAAACAAACTACATATCAGAATATTAAAAAAGTACTATTGTAGCTACATTAAAATGTAAATGGAGAGGGCTCTAATAATTCAAAGGTAAACTTCTAGACCATGTTTTACTGGACATGCCTATATTTAAATTTTCATTGTATTTTTAATTTCACTCTTTAATATAAAATGTTTAATATAAATAAAACCTCCCACAATTGTTTTAAATTATACCTAAATTAAGAGGAACACAACCACATTTCAATATATTTTTAATTTCAATGTTTAATATAAATAAAACCTCCCTAAAAGTTAAATTTAAATCAAGAGCATTACAATTGCCACCACAAAAGTAACGCATACTTTAGGTTATGGGACACTTTTTAGTTAAAAACAACCAAGTTTCAATGTATTTTTATTTTGAATTTTATATTTATGTTCATTTTTCTCTAATCCTCATAAGTGGTGATAAATAAAAGGCATATTAAAATTTTAATCACGATATGGTAAAAAATTATTTTAATCAAGGGATAAATAAAAGGCAGGGTAAAATTTTAATCATGATATGGTAAAAAATTATTTTAATCAAGGTTTAAACATATGATTTATATATGCAAGGAAGTTATGATTTTGATTTTCATTCATTGATATAGTCACGACGACGAGAATATACTGGCATCTTTCAATTTAGATCGTAAGATAATGTTTTTTTTTAGAAAAATCATTAAAGTGGCGAATTCCAATAGGAGGATGCCGGGGTAAAAATAACAATAATATCCATCTAATCCCATAAAGGCCTAATATATACAACATTTTTAGGATAAGGTAATTTCATTATGGTTTCAATTTCATATACAAGTATGCCTCCAAAGGAAATTGTTGTGTCTCAAGTGTTGGATTTAATCATTATAAAAAAAACATTTACTATATTTAGCATAAAGTTGGTTTTCACATAAGATTTGCAACATTATCTGCAGATACGCCTTATTCTCTTCCAAATTCCTCATGTAAATCAGAATATCATCAATAAAAATCGTAAATAATTTGTTAAAGTAAGGATGGAAAATACCATTCTTCAAACTCATAAATTTTTTTCGAGCATTAGTAAGCCCTAATGGTAGCACACCAAATTCATAATGGAGATAGTGTTAATAACGCTATCTTAAGCTATCGTCTTCCTTTATTGGTATATTATGATACCATGACCATTGGTCGATCTTAAAACGTATATTGGAATATTTAACCTTATCTATTAGGTCATCAATGATTGGAATTGGGTATTTATTTTTTATGGTTAATCTGTTTAGTTTCCTATAATAAATACATAATCATAGAGTACAATCTCTAATTCTTATGCATAGTACAGGGGCTTCCTAAGGTGACAAACTTGGGAGAATGTATCCTTTATCAAGTAGCTCATGCAATTGAATTTTAAGTTCTATTAATTCAAGTACACTAATATAGGAGCTCTTGATATTGGGGTCACTGGTGGAAATATTTTTATGGTAAAATCAATGTTTTTCTTAGGTGGTAACCTTGGAATTTCCTCTAGAAATACATAAGTAAATTTTTAATAGGCAGTAGATTTTTCAAGGTAGTTATCTTATTCTTATAATTAGTATAGCCCGACAGCACAACATATATTTGACAACCCCTTCAAATGTATTTTCTGAACTAGTTAGCTATGATAGGTTATAATTTAATGGATCTTTCAATTCCATGAATTTGTTGCTTAACACCTTCTTCAGTGAGGATATGAATGGTATTATCCTTATAGTTCACCAAGGACCAATGTCTCTCTAAAGAGTCCATTTTGATTAACACATCATAGGACCTTAAGAGAAATATGTTTAAATTAATTCTAATCCAGTGTCTCAGGACAGTTCTGTAATTTAGCATTCATTCTTCTTTTAGCTCCAATATCTAGTCACACTAAAGAGAGTCTTTTGAATTTAACCATTTAAAACTGATACAACTCTACAATTTTTGGATAGACATAACTAAGCCTTGTAGTTGGGTTTATAAAAAAAAGATACAGAATGACTAACTATTTTACCTTCAAACTATATCATAGTAGGTTTATATTCGAAGTGGTTATCCTCCAAAGTTTCATTAAACCTTGGTATCTTCCTTTCCACTACCCGAAATATAGAAGTCTCTCGAGTATTAGTAGCTTGCTCCATTTTGGTGTGGTGAGGGAAATTTTTATAGTATTGGGGCTCCCCAAAACGACAAATTGTAAAGGGGATTATATTTGTGGGATATATTTTCTAGTTTACTTGATGCTTTATCTTGTTTGGTTTCATTTTGCAACCCGATTTGTTGTTGATTCTTCCTTGGAAGTCTAGTGAGTTGTTTCTGGTGCACATTTTTAACATCAACACATTTTGTATTTTTATTATTATAGAAATTCTTATACCTTTTTTATTAAGTCCACTTCTTCCAATTTCTCATTTTTTCTTCATTTTCTCATAGGATATTCCAGCTTTTTGAATAGCATCATCCATAATTTTAGTATTATCAAATTCTAGCCTCTCTTTCATAAAAATTGGTGGAATGTTGATGAAATGTTACACTTTAGGTTTCTCTTCATGGATGTATGGGAGATATCTAAATAATTATGTAAACATTATTATAAATTCATCCATACTCAACTGCTCTAATCTTAAATCATGAAACTCTTATTTATTTTTCGTCATACAATCATAGTGTTAAGTATTTATTCTTAAAATGTTCTTGTAACTTTCTCTAGGTTACCTCATCTTCATTTATTCACCTAGGTTACTTCATGTTCATATATTCGCTAAATTTTTTTTATTTATTCCTACCATAGAATGGATTTACCTTGTAATTCATAAATAGAAAATCTAGATTTTAAATTAATATCATACTTGTAGATTTAAAAATACTTCTTCATGTTAAGTAGACATGCTTTTGTTTCCTTCTTAGCCTCACCATCAAACCTCAGGAACATATTATTCTTTAATTCCCCTTGGAGTTTAAATTTCTATGTTTTAGTTTCTTTTTCACTAGAAGCGTTGGCATACCCCCTCATCATCATTTCTCTCTCCAAATTCTAAATCATCTTCCCTATGCAAGAATGCTCGGGTCATATTTCTATTTCCAGGACATGGATTTGGCTCTGGTTGATTCTATCTGTATGACAGACTCTTCAATATTCTCTGGTGTTCTTTCCTCAGTCTTTTATTATTAGCTGTTAAGTTGGTGATTTTAGCTAGAAACTATTAGATTGTTTTTAGCAACATATCATTAACAATGCTAGATTTCTCCCCATATTAAACCCTCATGTTAGGATTAGCTTCAACATAGGGGAAATTGGCCTTGTTTGCGGCCCCTGTCCACAATTTTTTCTATCATGTGAAACATTAACATATTTCTTACTCCTTAATTTCCTAAACTGGGAACAATATTGAAACCACTTGTATTTGATACCACTTGTAACAACCACGTGTTAGTAGGAAAAAAAAAAATTTGCTATAATTTATTCTCAACATTTTAATGGTTTCCTCCTAAGAAAAACAATAGAAACATAACTGGATTACACTTTAAATCCTACATGTAATTTTTAGGGGTAAAAACCCTCTCGTTACTTAAATTGTGGTGCTACCTAAAGTTGCTAGATGAATTAGCCTAAGGTTGGATTCATAAGTTATCAATCCGTCGTTTCATTTTTCCTCTTATCCAAAAAAATTCCCTTCATAGTTATTATTAAGCCTTGGCCAATTGGAATTGATGTATTTGTTATGTTTTAGTTATAATCCACTTTTGAATGGTTAGTTGTGCATTATTATAAACCTATCAATATGTTTAATCTCCACTAACGTCCATCACTTAATTAGTTGTACTCATTTTTAACCCTCCATAACATTCATTTTTTTAATTCCAAAATGGCAGATATAGTAATATACACTTACAAATCATCCCTTAATATCTGGGTTATGGTTTTTTTTGGACTGTCGATGTCATTGGAGGTTGTTACGAGTGTAACTTCCCCTCCCACACTCCGTGACCTTTGCTGAATTTGCAACAACTCTCCTTGGAGCAAGACACAGTGACCTGACCCTCCCTCATTCTTCAGATAATCTTTTGACCTATTCTAATTAATTCAGTAGACTCCTTCCATTATTTCACATCTCGCATTGCATGACTATTGTACCTAGGAAACCTTTTTTAATTTATGGCTAGAAATAGCATTTCTAGATGAAACTCTATGGTCTAAGCGAGTTCTACTTCCTACCAAGAGCGAGTTCCTAGACTTGCTATTACGTTCACCACTTTTCTCCTATTCCAAGGTTACAATACCCTCACGCAAATCTAATGTTTTTACAGGTAATTTGAGTTTTTGTGGAAATCTCATCACTTATTACAGGTGTTGAAATTCATTTTGTAATTGTTTTTAAATTTGGTTTTTTGATTTTTATAGCTCACAACATGAATTACTTATTAGTTGTTTTCCTACTATAGGTATGTATTGGTGGAGAAAAGTCTTCCAAAGAAGAAAATTTGCATGAGAGGGTTTAACATCTAGTCACATCTCTAGGTTCTTATCCTACCTTTTTGTTTCCTACGACAAGTTGTGATTTTAGTGGCCAAACCCTATGAAGGTTTCATTCTTATTTCCTATTAGGGGTCCTGTGAGCCCTTGTCAGGGTTTCATTTCGAGACTGGGTAGCTATAATTGTATTTAAGTGTTGACCTGATATATTTCTCCATAAGGAGATCCATTACTGATTTGGTCAAAAAATGATCCAGGTTTCTGATATATGTACACATTTTCATGTGACTGTTTGTAATATTATTTTTTTACTTTCCTTTTAAAGAAATGGGTAAAGCCCATTTTGTTCTTTACAAAGGTTACTATTAATGGGATATTAGAGCCTCCTTGGATCTGGTTTCAGTTGGTCTTGGTGAACCTGTTTATTACATATGAATTATTTTAATGGTTTCATTATGTAGTATGCTTATCTTGGTGTTCAGTCTTTAATGCTTCTTATATATAAATTTTATTACCATAATTTTGAGTTTGTTACAACACATAGCTCGTTGTTTTAAATATGACTGGTTTTTCGAGAAAACGCTTCAATAATTGTTCGATTTTTTTGTTATAAATCTATATACATATTTTGCCTTATTTTTCCAGTAGTTACTTTACTATTAAGTAATTATGGGAAATTGTTTATACTTTTGTACTAATATAGTCTAAAAGAGACCCATCATTAGTGACTAAGAAAATATAGGTTATTATTGTATTTCTTGTCGAGTTGGTTATTCCTTAGAGGCTTCATTTTTTGTAGTGAATCTTTCTTGGCATCTATATATATATATATATATCTATATATATATATATATATATATATATATATATATAAATATATTCTGATTAAATTATCTATAAGATTTTATCTTTGTCTCTCTTCTAAAATCGATATATTTAGTGAATGCCAAATTATAAGATTTTCTTTTATATCAGTCCGTGAAAGAGTTTTTAGTCCTTAATTGCTACCATTCTTGGACCCCAGAGTGTGCATTTGGATATTAGGTTTCTAGTTACACCTTATACCTAATCGTGCTACCAGTCATTCACATAACTATGAAATTCACCATTTTACTTGTTACACATATGTAGTTGGTGTAGTGTGCAATAACACTTCTAATAAGGTTACAAGAGATTTTCCTTTCCAAGAAAAATACATATTTCTGATTATTAAAGTATTTTTTTTTATCAGAGCACAAAATTGGAATATTTATACAAACATTGTATCCCATTGTTGTTGTGAAGAAAAATTTCTTTCATCATTATGAAAAAATCTCATTGCAAAATATCATTTTGTTCACTGTTAAAAATCCCATTTTGTTCACTCTTCATTCAAGGCACCAATCTTTAAAAATAATTCATTCCTAATATTACATAGATGGAGTAAAATATATTTATTTGGTTAAATTCAGACAACCAAGAAATTCAACAGAGAGAAAACTCTCCTCTCAACCACAAAAATGGCCATTATGTCCAAATATCCCCCGAGCCTTTCTATCTACATTATAGTAAATATAAAAAGACATAAATGGTCTTTTCTCTCGCATCAATACTTCTTGTCCAACCAAGATCTTACATAAGCAAGTATGATTTAAGATCGCCTCTAGTCTACCTCAAGAGGACCTTGATGGGAAATTCATGCCTCATATTCTCATTATATTCTCTCTTTTCAAAAGTCTCCAGCTTTTCCTCTTACTTTTCTTGGAATTTTTTTCCCTCTAAGATTTTTTTTCTCTGGGGAGAGAGAATGTGTAATTGTCTCTAACTATCTGGTACCTAAAATATCATTTTGGGTCTTCTCCAATGAATCCAAGAATTTTCATAATTTTGTTTTCTTTTTTTCTTATTTAAACAAATATGAGAGTAAACTTCTAAACAATTAAAGTTTCTTCAAGCTTCCTTTTAAGCCTAGAAGTTATCAAATATTTTGCAGTAAAATTAAATGATAGTAAATAAATAACTATTTACAGTAACTAGGGGTGTTATAAACGGACTCCCATACAAGGCGTTGAGTGAGTGTTTAATAAAATTAAAATGTTGCTAGTTTTCACCCTAAGTTGTTTTCAGGCTATATTCCTGTTGGATGATGTGATTTCCTATTATGTCATTCTTATGATATGATTTAATTTTTATGTTATCAATTATGTCATTAGCATGATGGAAATAATGAAAGCTTATAACATGAAGTATATGTTAATGTCATGCAATAGTAGTTTTTATTGGTTATGCTATTTACTATTTTATTCTTAAAGTTTACTCAATGCAATGATGATAATATTAAGTAATGTTCAATGAAGGAATATGGAATAGTAATTAAGAAATATATTACATGTTAGTAATTTCTTAAAAAAAAAATTAACTTTATGCATTTTTACAAGAGGTTATGAGGAGACGTTAGATAAACCTAATTTGAGCTTCTATAAACCATAGAGACATAGGTAATTGAAAAATTAACCATGTTATATCTCTTTAAAATAAATATGTGTTTTCATGCAAAAAAATAATAACTATTGTGTTAGATATTTTGAAAAATAAATATGTATTTGCATGCATGAAAATAATAATGATTATTCTAGATTTCTTGGAAAATAAATATGTATTTATATGCATGAAAAACAATAATTTTTTTTTTAGATTTATTGGAAAATAAATATATATTTTAATGCACAAAATGAATAGCTATTGTGTTATTTTTCTTGAAAATAAATATGTATTGTCATCACTAAATAAATAGTTATTGTGTTAGATTTCTTGAAAAAAAAATATGTATTTGCATACATAGAAATAATATCTACTGTGTCATATTTTTGGAAAACAAAAAAACAATAGTTATTGTATTAGCCTTCTTGAAAATAATATGTATTTGTATGCATAAAGATAATAGCTAGTGTTCCACCTTTCTTTAAAACAATATGGGTAATTGGGGTCACATATTTCTTTTGGGAAAAATGTGTTCTTGCGGGAAGAAATAATAGTAGCTGTGGTGAGTATCTTTTGGAAGGATTTCCTTTTTCATGTACAAAGAGATAGTGAAAGCTATGGTGAGGCATTTAAAATATTACCATGTTCTTGTGGGAAAAGGTAAAATGTAACTAATCTCTTTCTTATAATGCATGGAAGGTATGGATAGATAGGCATGCCTTGGTAATATTTATACATTTTACTTTATGCATGTGATATTTTGATGGATATACATGTTTCCTAACCATACAAGCCCATAGATAAATAGACATGTTTTGTAATTATGTGCTTTTAGCTAATGTTTGTGTGGCATGCCTAGATACTTTGTAGGCATTTTCTTTATGCACATGAAAATATGTTTGAAGCATAACTAGTATAGATTTATGATTTATTATTGACAAATATTTTATATAATCACGATGTCGAAGTTTTTGACAAAAATAATTGCAGAGAATAAATGTGAGTTATGCTAAGGATGAAATACTAAGTGTTTAATCCATCCATTTTTAATGCTATGGAAGACAATGAGCCAATGTTCAATTAGAGATCGTCAAACTTATAATCCAATATAGGGAACAACCAAGCCTTAAAAACACAATGCTCACGAAATTTGGGGTAACTGATACCATGATTAATGTAATCTATTCTTGTTAGTTCTGTTGGAATGTAAGTTGATATTTTTTTTTTTAATTTTTAATAATGAAAAAATGGTGGTCTACCCTACTCCCATTGAGGGATGGTTGAACTCTCTCCCGAAATATTTAATAAAAATAAATGTTTGTTGGTTTTTAGCTTTGGGGTTTCCAAGGTATATCGATGTTTGTTTATGTGATTTCTTATTTTGTCCTTTTAATGATGTTTCTAGGTTGAATGAAGTTTGCACTTACATCATCAAATATGTTATTAACTAGCTTAATTAAATGAACAATGATAATGATGCAAGGTTACAAAAGAAAGATTTATGATAACATGTTGCAATAATTATTTTTAGGTTATGTGACTTGTTAGTCCATTGCTTTAAAAGTTACTTTCATATGTGATGATAGTAATTTTATATCATTATTAGTTAAGGAGTACAGAATAAGTCATTGGGAATATTACATGCTAGTAAATCTAGTAAAAAAATCTAGTCCTATGTATTTTTTCACTAGGTCTACTATCCGATGATAAAGAGAGACTCATTCATTGAAATTACAAGACATAGCATTTCAAAAAAAAATATGTTATAATTATCAGTACATAAAGATGATTGTTTGAGGTTTTAAGGAAATTTTCTCAAAGTGAAATTGAGTGATTGGAATATATTTTGTGTGGATGTAGAGGGAATTTTCCCTATTACAGATTCCTACTGCTACAAAAGTGTTAATTTTTGACATGATAACTCTATTTACCACAAAATGAAGTTAATTAGACATGTTCCTTGAATTTTTATTTCTTTCTTCGTGTATTTTGAAGTTGGGGTATGCATTGAGCCATGACCTAAAGTGGCTTTCTAGATATTCTGGAGAGTGGGAGTCCTTCTAGTACTATAAAGGGCCTACATTAGACCTGCATGAGGCTTTTACATCAGTTGAAGGGGTGCTTTACGACCTAAAGAAGATGATTTTGTGATGTTGTTTAAATAAATATATGTATTTGAGTGAGTGGGGAAGCATCCCTTAAGAAACAATATGTTTCCCTTCATATAGTTGTTCTTGTTATCGTATACCAAAAATAATGTAGAAACCCTTTATGGTCATTACAAATAATGTAAGAACATCATTTATTTGAAGCATAGTAGAACCTATTGAAAAATTGCATTGGAAAACCCATAAAAAATTTGAAGTATTATTTTGAAATAAAAAATAATACAAAGTCCATGTGTAATAAAAGAACAACTTTATCTACTCTTCCATGGATAGAAATTAAAAATTAAGTATTTTTTATAGCATTATCTGGTTTTATATCTGAAAGCACTTGTCTGCACAAGTACAACTTGTTATAGAGTTATATGATCTATGGTTAAGGATAACAACACATGTAATCTGATTTTTTGTATGAAATTAAAATGAATGCAAACTTGGGTAAGTTTGTTTAATGTCTCTTTAAGTGCTTTCCTTTATCATTGACAAATCACATTCAAATTATTTTGTTTCTGCATTAGATTCATTTATTTTCATAAATTAAATTGTCGTTAAATTCTTCATTTCATGTACGAAAAATTGTAGTTCCATTCTTTGCTTTTCCTAAAAGAGAAATTGTTGTTAAATTCATCATTTCTCAAAAAGAAAATATATTTTTTTTATTCATTTTATGCATATAGTTTCCTTTTTGCATTCACATTAAGGGGATAGAAAAGAAAAACCTACCTTTTCAAATAGTGAATTGTGTGTTTTGCATAGGAACAAATGAGGAAAGTTTCATATTAGTTTGTGCTCTTTGTTGTTTGCTCTCGAAACTGATTTCTCTTTCCCTTTAGTAGTAAATATTTTCATTGAAAAAGCTAAAATTGAAAAATTTTCTTATAATTTTAGTTTTCATTTTAGGAATTTCTATCATATCATCATGGCGAACCTTGAAAGGAAAATTGATAAACAATATCAACTTAAAATTTACATCAATTTATCTAAAAAGCATTGAAACCATAATGATAACATTTATAAGGTCTAGGCTAGAGACGTGTTCTGACGTCGTTCAATATAACAAATGTCATTAATTTTCTATGTTACATTCCAAGTGTGATACCTCACTCCACGTACGTAAATATATCTTATCTCTTCCACATATCTTTGGTTATATCGGGCGATGTTATAGTACGAAAAGTATAAAGTGGTGCTCTCACTATGCGGTTTCACATTAGACATCGCTAATACAAACTTGGGCCTCCACATACCTTCGGGTATATTTGGGAGGAAAAATTTAGGTTGATATCCTTCCATAGTGAACTGAGTAGTTCTCCTTGTAAATTGTGATACACCGAACACAGCATTCAAGAAGATTTCCTGCCCATACTTCTTGGTTAGAGAGGAGGTATTCTGCAGTTCATAGTTTCTTGGTAAATTTTTTTCCTAGAATTACCCTTTCATTTTGTTTATTTGTTTTGGTCATAAAATAAATCAGTCATCATGGAATAATAACATCCCTTTCCCCGTCATTCGCATAGAATATCATTGAAACCACCTTTACCACCAGAAACCTCTTTTGGTCGGGGAAGATGATATCTCTCTACCAAAACTAGTACTATTAGTACCTCTGGTGTGATATCATCCACACATATACCAGAGTCAACACAATTTTCTTCTAAAAATCCTACTTCATCTACTGTTTTCAAGACAGAGTCCTCACAGCTACATGTGGTCACAATCCATCCAATCAGTGAGACCATACCTCCCGAACCCGACGCTATTCAACTGGAATTTGATCCAGATGTTGTTTCTTTTTTGCCATAACATCTGCATCCCAAAGTCAAACAACTAGAAGATGTTCCTATATCGGTCGCCCCATAATCTATTGTAGCCATTGAGTCTCCCATATCATGCAGTCAACCTCTTGAAATATACTTTGGCCCTCATGGCGAAATCCTTTCACCTGGTTTAATTTCGGTTGAAGAAATACCACAAGACGAAACACCTTTAACTCCAACTCATTTTGGAGTGGAGCTTTACTTGTACGAGTCTTTTCCTCAATCACCCGCCTCTGATTTTGTTGATCCTGCACCTATTCGAGTTCCCTTCGATCTAGTAGGGTATAGATTTGGTCAAGTAACCATGCCTAAACGAACATCTTTGGCTGGACCATTTGTTCCAATGGTGACAACACCTACTCTCGCTACCCTGTTGATGTTCACAACATCACCAGAGTCATATTTACATGCTAGCCCTATGGTCCCATCCAGTTATAAATATTTATCTTGAATTTTCCCTTGTGCATCTTCAAACCTATGGAATTCACCAATGTCATTGTCTCGTATTCTAACTGGTAAAACTATAGTGAGTATTGAATGGCTTGATCCTTTATATCCATCATCAGGGCAATATGAAGTTGGCCCATCTGGGTATATTCCATCCAGTACAATCTCAACTAGGCTCCCTGCATTTGGATAAAAATGTTTTCCGTCTTATTATACTCCTCACGCTAGGGGGAAACCTATGGTCACCCACTTCGATAGTACTTCGTCATTATTTGGTCATCCTAATTTTGAAATGAATGTTTGTCAATGGCAGCCCACTCTGCTAATCCAACCACAAATGGTTATACACTCATATCAACGGGTTCAACATGTTGCACGCACATCAACTCCACTTGTTAATACATATTTACCCCTGTTACAGACTCAAAATATTGTACCTCAACCGTCTCAGGCAGGTCTTTCAACTCAATAATATCAAGTATTGGGCCCTCAAACTCCAACTCCTTCGACTAGTTTACAACAACCACCTGTATCCATAATCATTTATTCACAAGCTGGATTACCGTATTATGGGATGTCATAGCCACAACCAAGTTATACCTATCCTCAACCAAATCCAATTTATCCTAATTTGGGTTATAAAATTGGTGGATAGACCCCTTGGTAGCCACAAGCGCAAATTCCACAACATTCATTTCAATAAGTAGCGTATCTAGGTTTTGGTCAACAGATTCCTCAAGCGTTTTCTTATCAAAACAACCCCTATCTGGGTTACCAACAACAGATTCCTTATGCTGGTGTTGAAAGGCCTATTTCCTAGGAAACTCCATTATACCCTGGTTATTCTCAACCCAAACTCAATCGACAGTTGCCATTTGTTGCAACTTTAGAGTTACCGGATCTAAATCGACTCACCAATGATCCAATCAGCTATGCTCCTTGGTGGTCGATTATACCCCAGAAATTACCCTCAGATATTCCAATGTTTAATGAAAACCCCGGGGAAGACCCGTCGACTCATGTTATGACTTATCATTTGTGGTGTTCATCTAACTCCCTAAATGATGACTCTCGTCGACTACATATTTTCTAGCGTACACTCATTGGTCTGGCTACAAAATGGTACATTGAGTTACCAAAATCTTCTTTTGATAATTTCACTGCCCGAGCTACTTTATTTTTGACCCACTTCCAGTTATCCATATGATATGAAACTGGAACATAACTCTTGAATAATTTTAAACAAACTAATGCTACTCACATTTCTGGTCATATTAATGAGTGGCGTCATCTTCGTAGAGTTGTTAAGACATTTTTTCCTGATTAGCTCCTTGTTGAGTGGTTCATTAAGTCCTTGTTACCATCTATAACTGCGGATGTGGCTAAGTGTGGCGTCGTCACTGAAGAGTAGGTCATTTCTCATGTGCAATATTTAGGCTTGATTTATACTTAGTCTGGCACACTCTACAATAAAATTCCAAACGCGCCGAGATCTAACTTTATTGTTCCTCCTCCATCAAAGAACTTTCATGCCAAAGAAAGTATGTTCGGTACTACAAGCACACATCACACTACTACATCTAATTATGTGCCTTCTTCCGAAATACATGTCATTTCATGTGACAAGGGAAAAACTGACAAGAAACCCAAAAATATGAAAAAGGGGAAATCAATGAAAAAGAAAACTTCTACCCCATAGGAAAGATCATCTGATCAATCATATGGAAATAAAAAACCTCGTTACCCTTTCATAATATTTAATGAGGAACACTTTTTTTGGGACTGTCCTCACTGTGCTGAAGTCTCAAAAATGGTTAAGACCTCGCATGCGTTATCTCTTTTGAAAATCCATTTTCGAATTCGAACAGAAATTTGGTTGCTACGAATCCAACTTCTAGTTCACAATTGCTTATGTTCTCTGTCATGAAGCCATCAAATTTTTTTTTGGTGTCAACACATAATAAATATTATAGTAGTGAGGCCACTGATCAACCTACTACTTTGACCATGAATTCATCTACGGAACCAGTATCGCCACTCACTATTCCTGAATTGGCATTCAAGCCACCGAAGGGAGTCGTTCCTAAATCAATATTTAATCCTCGAGCCACAGCTTCTCAAAACTATAATATAGTTGAAGATTTGGCTTAATCCCCTTTAGCTATGTCAGTGATTGAGGTGCTACAAAATTTTCCCTCCCAAAAGGATGCTTTGTTGTCGGCAATTGGTGGAATTGATCCGACTGATTCTAATCTTGTTTTCTTTAATCATACGTGCTATGTGCCACAAATACTAGCAGAATTCGAATTCTCCACACAGGTAAATTTTCTCAATCACCTTGTTCATTATACTGTTATTGACGAGGGAGAATCTACCTGAATTATGTCTCAAAATTGTTGGAAGTCACTTGGGTCTTCACGCCTATGTCAATCGCCAACGACGTTGAAATATTTCGGTGAATGTACATATAAGCCTTGTAATATTATCAATAACCTGCATGATTAACTAGGAGGAAGAATATTGAATGTTGAAGTTGAGGTCATTGACAGACCCCTTGACTACAATATTTTACTTGGAAGACCATGGGTATATTCTATGATTGCGATCATTTCTACATATTTTAGAATGATTACCTCTCCACATAAAGGTTCTATCACAGTCATCAATCAACTATCCTTATTTGCCTCCAATTCCCAGGTAACTAGATGTGTTCCGTTAGTTCACGCACTCGAACTTGCACTTCAGAACATTGGTGTAGGACTCTTAAAGGATTCCAATCTCATGGGACCTTTACATTACTGCCACCGGTGACGTCGATAGAAATTTAATGTATATAGACCTGCTACATGATCTCTTTAACTTCATCTCGCTTAAGGAAGAGTATGGGTAATTATGAAGTTGTTACATTGTATGAGTTTTTTCTTCCCATTCCTATTGAGCTGGTATAGAATTCAATCTATCCGGCTTGGCCAACGAATCCAAAATCATCATCGCCGGTGGTTTAGGTAGATCAATCATTAGATTATGATACTCCATATGATCATTTTTCCTCAACTTTCTTGACATATGAGAATATTTTGGAAACCATGATGTTAGAAGCAGAACCATGGGAAGATCATCTTTATCGTTCCCATCTTCCTGATTATGAAGAAGAAAATCTTAGTGAACTATATCACCCATCGATAAAAAAATTCTTTTCGAATTATTTTCCTATTAATACGATCGATTTCGAGTGAGATTTATCAAATATTGAAGAAACAATTTCGATCGATATTTCGACCAAACCTGACGTTGTAGAAAAAATTCATATCGGCGTGTCTTGTTCTCCATCAAAACTCAAAACAGATTGCTCTCCCTTTTGTGAATTCCATGATTTATTTTCTTGGTATTATGAGGAAATTCTAGGAATAGATACCAGTATTGTTGAACACACTTTTAATATGTACCCTGATGTCAAACTGGTACGTCAATGCCTTCCTCGTGTTCATCCAAAGAAGGCTGTTGCCATTAAAGCAAAAGTTGAAAAACTTTTATGTGTTGGTTTCATTTACCCTGTTCCACTAACCGAGTGGGTTTCAAACATCATTCCTATTATGAAAAAACAAGGAACCATCTGAGTGTGTGTCTATTATCGGGATGTCAATCTTGCTTGTCCAAAAGACAACTATCCTACTCCCTTTATCAACCAAATTATTGACGATTGTGCTAGATGTGAAATATTTTTGTTCATGGATGGATTTTATGGCTACAATCAAATCAATATCTACCCAAAGGACCAATATAAGATAACATTCATATATCCCTAGGGCACATTATCTTACTAAAAACTCCCCTTTGGTTTAAAGAAAGCTGGGGAAACTTTTCAGAGAGAAATAGATTATGATTTCAATGACATCAAGCACATTGTTCAACCTTATCTAAATGATTTATCACGAAGCCAGACTGATCACCCGATGCATTTGAGAGCTATATTTCTATGCTTCCAACACTACAAAATATGCCTCAATCCACATAAATGTGTGTTTTGTGTGGGTTCTGGTCATTTGATGGGATTCGTCATCTCAAAAGAAGGAATTCAAATAGACCCATTGAAGGTACAAGCCATTCTTGATTTGCTTGCACAATCAAATTTTCTTCAATTACAGAAACTTTGGGGAAAGGCTAACTTCCTAAGGAGATTCATACCCAACTACGTCAAAATTGCTAAAGGATTTACTCGATTTTTGAAAAAGGGAATTCCCTTCCATTGGGACCAATTTGCGCAAGCTTCTTTTTATGTTGTCAAGGATAATCTTGTTTGGGCATCATTAATGTATCCCCCCAATTACCAGAGTGATTATTTCTTATATATCGCTGCGGCTGATATGACCACTTCTATGGTATTTTTCCAAGTAGAAAATGGGACAGGACGTCCAATATATTATTCGAGTCGTATTCTCAATGACATGGAAGTAAAGTATTCATACGTAGAAAATATTTCCTTTGCAGTTGTTCAAGCTGTCCAAATATTTTTCCACTATATCCTGTTCCGGAACACCATTGTAATTTTGCATTACAACCCCATGACTTATATTTTATCACATCAGTTGATGGGGTACAAGTATTCAAAATGGATTGTCATTTTATAGGAATTTGATTTGGAATTCATCAAATCCAAGTCAAATAGGTCTTTAGATTTGGCTGAGCTTCTCTGTGACCTTCCCTCTAATAGTATTGCTACTACATCGAAACCATTTATTCTCGACGAGTCTCTGTTTCTAATTGGATCATCCAATCCTTGATATGGGGATTTTATCATTTATATCTAGACCCATAATTCTTAGCCTAATACCTCTCACTCCGACTAGTGACGTATACGATACCAAGCCAAATATTATGTGATCGTCGGTGATACAATTTATCTTAGTGGTGTTGATACAATTTTAAGAAGGTGCCTCACTCATGAGGAGGCCAAAAATGTTTTAAATGATTGTCATGCTAGGACTTGTGGTGTACATTTGTCTGGATATGATACCATGCAGAAGATACTCCACGCTAGTTACTTTTGGCCTACCATATTTCGCGACCGCATCCTCGTGGTCAGAAGTTGTCATGTGTGCCATATATTTGATCGTAACATCCGCAAACCCTAAGCACCAATGCATCTTGTTGTCTCTTTGGGACCATTCTGAAAATGGGGCATTGACTTCATGACCTCTAACCCTCGTTCGTTTGAGGGGCATGGTTATATTATTGTCACAGTAGACTACTTTACCAAGTGGGCCAAAGAGATGCCTACATTCAACAAAATAGGACAAACAACTAAATTTTTTTCTTTAATCATGTCATTGCATGATTTGGGGTCCCATAGGCTATAGTCACTGATCATGGGAAGCCTTTTCGCAATCACATTGTTACACCATTTTTTGGTCATCTAACTTATTATCATTAGATGGACCCAAGTACACCATGTAAGACCAGTTTTACCCTAAGTAAAACTGCTTTCACTATTTTAAAACAGGAAACCCCAAAAGGAAATATTAAACAAACCCACATTTGTTTGATTTTCCTCATGGAATAATTAATTAAACCATAATTTAATTATTATTCCCAGTCATGTTTAACCCAAAATCAAAGAAATTAATTAGATAAACCTTTATTTATCTTATTATTTTCTAGGAATAATCATTTAAACCTTACTTAGATGATATTCCTTGTTAAATATGACCAAATCACCCATAAATAATTAAATAAATCACTATTTATTTAATTATCTTTCAACCACTTCCTTAAATAATTAAATAAATCATTATTTATTTGATTATCTTCTAACTGCTTCCTTAAAAAGATAAATAAATCATTTATTTAATTATTTTTGACAAATTAAGGGATTTGACCCAAGTCAAATACCTTTTCCCTCCAACAAATATAATAAAATATTCCATAAAAAGTGGATCTAGATCTGGTTAACCCATGCACCAAGATCTAGAATGACCCAATATTTTGTTATAAATAGGAGGGTTTTTCCTACCATTCTTCACCTTTGTTGCCTATTAGATCACTCTGGATCTATACACTTGGTCCCATTTTTCCATCATTTGCTGTGTGAGCTCCCATTGAGCTCTATTCTTTGCATTGGGTTTTCTACACCAACAAGAGAGAGAAATCTTAGATCCGAAGTGCTGAGGACTTCCAAGAACCCATCCCACTGAGGAGAATTGGATACGCCTTCTTGTTTTCCTCCCAGGTGCCCAATTAATACAAAAATTCTTTCAAAAATTGTTCTTGTCTTGTCTATTGGCATATGGAGCAAACCCTTGTTTTTACTGCTTAATGTCTTTCCATGCATAGATCTGGTTTTTTGCAGCTCTTTTCTTGTTCAACTAACCGCAGATCTGAAGATATTGGCAACCACTTTTGTTGTTAGGGCTATTAGTTATGCGTAGCTAAAGTGGTCCTTTTTCGTACACTTCGACAAAGGATTCATACTAACAAATGGCGACTCCACACGGGTTTTAAATTACGACCGCTGTCGCTTTTCATATTCCTGCATATCCAGCTACTTTAGACCCTAGGGTTTATTTTCAACTATTAATTTTTCCTATTTTTATGTGGTTTTTCTCACATAAAACCCTAAAACATTAAAATTTCTAACTTCTGTGTGTTTCTGGCCCTATTACGCAGGTAAGCGACACCAGCCGCAACTGAGATGGCAACTTTTCTGAAAATCTTCCGCCGAGACAACCGGAACAGGGGGTCTCACTTTTTGGCCCTAAACCTGTGACCTGGACCTCCAGGTCGCACTTTTCAGCCTGTTTCCTGTGACCTGCACTGAAATCAGGTCAGAAACTGTGACCTGCCATTTTTTCAGCAATTTTTCTACAATTTTTCTGGGTATTGCTGCAGCTTCTGCCAGGGTCCTCCAGCCTCTGTCTCAGCCTGTTTTGACCAATTTCTGATATGTTTTTACTCATCTATGTGGGAACCTAGCCCCTTAGGGCTTTAGTACCCTCCACTTTTTGTGGAAGAGTTTTAAGTTGTTTCAGCCGTCTATTTTTCAGAGCTTCAGCCTCCTTTTTTCCAGATCTGTACCTCCCTTTCAGATCCTTTGAAATCAGCCTTTCTTCCTTTCAAATCACCTCCTGTCATTTTGTTTGGACCTAATTTCTGGGCTTCCCCCTTGCCCCCTCCGTTTTTTGCTGATTTCCTTCCTTTTTCCAGCCACCTTGCCTCTGTCTCTTGGTTGTGATCTGCACCTCTTTTCAACAGCTTTATCCTCTAGAGCCCTGTCCCTTTCGACCCTAGATCTATTGACCTCTTTTTATGTGTGTTTTGACTAAATTTTTTCCCTCTTTTAGAGTAGTTTTGAGAGACCCGCCTTTTTGGGTTAGATTGATGCATCGTTAGCTGTTAAATGTTCTGTCCTTTCAGCAATTTATATTGTTCTACGCAGATTTATTTTCAGTTACGCAGCACAATTTTTCTTGCTCTCAAAACGAAAAGGGTTTAAAAATTAAAATTAACGCACACCACACACTGACCCTAAGTGAAGAAGCGCCTGGTTAACACCGCCTGGAAAAGACTCTAAAATCAATTGTCACTGCACCTTATCTGCCCTTCACATCGCTTGATTCTGTCCCTTTCTGCCCTTGTCGGTTTCCTTCTTCCTGTCATCATTGCGCCCCCAAGGCACCTTTCCCGGAGACTTCTTGGCCTTCATCCTCAGTTTCCGATCGATCGACCTGCTCCGCCCCGCCGTCGTCGAGCCAGTCCACCTTCGAGTCCACACTCCAACTCCTCTCCTGATTCATCGGGTCCTCCTTCTCCTCCTGGTTCTCCCCCTATCACCTTCACTATGTCTGGTCCAGGGCCTAACACTAGCGGTTCTCCCGGCCCTACTACTAGCGGAACCACCACAGGAACTACCCCGGCCACCCCTGTGCTGCCGTACATTGCAGGCCTCAGCCTCCCCGATTTCCATCAGTTGATCAATGACCCCATCCACCACAATGCTAATTGGCCTGCTATGCCAACCAAGCTACCCTCCGACATCCCTAAGTTTGAGGGCCTTAATGGAGAAGATCCAACCAATCATGTCCGATCTTTCCACATGTGGTGTTCCTCCAATTCCATTACCGATGACTCCATCCATCTTCGTTTGTTCCAACGCACGCTTACCGGCGAAGCTTCTAAATGGTATGTCGAACAAGCCACCTCTACCCATACCACCTTTGAGACTCTTGCCCAAGCCTTTTTTTCATACTTCCAGCTCCCTCTCCGATACGATACTGGCACGGAGCTCTTGACTTCCTTCAAGCAATCCTCTTCAACACGCCTTTCTGCCCATGTTCAGGAATGGCGAAGAAGACGGAGCTTATGTCGAGCCCCTCCCTTCGAAGATCGGGTTTACATGGACTGGTTCCTTCGCACCCTTCCCGCTCCCATCGGCAAAGATGTCGCCTCTCATTTTCCTCAAACTGAAGAAGCCGCCCTCCAAATAGCCTTGAAATATGACCTGATCTATGCTCAATCTGGTTATGTTTATACTGTTCTTCCTGACATCCCTAGGCCCGGTGGCGCTAATGCCCCGGGGGCATCTCATTCCGCCGACGGTATCGTTGGAGCCCTTTCCCATCCATACGCTCAACCTCCTATGGGCTATGGTCTCCCTCAGGGAGGGGCCAGCTCCTCTAGCACTCTTCCCCCTCCCGGTAGCATGTATCCAGGATACGGCATGCCTCCTCCTTTTGCCCAACCTCCTGCTTACCTCAATGTTGCCCAACCTACCCATTACCCTTATCCGCAGCCTGGTGCGCCAGCTCCTCTAGCATATGCGCTTCCTCCTCCCTTGCTTCCTCAACCCCAGCACCAGCACCTACAGCCCCCTCTAGGGCAAGTATTTGCACAGCAGGGCACGACCAATCCCCCTTCTTCTCAAAGAAGGTGGAGAGGCAATCCAAACCAATCTGCCCCTGGTACCCGTGGACCCAATCCTGGTATGGACCCTAACACTGCCAACCAGCAACAGGGCACTCAGCCCAAGCCGGACAGGCCGCTTCGCACAAGTAAGCCTTGTTCGTGTTGTGGTGTTTATGGTCATTACACCCACGATTGTCCCCTATTACCCCAGATGCGGCAGATGTGGGAGTCTCAAGCCACATTGCGCGGACATCACGCCTCCCCTCATGCTCCTCCTAATGTGGCTACTACCCAGCTAGCTGTGTTTACTGATCCTTTCCCTCAGCAAGGATTCGTGACTACCCAACCACCCGACAGCCAGGTAGCCACCCCCCCTTCCCTTTCTGGTTCCTCTGATTACCAGATCCTTATGATGCACTCCGATCTTAACCCGTCCGTCGATCTTCACCTTCAAACTCGGTCTCACCAGTACCCCAAGCCTCCTGCTCAGTCTGCTCCCGAGCCTCCTTCTGTAGGTTCTCCAGAGCCTCTTTCGTCACCCAGTGGCCCCTTACATATCCCTCAACCAAAAGTTGAGGTTCATACCAAGATACCCAAGGCCCACTACGGCCGAAACGCTTCCCGACGAGTTGCTCATTCGTATAGCATAGTAGATGATTTGGCGCAATCTCCTGCCGCCATTTCCATACTTGAACTCCTCCAGTCGTGCCCTTCCCAAAAGAAGGCTCTACTATCTACCATGGGTGCTGTAGATCCTGCTGATGACCAAGTGATTGTTTTCGACGCCACTCAATCGGACCATCCTCCTCTTCCTGCTTCCGTCGCCTTCCAAATCCCAGTCAAAATCCGGAACGCTAACGTTTCTCGGTGCATAATCGATGAGGGGGCATCCACCTGTGTGATGTCCGCTTCGGTTTGGAAGCAACCTTGGAGAGATCACCTGCCTCCTTCCACGATCTTCCTTCGAGCATGGACTCGTCATGCCTCCCACCTATTGGCCCGTTTCGTACCCTGTCCTATCACCCTCGCTTTGCATTCTGCTGGCGTTGACGTCGGCCATCGACGCCCCGCTAGATTACAACATTCTATTGGGGCGAAGCTACACCTATGCTATGTCTGTTGTCCCATCCGCGGTCTTTCCCAAGATGTCTTTCCCCCATAATGGAAAGATAGTCACCATTGACCAGGTGACATATCATGAGCCAAAATCTCAGACCTCCCCTGAGACGACCATCTCTTCTGTAGCCAATAAGCAAACCGTTGATTCCTTGACCAGTGTCTCCCCCGGCGTTTACAAAGATTCCTCCCTGCTTGGAACTTTCCCTAACCTTCCCCCCCCTCCTATCACCGATCCCAGCTCATCGAATGCTTGCATGATGTAATCGTCCCAGGCTGCCCGTAAGCAGCCTGCCTCGGCTAGTCAGCAACCTCCTCCTCGCCCTCTGCAACCCGCTCATAGCCATTCATCTCAGCCAGTCGGACCTCCTCCTTCTGGCCCTACCCCTATAGCTGGTATCCCTAAATCCCTTTATCCTCCTGGATCGGTTCCTCCTGGCCTTAACCATCTCGAAGCCGTCCCTCCTGGTCATTACCCTGCTGGGAAGATCCTTTTCCTAGCTCCCCCTCCCGGAGTATATTCTGTCCCCGTCATGGCCACCCTCTCTCTCCCTAACTTGACCTTGGGCATACCGGTCTGGTACCTTGATTCCCCAGCCGCCACCCCTCCTCGTCATCCCAAGCCCTATATGGCTTTGACACCGGTTCAACTGGTTCCCCTAGCTTCCTATGTTGCCCCTGTGCCCCCAGCACCCCCACAGGACCCTTCTCTTGTCGTGACGGCACCCGGGAAGAAAGGCAAAGCCCGCAAGGGGGCACCCAAAGACAAGACTACCACGACTGACCCGGCCGCTTCGCCACCCGCGAAGCCTTGCGCTTTATGTGATGTCACCGGTCATGCCACCCATGCTTGTCCCGAATTGCCCCGTATTCAGCCCATGGTTAAAGTCGCATTCCCCGAGTCTACAGTCCATGAAGCTCCCATTCCTTCTCTGTCCGTAACCAAGAACACCAAGACTCTCCGCACCAATAAACCTTGTGCTTTGTGCGGCGTTCATGGCCATTACTCCCACCATTTTCCTCACCTGATGCACTACCGCACCTCTTTAGAGGTAATCCGAGAGTATGAGGTTGAACAAAATCAATCCGCCTCTCCTATCCTTGCGCAGTACGCTTCAGGTCAGCCGGAGGATCCCCCCGCTCCCATCGACATTCCCCCCCTGATGTTCAGATGACGGAGTCTACTGTAACCATTCTTTACCTATCCTCCTCGGCGAGACACTCGGAGCCTAGCCCATCTGCATCCTCCCCTGTTGTGTCCCTTGACCACCCTTGTCCTCCTTATACACGAGATCACTCCACCCGTGTCTCTGTTGACCTTCGCAGCCCGAGTCCTCACCATGCTTTCGATAGCCCTCATATACCACCCTGTATGAGTCATGGTCATCCTACCCCTTGCAATCCCTCCTGTGGTTGCCGCCCAATGACTTCTGTACACTCACGCTGCCGTCATTACCTTTCCTCCCCTCATTTGTTGTCTTGTCACGCCATTCTGCAGGACCCCCCGTCCACACCCTTTATCGGTTACGCCGATGGTGCAAGTCGCTACTCCAGGAATCTAGCCTCGGCAGGTTGGGCCATCTTCACCCCCTTGCATGCCCTTGCTCTTTCTAACAGGGTATGCATTGGTTCTGCCACCAACAATCAGGCCGAATATGATGCAGTGCGTGGTCTCTTAGCCAATGCCCTCTTTCATCGCATCCTCCATCTGCACGTTTGTTTGGATTCCCTACTTCTTGTAATGCAACTAAATGGTGTTTATCGTGTGCATAACCCTGTGATGTTTAGATGCTATTTACGAGTGAAAATATTGATACGTGCATTTGAAACCATAACTTTCAACCATGTACCTCAAGAATAGAATCACTACGTAGATAGTATTGCAAACCATGTTCTAGATTGGCATTTATCACACACATTTCATACAAGACAATAACATTAATAACCATAAAAAAAACGATGCATATCCATAATATGTGTCGCAAAACATGTGTTTAGAATCCATCTACTCTGATACATACGACATGCCCATAGCATGTTACAAAAAAACCCAAAATTGGGGGCACCACATGCCCCACCCCTAATCACTATCTGGAGGCTCCCGGGCCAATGGCTCTGCCTCTGCAGCATGTATATCGCGCATAGCCTGACCGGCCATCGCCATGCACCGCATGACACCTTGCCACTCCGAGGGTAGACCAACACATGGCTCTATGAACTGGTCGTCTAAGTCCTGCCACCCGCGCTCTAATACTCTGGTCAACAACCTTTCACATCTACGGCGAATGTCCTCCAACAGGGCGGCTGCATCCTCATTCTGCGCCGCTCTCGACCCACTTGGACATGTAGCTCCAGACGCTGTCGGTCGTCCCATATATCCGGCCGATTTTACTGGTGCTATATATACATACCAAAAGTACATGAATCAGTACCATCAATTACTATTCAAAAAATTTAACATGCCCACACAAGAATAGTAATCTGTCACTTACCATCGGGCCCCCAGACTCAACCAGGCGGAAGTGGCAGATCCGGATCTCCACAGTAGCTCATCCCACTATAGGGATAGTCGTCTATGTACAATGGCATCTGATCCAAATGGGCAAAAAAATTCGGTCGAAACACTCGCCCGACCGCCCCTCCTCCTCCTCTGCACAGTAGCCGTCCCCAACGGCGCATCCTGGGCTCTCTTGGGCCCCCATCTGGAAGTTGTACACGAGGCCTCAAGGTCGGGATCTTCTCAAAGAAGAAGGCGCACAACAAAGTCCCATATGAGCAGTCATGGTTCACCTGCCGCCTGCATAGTGACAACTGTCACTTTAGCGACACCAATAACATCTGGGCCCACCCATAGTAGGTCCCACCCAACACACTTTCCACTATCATCATCTGCCCCCCAGTGATGTGATGGAATGCCTGGATGCCCAGGATTCGCAGCACAGCTGCGGCCACTGCACGGGTTTCTAGCCTCTCTAGATCCCCGATCGGTATTCGAGTCCCCTTGACTTGGAGACCTGGTCGACAATGACGTTCCACGAACTCCATGATATGCCGCCCCCGCGGCAACACTGGCTGTGTGTTTCCCACCATCCCCAGTGGCGGGAGACCAGTCAGGAAGTACACATCCTGGACCGTCAGTGCGATCATGTGCCCCTGCACTACAAAGATCTCCTGATCTGGATCCCAGTAGCTAATAACCTGGGCCAGTAACGGTTCCCCTGCTCTCATCAAAGGGTTCTCCAAAAACTTGAGAACCCCAAATCTGGCCAATACACGGCGGACGCCCTGATCCGCCTGGATCTCTGTCCGAAGTGTCCCCAGATCTCTCTCTCTCCAGTTGACCCATAACTCTACCATACCTGCACAAAAACATCATTTTTTTCAGCGTACAGATCGGGAAAACCATAACCAAACACCAAAACCCAACTTCCAGCCATAAAGCAGCACCAAAACCCCCTCATCTCCCAGGTCGCAGTTTTCTGCCCTTTTCTGGACCAGGTCGCACTTTTTGCCCTGATACCTGTGTCCTAGGTCGCACTTTTTGCCCCAAAAAGTGCGACCCGGCCGTAGAGATGAAGGAGGGGTTGTTTCTGGGATTCTGGGCCCTAAACTGAAAATGTAATCCATCAAAATGCAAGAGAAAGGTTAGGCCTCTTACCTCCAACTGACGGATCTCGATTCCAATGGTCGGTTTGTCTGCTACGTTCGCCGCAAGATTTAGGGCCTTCTCTCCTCTCCACATTCACCACAGCAACAATAGCAAATGAGTGATTTTGGAGGGAAAACTGCCTTATTAAAAGAGAACCCATGTTTCTTCTTTCGACTGCTGCAACCACACCGTAGCCCCGTTTGACGAACCGTCTGCACCGTTGGAAAGCTCTCACCGAACTCTCAAATGGGTATCTGTTAGTTTTTTGTGATCTGATACTTCACCAGGACACATTTTGTCCAAGAAGGGTCACTTCACCTCTCCTTAAAATCGAATTTCCTCACTTACGACACTTGTACTTGGGGCACCATCTTGCCTCCTTACTTGTCTTCGTTCGTGTTGATTTTCGTCATGAGTTCCCATCATGTACTCATGTTTCCATGGTCCCCCATTGGGGCCTTTACTATGTGGCAGCACCATCGAGTCGCCCTTGTTTAGAGCATCCAAGTTGAGTCATCATTCCCTCCATGGAGCCTATACCGAGTCCCTTTGTACCCCACTATAGCCCTCCATCCATCATTGCTTGGTCTCTCTCTTGTGTCGCACATTATGACCTTCAGTTCCACTGTCCCCCATCCCTGATGATGTTGTGTCAGTCGCTGCCATGTCATTCATGCCCTTTATGCTCTAGCAAGGGAAGTCGTCCATTAGCTACTTAGTCCTTTCCACTTCACTATCATCATTAGTGTCAGTCTGTCCGTCGCTCTACTCTTTTCTCTCGTGCCTTAGTTGAGGGTCTCTCATTGCTTTAACTATGGCAGACATCCTTCTATCGACATCATCTCATTTATTCCAGAAGCCAGGTCTAGAGGGCAGTGTACCTTGGTTCCAGCTTCCACTCTTGTTCGGTGCCTCAGATCAGGAAAAGGGATATCTCCTTTCCCTTTGGCTTGATTGTTTCTCCAGCTCCTTCAGCATGATCGAGATTTGTATACTTGATGGTCCAGTGATCCAGCAGAAGCTCTTGATGATTCCCGGGTGTGTGTGAGATGTTTCAACCCTCATGAGGGGGTGGCCCTGCAGGTATCCCCCCACATGCCCGGATGACCTCTTCTTTGCAGCCTTCGATGCAGCTCCAGATATTTGATGATGTTGCCATAGCACTGCGCCTCGATTGCATGTATCAGTCAGATTTGTAGTCCTTCCCCATTTTGCAGAGGGTGCATTTTGGGACACTTTGGTATCTAGCCTTGGATGTTGTCATCTAAAGTGTGGTAGCCTCTAGTGCATAAGCATGTATGTCGTTCCTCATTGTTATTTTACTCACAGCTCGCAATTTATGCAATTAGTGTTTATGGTTCAGCCTGTTCTTGACAGGTACCCAATATTTTTCCTGGATATGCCTTTGACACACTTCAGCGGATACTCTCATAAAATAACTTATTACTTCTCTTGAGTCTAGACTCCTCGCGTCTAGTACTTGACACACTATCTACCTCACATTTCTCTCTCGACACCATTTTGTTGTCTAGTGATTGTGTTCTTACAATGTACTTCGGTCATACGATTTGCTCACGACACTCGCACGCTGGGGGGCAATCTGTTACACCATTTTTGGTCATCTAACCTTTTATCATTAGATAGACCCAAGTACACCATGTAAGACCAGTTTTACCCTAAGTAAAACTGCTTTCACTATGTTAAAATAGGAAACCCCAAAAGGAAATATTAAACAAACCTATATTTGTTTGATTTTCCTCATGGAATAATTAATTAAACCATAATTTAATTATTATTCCCAGTCATGTTTAACCCAAAATCAAACAAATTAATTAGATAAACCTTTATTTATCTTATTATTTTCTAGGAATAATCATTTAAACCTTATTTAGATGATATTCCTTGTTAAATATGACCAAATCACCCACAAATTAAATAAATCACTATTTATTTAATTATCTTTTAACCACCTCCTTAAATAATTAAATAAATCATTATTTATTTGATTATCTTCTAACCACTTTCTTAAAAAGATAAATAAATCATTTATTTATTTATTTCTAAAAAATTAAGGGATTTGACCCAAGTCAAATACCTTTTCCCTCCAACAAATATAATAAAATATTCCATAAAAAGTGGATCTAGATCTGGTTAACCCATGCACCAAGATCTAGAATGACCCAATATTTTGTTATAAATAGGAAGGTTTTTCCTACCATTCTTCACCTTTTGTTTCCTATTAGATCACTCTGGATCTATACACTTGGTCACATATCTCCATCATTTGCTCCCATTGAGCTCTACTTTTTGCATTGGGTTTTATGCATCAACTAGAGAGAGAAACCTTAGATCTGAAGCGCTAAGGACTTCCAAGAACCCATCCCACTAAGGGGAATTGGATACTCCTTCTGGTTTTCCTCACAGGTGCCCCATTAATACAAAAAATATTTCAAAAATTGTTCTTGTCTTGTCTATTGGTATATGGAGCAAACCCTTATTTTTACTACTTAATGTCTTTCCATACATAGATCTGGTATTTTGTAGCTATTTTCTCGTCTAACTAACCGCAGATCTGAAGATATTGGCAGCCACTTTTGTTGTTAGGGCTATTAGTTATGCGTAGCTAAAGTGGTCCTTTTTCGTACACTTCGACAAAGGATTCATACTAACACACATGATGACTGAATTGATTTCCAAGTTAGGACTGTCACATGATAGTTCTACTCCTTATTATCCACAATCAAATGGACAAGTTGAGGCTATTAACAAAATTCTTAAATGAATGCTTCAATGAATGATAGGAATTCATAAATGAAACTTGAATTTTATCCTGTACTCGGCCTTGTGGGCGTAACAAACGTCAGTGAGAAACAAAATCATATTTACCCCCTTTAAATTGTTGTATGTTCTCGAAGCTATCTTTCCAATCCAATGTGAAATACTGTCATTAAAACTCGCAATCGAATTGTTACTTGACACCTCGGATGAAGAAGTGTGTCTTTTTAACCTCATCCATCTTGATGAAATGCATTGTGAAACCCAATTGGCCAACGAAGCACATAAGAGATGTATAAAGACCCAATACGACAAGCATTTCCAACCTCACATTTTCTCGAAAGGCGACTTGGTCCTTCTTTATGATCAATAAGCTGATGTAATAGGTACAGGTAAACTTGAGCCATTATGGCATGGCCCCTATATTTTCAAAAGAGTTCTTTCTAAGGGTGCTTACGAGTTGCTGGATTACGATGGAATTCTGTTGGCACAACCCCAAAATGGGTTGTATGTGAAACGTTACTATGCTTAATCATGATTGTAGTAATTTTTTGTATTTTATTGTATATATATTCTGTTTATTTTCATTCACTATCTTAGTTTGTTTTTTAGAGTTTTCTTGACATTAGTAATCATCTTTAAATATCATCGTAGATGTGTAAATCTTTGGAACCATTTTCTGGGTATGTTGATGGAGCTAGTCATAGTACGCATAATCTATCATCTATAGTGTGGGCCATTTTTTATCCAAACAACAAGTTAGTGAGTTTTCAAGGGATTTGTATTAGTTGATCTACAAAAAATATCACTGAGTATAGCGCATTGATCAAACTTCTCTCGGATGCCATTTCATTTGGTATTAACTGTATCATCATAAGGTTAGACTCACAACTTGTGGTATTACATCTTACTAGTGTTTATATTGTTAGAAATCCAACACTATATCGTTTTTTCTTAAGAGTTCGACTTTTGAAAAGAGACTTTGGTTTTACTCAATATCAACACATTTCTAGAAACTTGAACAGATTGACTAATTCCTTAGTGAATTATCTTATAAAAAGACATTTTCAACACATGTAAATATACGTTCACATAATTGAATAGGATTGTGCAATAAACATAAGAAAACACTGAAATCAAATAGATAGATAGTTATAGGTTTTTACAAAAAAATTGCCCAAGACACATTGGTCGTCTCACCTCAAAATGTATGCAACATTTCATAAGTAAACAAGTGATGCTCATGGTAACATGCTATACATCTAGCTATCCTACGCAGTAATCACATCCAGGGGTTAAGAACGCCAATAGCGTGGCACTGTAGACGCATGGGTAACTCTTTGATCTAGCAATATGGAATCCCAAAGGTCAACCCCTCTATGTGTCGTTGAAGCTCATCAAGAGTCTCAACCATGCCTAAATCCTAAAGGAATACTCTCCCAACAACCCTCTCTATTGGCTCATCCACTCCATGCTCTATCTCTTCCACTAGTTGAACTTGACCAAGATTTGCATTACATTAAAACTTTATTTTATTCTTGGGAAAACATAAAAATACAAAAACATGTATAAACCTTAGAAAAATAAAAAAACATGGTAAAAATATTCTTACCGATTGCACCCCACTGAGCGCCTTCTGGTAAAGCTAAGTCTGGATCTCCTCAAAAATCGACACCTGCACATGCATAGTAATTTATGGTGATAATCTGTCGCCTGAAATAGGTGAAGAATGTAGTCAAGAACATGATGGAAAATTGGCCTGCATGTTTAGCCATCATTTCTACCTATCTCTGCATCCTTGTATCTCTAGGGTTAGATACACCCAATGTCACATGTTGAGGCTACATTAGTGGAATCTACTCCAAGGAAAATCAAATCAGGATCGAACCATAACTAAATTTTTTCTTCCTTCCTCCCTCTACCTTGCTCAATTTTTCTTTCATTTAAGAGAGTACAGCTTTAGCCCAGTTGAAAATTATTGGTTCCATGCACTCTAGTGCATACTGCATATAAGATCTATTCGCTACATGTAGTGTAATGGTACCAGTAAGCTTTGCGATCGTGAATAATATTATTCTCAATGGAAAATCACCAACGTCAGACATGTTTATTTTCCCATCCTTGTTAGGCTCTACCCCTGGATAGCAATGCTGCAAAATATAGTCTCTCACTGTCTCTCCTTCGAGAGCAGACCCGAAGAGAGACATGGGTAAGCCTCTCCTCGACAAGCCTGTCAAAAAATATATGTCCTCCACTGTAATTGGAACCACTTTGTTCCTAATGTGAAATTCCTCAATTTCTGGATCCCACGCGTGAACAAGGAACTCCAAAAGTTCCATTTGTTTCCTCATACCTGATAAGTGGAAGTACTTTAATATCCCACAATCTATTAGTGCTCTTACAGTACCTGGATCATTAAGGGAAATCATGTTTTGTTCTTCATGTTGTCTTTCTCTCCATGTAATTGTCATGCTAATCCGATGAATATCTGAAACATAACCATAAGACTCATTAGACTCCTTTTCATGCAAAAAATTAGGCAAAATTTGGGTACAATGCAAGAATCTAGAATGCGAATTGTGCCCAATGCAATCTTGGTCAATAGACAGAACATTGCATATGCACCTGGCCTTCATTTTGAGTGCATTCCAATGCAGTTTTCAATGCCCAAGGGTGCATTACCCTCTTTAGAAAAATAATTTACCCTAAGGGGCCCAAATCAATAAAAATATGAAATGAAATGACTACTGAAAGATAGAGGGGGTTTATAGGACAAACCTGGATCAAACGACACTGAAATTTGTCCACAGAATCGATCGCAATCAACAGCTAATGTTTGGGGGCAAAAACAGGTTCAAAGCTCCAAAATGCAAATGGTAACTTTCAAATGGTAAAAATGAACAGTAAAACTATTTTAATTAGTCATTTGATTATTTGAAAATCATATTTATTGCTGTTACTATGGTTTTTATTCAATTTTTATCATGAAACAGGTATTTTTAATCCATTTGATGTTGTTCTGAAAAATTTTGCAACTGATGAGAAAATTAGTCGTGCACATTTATTTCAAGAATGATTTGACCACAAAGCATACTTTTATCCTTATTTTTCGAGCTTGGATAAAATCGAAAAAGGACTTGAAGCACACTTTTTTATCTTTTTCAAGCTTTGATAACAGCGAGAAAGGAACCCATGGAGTCTTCTTTTAGCTGTTTGCAGACTCTAATAATGTGAAAATATTGCCAAGCACTTGTCTTTTCGAGCCTGTAAAAGTAAATGAATTGATATCTACTCAGTATAAGTTTAACCATTTTCCTGACTGAGATAGATTATTTACGAAAAACGAATGCCTTAGTTGAACATGGCTAGGAGGTTCTCTCATATATCATTTTACATTTTTTTGGATCTGAGCAATAACTTTACGAAAAAGTACCTATAGATTTTTTTTTTCTCTTTTGCAAACTCTCTAAATATGAAAAAGGATTGTGTTGTCACTATCGTTAGGCTCATTAAAACATAAAATAGCAATGGGCTTGTTGATCATGGCAAGAATTGAGTTTCAATCATCGCTAGACTCATTAAATTATTAAATAGCGATACATTATTCATCTAAAGGGTTGAATTATAGATTAAGAATATGTTATCCTCAAGCTTGTTAAAAAATAAAGAGGTGCTGGTTGAAAAATGACTGGGGAAAATTTGGGAAAGTGAACAGAACTTTTACGGTAGCAGGTTTCTCTTGAACATGACACTTCATTCCTGTAATGCCTCTCAATTTCAACAAAAAAAATAAAAATAAAAAAAATTCTTATTACTTTTATTATTCATGATTAATCGTCACATTTTGATGAATTTCTATCCATACAATTAATTTATCCTTCCTTCCTAGTCAACATACCTCTTATCTTACTGATAATATTATCGGTTACTTCTTTTTAAGGTTATCAATCATAGAATCACTGTGATCCTATTTCTATGCCACCATACTCTAACACAACTTAACATTTTAATTAAATGATTCTTTTCTCCTTGTTTACTAAATCATTTTATTTTAAGCCACCCCTCATTACACATTTCATTTGACATTATAGTCTACCTCTATACTCTTCCCTAATTAAATTATTTCATGAGGAGGGAATTTATCCTTGTAACCTTTATATTAAAACATGGATCGTATTGTTTTCCCTTTTATTACAATAGCCATCCACTTGTAATACTTGTTTTATTAACTTAGGTACTAAATTCACTCGTAAGTATTGTTTAAAACACTATATTGTTACATTGTAATATAAAATCTGATAACATCAAACGTATGGTCCTTTGGAAGAAAGTTTCCTCATTCGTGTACTTCAAATTTAATATACAACTAACACTTTTATGGAGGGGATGCCTAGTAGTGAAACCAACATACGAAAAGGACCTTGAGCCCAGTGCAATCCCCAAATGGATTTTGATGCTACTCACCAATGTCTCTCGCATTTACGCATCTGGGATTTCTTTAATGTTTTCGTATGATATGGTTGACCTGTTCCTCGTGTTTCTCACACTTGAATCATCGATCTGAAGGATATGCATCAATTTGGTGGCACTTGTAGGCATGAGATGTATTAGGGTTTCACCAGGGTTATGGGTTTATTAATTGGAAATTTTCTCACTGTATGAAAATTCTTGTCTTTTCTGCTACCAAGAGTTTTGTCCATCCTCTGAACCGATTCTTAGATAGTGCTATGATTTTGATAGCTCGGAATGTCCAGCATACCTTGCAAAACAATGTTCTGCCATTTGTCACACTGGTAAGGTAACGTTTCCTGGTTTTCATTATTTGCAGAATTTCAAGTTTTGTGATTACATGTCAATAAGTTGTAGGTGTTACTTCCTTTAGATAAAATCTAACAACATTTGTGTCTTATTCCATTATGCAAACCAGTTTGTGAGATATTTCAGTTGGTTACAGTTATTTCTCACCATTAAATGATTGCGCCTTTACTCAATTTTATTTCTGTTGCACACTCCGCTTCAGATTTGTGCTTGGAAGAAAATGTTCATAATAGTTTTGAGTATGACGTGGATATCAGGTCTCTCCACCCCTTAACCCTTAACACTATTGGTTTCCCAGCTATGCCAAATCGTGAAGGTCTCCACTCTTTAGCTCTGGTTTAAAATGTTATTTACAGTAGCACTCATGCTATCATACGTTTTCTAACTTTCAATGTTTTGAGGGAAAACGTAACTTAGGGCCAGTATCTAGATTCACGGCCTTGGGAAATCGAATCACTTCAAGTTCGATTCAACTTTGCCAACCTACGTTTCTACAGGTAACTCATCTATATTGTTGAATTTCCAGTTTTTCGCGTTACCATTTTCCTCCCATTTTATCGTGACTGTGTTTTCTTATTATCAAATAAAATTTAGGATTTAAGACTAATCCTATGGTTTTTGTGAATACGCAGGTAAGAAGCTTGGCTAATTCGTTCAATTCGAACTCCGCATTTCTCATTTGGAATTTATCCAAATTATACTGTGACTTCCTCTTGCCATCCAGGTTCATCTTCGACGTGTTGGAGGAGTTCATTGTTCCAACTCAAATCTAGTTGGATTTCGTTTTTATTTATTTCAACGTATGATAAAACTTGATTCTAAACAGTTTTCCTGTATTGGCTATTTGGAGGTTTAAAAATGTAATTTATGCTTGAAATTCAGACTTATTTTCTTCTCAGTACTTATATGAATTGTGACATTAATTTCCATGGTTATACCATTACCTGCCTATATTGGCTTACTCTTAGTTTCAACTATATTGTTTTATTTTATAAATTCCACTATTGAAATTCTGAATATAATATGTTCCTAAAACAAGGAATCACATATTATCATACATTTTTTACCAGATCTAGTTCTGCTCCTAAATTATTATACAGGATTCTGTTTCAATTCATACTATACAAGATTTTTTTGTTGATCCTTCTAGTTTTTAATTATGAACAGAACTATATTTTCCTTAGTAGTTTATCTCGTATCCTTTCCTTTCTGTTATTTAAAAATATTAACAACAGTCTAAGGAAAATGTGTAGTTTCTTTTCGTTGGATATATATATATATATATATATATATATATATATATATATCTTCTGTTTTATTTCTTCATTTCAGTTAACGTCTACAACAGAGAAATTACTAAATTCTTGCAAAATCTTATATGTTATTTAGTACTATGTTATAAAGCTTATGTCATCTCTAAACATAGATTTTTGTAATCAATTAATTAAATCCAGTGTAAAAATAAAAGGATTTAATCAGGAATAAAATAGATTGTATAGTTCCTACTATTTCTCTTTTCTATCATGCATACTCGGATTATTTCTGAAGGTTCACGTATAATTCTACTTTTAAATTTAAACTCTATTTTAGATCTCTGTTTACTCTTGATATGCTATAACAAATTTTAAATGTACTTCATTTATTTAATTATAAGGTTCCTCTCCTAAAACCAGTACAGTAGTATAATAATACATAACATGGCAATTATAACTTCCAGAATTATTACTTCTTTTCTGCAACTTAATTTAAATTTATTTTGAGAATATACAGATAATAAAACCAGTTATCAGTAACATTTCTACCTACTAACTAGAAATAATAATAATAACTTCTCTGATAGATATCGATCTCCAGATTTAAACCTATCATAGGTTTAGACATTCTGGTAGATGGTCTCATCAGATTTTTCCCATACAACTATATAGATGACAAAAATTATGTCTTATCAAAATATATTAAATGTACGGGTATTTTTTAATTCAGTATATTCAGAGAATAACTAACTTTTTAAAATCAGGAATTGAATTACAGATAGAATAAGTTCATATACAGGTGAAATAAACTAGGTTAACGTGGATATGAATTTCTATGACTAGTTCCTCCTAACCTTACAGTTCTCTCTCCATAACTCACCCCCGTGCTGATACCTTAGCTCCTAGTGATAGAAAACCACTTGTCTATCCTGGAGCAGCTTATTTAAGTAGTGTTTTCCCAAGTCTATTTCCAATTTCTGTGTCCAGAAATTTCAGGATGCTTTCTTCCTGTCTTACCTAGGCTTTCTTTCTTAGAGATACTTTAAATCTGTCTTTTCCTCTTTTTCAACTTTTTCTTCCTCTTCCAAATTACTTTCCTCTTCATTGGGGAAATCAGATATTTATCTCCAAATCTAATATTAGAAATATTCCTCCCAAGGATTTCTGGAAGGGGTGGGAAAGTCTTATCACCTTATCCACATCCGTATGGATCTAGGTTTCAGACCTCACTTCTCAAATAGTCATTGCACACATAAATTTTTTATTTATTTTTATTAATATGTACAATAAATAAACACATTAGTCCTCCATTGGGGTCCACTTCCCCTTTGGACTTATTCAATTTTCAAGTTTAAAAAGCATAGCAACTTGGGGTGTTACATATTCCCCCTCTAAAAACAAACACCGTCCTCGGTGTTGTCAAATAAAATTAAACAATTCACTATGAAAACAGTGATGGATATTTTCCATCATTTAAGATTCTCGCTCCCAAGTAGCCTCTTCGGGTGTAAAGTGCCTCCACTACACTTTTACTCTGGCTACTGTCCGGTTCCGAAGTTCAATTTCTTCCCACTCTAATATTTGAAGTGGCTCTAGAAGGAATTCCCCTTCTAGTTCCACATGAATCACATGCTAATCAATAACGTGAGCAGAGTCATGTACATATTTTTTTAATAAAGAAACATGAAACACATCTTGAACCTTAATATGCATGGGTAAGGCCAATTTATAGGCCACTGGCCCCACTCTTTCCATCACTTCAAATGTTCCACAATATCTTGGAGCTAATTTTGCACAGCTGCCGGTGTGCAAAGTGCTCTTCTTAGGCTTAATACTCATATATACATGATCACTCACACTGAATTCTCGGTGAAATCTCTTTTTGTCTACATAAATTTTTTGTCTGTCCTGAGCTGTCTTGATATTTTTCTGAATCTATTTTACAATTCTTTCCATTTCTTCCAAAGCTTCTGGGCGAAGTATCAGTTTATCTTCAGGTCGACTCCAACTTAAGGGAGTATGGAACTTTCTACCATACAATGCTTCAAATGGACTCATCTTTATGGAGGTTTGGTAGCTATTGTTATAGCCAATTTATACTAAGTGTAAATAGTCTTCCCATTTGTTTGGCCTATCCATCACATACATCCTTAACATATCCTCCATAATTTGGTTTGACCATCAGTTTTGGGGGTGGTAGGCAGTACTAAAATTCAGTTTAGTACCCATTCCACCAAATAAACTCCTCCAAAAAGCTGTAGTGAACTTTGCATCTCTATCTAAAATTATCATTTTAGGAACCCCATGTAGCCTCACAATCTCTTTCATGAACCCATTTGCTACTTGGACTGTCCCAAAGGTGGATTGAACTAGTATAAAATGAGCAGCTTTAGTTAAAGTGTCCACTAAAAGCATCACAGAGTCATGCTGATATTTGGTTCTTGGTAGACCAGTTATAAAGTCCATAGAAACAGTTTCCCATTTCCATTCTGAAATAGGTAAAGGGTTCAGCAACCCAGCAAGATTTTGATGTTCAACTTTTACCTGTTGACATTCAATTCATCTAGCCAAGTAACTTGCTACATATTTTTTCATTCCATGCCAAAATAAGTTCTTTCTCAAAGCTGTGAGTAATTTATGGTATCCCAGATGTCCGGAATATGGATTTTTATGATATTCATCTAGAATTTATTTCTTTAAAGAATCTACATGAGAAATGTACAATCTATCTCTATAGAAAATCCGTCCATTCTGATTTTGTGTATACCCTTTCATTTCTTTTTTCAACATTTGTGTCTGAAGCTTTTCATAGTCTTGATTTTGATCCACTACCCTTTGAATGAGTTCTTCCAAGTCAAAGTTAACACTACTTCCAATGTTACTTACCCCTTGCCAAGAATTTCTGCTTAAGGCATCTACAATCTTGTTTTCTTTACCTTTGATGTGTTTTATTTCCATGTCAAATTCACTCATGAAATACAACCACCTAGCTTGCCTAGCATTTAAGTCTGGTTGAGTGAAGAAATACTTTAGAATAATGTGATCTGTCATCATCACAAATTTCTTTCCTAGAAGATAGTGTCTCCACATCTTGAGGGCATGTATTACAACAACTAAATCACGATCATACACACTGTAATTTTGTTCATGTTTCTTAAGTTTTATAGATTCATAAGCTATAACAAAATTTTCTTGCAATAATACTCCCCCAATTCCTTGTCCACAAGCATTTGTGCGTACCACAAACTCCTGTTCCAGATCAAAAATCTTTAGAATTGGTGTTGTAGTAAGTTTCAGTTTTAATTGCTCAAAGCTATTTTGGAATTTTTCATTGCATTAAAATTTTACCCCCTTTCTTTGAAAAGAAGTAATGAGATGGGCTAAGGCTAAAAATCTCTCTACAAACCTTATGTAGTATCCTACAATTCCCATAAAGGATGTTACAACAGATAAATCAATAGGTACAAGCCTCTCTTTGATTTCTTTTATCTTTTCTAGATCTATAGCCAACCCTTGTTCTAAAATTATATGCCCTAAGTATTGAATTTTATCCTTGAAAAGTTCGCATTTACTAAACTTAGCATACAATTTATTTTTTCTTGGAGTTTGAAAAACAATTCTGAGGTGTTATTTATGCTCTCCTTCACTTTTTTAATAGATTAAAATGTCATCAATAAATACTAGTACAAACTTGTCCAAATATTTATTTAAGGCACTATTCATTAAACACATAAAAGTGGTGGGTGCATTTGTCAACCCAAATGGTAGGACTACAAACTCATAGTGTCCATACCGGGTTCTAAATGTTGTCTTGCTGATGTCTTCATCTTTAATTATTAACTGATGGTAACGAGTCCTTAAATCAATCTTGGAAAACAATGTTGCCCCTCTAACTTGATCAAAGAGGTCATCTATTGTAGGCAAGTGATATCTGTTTTTTATTGTTAGTTTGTTCAATTGACAGTAATCAATACACATATGGAATGTAATATCTTTCTTCTTCACAAATAGCACTGGTGCTCCCCAGGGTGATACACTTGGTCTGATGTAACCTCTGTCGAGCAGTTCTTATAGTTTCATTTTTAACTCCATTAATTCAGGAGTGCTCATTCTATATGGGGCTCTAGAAAATGGAGTTGCTCTCAACACTAAATCAATTGAAAAATTGATTTCTCTCTTAGGGGGAAGATGAGGGATTTCATCCGGAAAAACATCTTTAAATTCTCTTATCACTGGTAATGTTTCCAACATATTTTCTTCTGTTTACTGTCCTAACTCTTCTACATGTACATAATACACTTGATACCCTTTTCTAGCAATTCTCTTTAACTGAAGGGTTGATATTTGCCTCACAGATATGGGTTTAGGCTTTCCTTTGATTATTACAGGTTTTCCCTCCTTATCAATGCAATGTAAGGTCTTGTCTAAACATTTCATTATAGATTTTTGTTATTCGAACCAGTCCATCCCTATCAGTACGTCATAAGACCCTAAAGGTAGAATATTTAAATTTAATTCTGTTTGGTATCCATTAAGATTTATGACTGTTTGGGGTAACTTGTGAGTCACTTTTCTTTTTGTACCAGTGGCTAACTGGACTAACCAAGAATGCCCTAACTTTAATTTACACTTTTCTACCATTTGAGGACTGATATAACTCAAAGATGCACCTGGATCTATTAAAACTATAATAGCTTGGTTAGCAATCATACCTTCCATTTCAACCATGGTGGATTGGTGTTCTTCTTGACGATATTCTAAGGCAACGCTGATTTTGGGGATGTTCATGGCCACATCATTAACTATAGTTTCCTCTCGCAGTACTTGTACTGTCTGAATAGTTTAATGTGGGCAGTCCCTCAATAAATGAGGTTCTCCACAACCCCAACACTTCAAATTCTATTTCATATTAACAATCCCTTCCCTCTTGTTATTCCCATTTATGGTTTTAGATCCAGTTTGGGATTGAGCAGTTTGATTTTCGCCCACATTACTGAACTTCTTTCTTTGGTGGTTTCTCACAAAAAATTTCAAATATGCTGATTTTTGTTTCTTTCCACTGAAGTCACTTTTTTTTGACCAGTTCTTTCCTTGTTCACTCTTACCCTTGAATTGATAACATAATTTGGCCTTTCACACTACCTCATCCATCATTTTTGGGTTATCAAACTCTATCGTTTCCTTATAAATAGTGGGTAAACAATTTAGAAACATCTGTACCTTTTCCTTCTGCTCTTTGATATAAGGCACATAGCGTAATAGATTTGTGTACTTGGTGAAAAACTCATAAATAGTGAGTTTTCCCAATCTGAGTTCATGAAACTCTTTTGCCTTTTCGTCATAGTAGCGTTCATTCAAGTATCGATTTTTAAACTTGACTTGAAAGTCCTCCCAAGTCACCACTTTCTCATCAGTGGCATGAACCATCCTTGTTTCCTCCCACCACAAGGTAGCCTTACCCTGTAGCTAATAAATAGCCAGCCGGGCTCTTAAATTACTTTCATATTCGTAAACCTAAAAGTACTTTATCATATTCAGAAGCCATGACTCACCATCTTCTTTTTTTTCTCCATCATAGGAGGGAGGTTTTATTTTCCGAAATTCATCCTGTAATTCATTCCTTTGTCTAGACTATTGTCTTTAGGCGTCATCTTCCTCAGAGTCTTATGAGAAATTGACCCTTTGTTTTCTCTTCATTCCACAACCTTCACCTTCTTGGCTGTTCCGGGAAGTCAATTCCCTTATTAATTTGTCTTGCTCCTCACTCGCTAAAGATATCCTTTCATTGTGGCTTTGCAACTATGCCATTTCTCGTTGAATTCTATGCAACATAGCCATCAACAGAGTATTTGGATCTGGCATGTTTTCCCCACCACCTAGATTGACATACAACCCGTCCCCACCAGTCATGGTTCATAGCTGTATTCTTCAATATTGTTCACTGTACAAGAAATTAACATTAGAAAAAATTAAAATTCATAAATTTTTACAGCAGCATATATTTCCTATGTGAGCACATAATTTGCCCAATGTTTTAACTTAAGGCTTTGATACCATTTCTAATGCCTCTCAATTTCAACAAAATAAAATTAAAAAATTTCTTGTAACTTTTATTATTCATGATTAATCGTCACACTTTGATGAATTTCTATCCATACAATTAATTTATCCTTCCTTCCTAGCCAACATACCTCTTATCTTACTGATAATACTATCAGTTCCTTCTTTTTAAGGTTATCAATCACAGAATCACTGTGATCCTATTTCTATGCCACCATACTCTAACACAACTTAACATTTTAATTAAATGATTCTTTTCTCCTTGTTTACTCTAATTAGAATTATGGAATGCATATATATATATATATATATATATATATATATATATCATAGGTTTTTATAACTAAATCATTTTATTTTAACCCACCCCTCATTACACATTTCATTTGACATTATAGTCTACCTCTATACCCTTCCATAATTAAATTATTCCATGAGCAGGGTATTTCTCCTTGTAACCTTTATATTAAAACATGGAACATGTTATTTTCCCTTTGAGCACAATAGCCATCCACTTGTAATACTTGTTTTATTAACTTAGGTACTAAATTCACTCATAAGTATTGTTTAGACCACTGTATTGTTACGTCACAATATAAAATCCGATAACATCAAACGTATGGGCCTTTGGTAGCGAGTTGCCTCGTTCGTGTACTTCGAATTTAATATACACCTAACACTTTTACGAAGGGGATGGTTAGTAATGAAACCAACGTACGAAAAGAACCATGAGCCTCGTGCAATCCCCAAATGGATTTCGATGGTACTCACAAACATTTCTCGCATTTATGAAACTGGGATTTCTTTAATGTTTTTGTATGATATGGTTGACCCGTTCCTCAAGTTTTTGACACTTGAATCATCGATCCAAAGGATATTTATCAATATGGTGACATTTGTAGGGATGAGATGAATTAGGGTTTCACCAGGGTTTTGGGTTCATTAATCGGAAAAATTTTCACTGTATGAAAATTCTTGACTTCTCTGCTACCAAGAGTTATGTCCATCCTCCAAACCGATTTTTACACAGTGCTATGATTTCGATAGGCTGGAATGTCCACCATACCTTGCAACACAACATTCTGCCATTTGTCACACTTGTAAGTTAACGTTTCCTAGTTTTCATTATTCGCAAAATTTCAAGTTTTATGATTATATGTCAATAAGCTGTACGTGTTAATTCCTTTATTTAAAATCTAACAACATTTGTGTCTTATTCCATTATGCGAACTAGTTTGTAAGATATTTCAGTTGGTTACAGTTCTTTCTCACCATTAAACGATTGCGCCTTTACTAAATTTTCTTTCTGATGCATACTCTGTTTCAGATTTGTGCTTGGAAGGAAATGTTGAGAATGGTTTTGAGTATGACATGGATATCAGGTCTCTCCACCCCTCAACCCTTAACGTTGTTGGTTTCCCAGCTACGCCAAATCATGGAGGTCTCCACTCTTTAGCTCTGGTTTAAAATGTTATTTACAGTAGCACTCATGCTATCATACGTTTTCTAAATTTCAATTTTTTGAGGGAAAATGTAACTTAGGGTGAGTATCTAGATTCACGACCTTAGGAAATGGAATCACTTCAAGTTCGATTTGACTTTTCCAACCTGTGTTTCCACAGGTAAGTCATCTATATTGTCGAATTTCCATTTTCTCACGTTACCATTTTCCTCCCATTTTAATGTGACTGTGTTTTCTTATTATCAATTAAAATTTAGGGTTTAAGACTAATCCTATGGTTTTTGTGAATATGCAGGTAAGAAGCTTGGCTAATTTTTTGAATTTGAACTTCATATTTCTCATTTGGAATTTATCCAAGTTATACTGTGACTTCCTCTTGCCATCCAGGTTGGTCTTCAACATTTTGGAGGAGTTCATTGTTCCAACTCGAATCTAGTTGGATTTTGTTTTTATTGATATCAACCTATGTTGAAACTTGGTTCTAAATAGTTTTTCTGTATTGGCTATTTGGAGGTTCAAAAATGTAATTTATGCTTGAAATTCGGACTTCTGTTATTCTTGGTACTTATATGAACTGTGACATTAATTTCCATGGTTATACCATTACCTACCTATATTGGCTTACTCTCAGTTTCCACTGTACTATTTTATTTTATAAATGCCACTATTGAAATTCTGAATATAATATGTTCCTAAAACAAGGAATCACTTATTATCATACAATTTTTACCGGATCTAGTTCTACTCCTAAATTAGTATACATATTTTTGTTTCAATTCATACTATACAAGATTTTGTTGTTGATCCTTCCAGTTTTTAATTATGAACAGAACTATATTTTCCTTAGTAGTTTATCTTGTATCCTTTCCTTTCTATTATTTAAAAATATTAACAATAGTCTAAGGAAAATGTGTAGTTTCTTTCTGTTGGATATATATATATATATATCTTCCATTTTATTTCTTCATTTCACTTAACGTATGCAATAGGGAAATTACTAAATTCTTGCAAAATATTATATGCTATTTAGTACTATGTTATAAAGCTTATGTTGTCTCTAAACATAGATTTTTGTAAGCAGCTAAAGAAATCTAGTGTAAAAATCAAAGGATTTAATTAGCAATAAAATAGATTGTATAGTTCTTGCTATTTCTCTTTTCTATCATGCATACTTGGATTATTTCTGAAGGTTCACGTATAATGCTACTTTTAAATTTAAACTCTATTTCAGATCTTTGTTTACTCTTCATATGCTATAACAGATTTTAAATTTACTTCATTTATTTAATTATAAGCTTCCTCTACTGAAACGAGTACAATAGTATAATAATACATAACATGCCAATTATAACTTCTTTTCTACAACTTAATTTAAATTTATTTTGCAGATATATAGATAATAAAACATTTATGAGTAACATTTCCACCTACTAACTAGAAATAATAATAATAATAATAATAATAATAACTTCTCTGAGAGATACCGATCTCCAGATTTAAACCTATCATTGGTTTATACATTCTGGTAGATGGTCTCATCATATTATTCCCATACAACTATACAGATGACAGAAATTCTGTCTTATCAAAATCTGTTAAATGTATGGGTATTTGTGAATTCAGTATATTCAGAGAATAACTAACTTGTTAAAATCAATAATTGAATTACACATAGACTAAGTTCATATACAACTGAAATAAACTAGGTTAACGTGCATACCAATTGCTATGACTAGTTATTCCCAACCTTAGAGTTCTCTCTCCGTAACTCACCCCTGAGTTTAGACCTTAGCTCCTAGTGATAGCCAACCCCTTGTCTATCCCGGAGCAGCTTATTTAAGTAGTGCTTTCCCAAGCTTGTTTCCAAGTGTCTAGAAATTTAAGGATGCTTTCTTCCTGTTTTTCCTAGGCTTTCCCTCTTAGAGATACTTTAAAGATGTCTTTTCCTCTTTTTGAGATTTTTCTTCCTCTTCCCAATTTCTTTCCTCTTCATTGGGGAAGTTATATATTTATCTCCAAATCTAATATTAGAAATATTCCTCCCAAGGATTTCTGGAAGGGGTGGGAAAGTCTTATCACCTTATCCACATCCTCATGGATCTAGGTTTCAGATCTCACTTCTCAACTAGTCATTGCACACAAATTTTTTTTATTTATTTTTATTAATATGTAAAATAAATAAAAAAATTAATTCTCCATTGGGGTCCACTTCCCCTTTGGACTTATTCAGTTGTCAAGTTTAAAAATCATAGCAACTTGGGGTGTTACAACTCCATCATCGTAATGGTTTGGGTTGGGTAATATTATTGACGATTCATTCATAGCTATGGTTCATCATAACTTCAATTCAGTTTTGGGTCAATGCTACCAACTCAACTTAGTGTCACCGATATGTTCAAGAGAAGTCATCAAGTGAATACTCATCCTTCTACAATACTCATAAACCATCATTCTCATGACAATCATCCGTGAACATTGCTATATCAAGTCACATTTTGTGTTCAAAATTAGTAACTCCCATTTCATGATAAAGTGGCTTCCTCTCAATGTCAAATCATCATCCAGAAACTTCACTTAGAAAAATCATCTTCCAGTACCATGAGGCTTGTTACAACATCGACAAGATCCTCTCTTTTGGACCTTTGACCAAAAGATTTTGTATGGCGTTCGACATCAAATTATCTATTCATGCCTTATGAAATGTATTGCAATACCTTGAGAGCCTTTAACATCAATGGTGGTTCTCTCGTGCTTGATAACAAATCACATCATTGGATGGAAATCAGACGATGTCTTTCCATGTTCAACTACAAATCATATATTCGCATGGCTAGACCAGTACCCAAACGATCAAATGAATGAGATATGAAGACAATGGATGTAGTTTCATCCATCCAAGCTGCGATTTCAGGATTTTTGTACACATCATCTATATGGTGACCTTACATACATATCGTCATCCGAACATGGGCCTATATATGTAGGCATGTCTATATTGGGCAATATTCTAATGTAGACAACTTTCTGCACTATGTACATGTTATTAGATAGTTTATGTGTTGATCATGGGAATGCCTCCCTCAACAATTCATGATCAAGAGGATATATCATGATGTAATGTATTTTAATATTGATGCACATTGCCACTCCACTTTAGTTACATCCCATCACATCATAAAGAATCTCATTCAAAAAATATTTTTATTATTATGACTTCATGCTTTAGGGGGCAACTGTTATAGGTCAATTTGGGCATCATTCCCCAGGACTTGGTCAAACTGGACATCATCCCTAGGACCAATGAAATAGGGTCGATCATCCCCTATCATTTCATTTTCTACATTCCCTAAGACAATAACAAACCATTCATGACTTCTATTGCAAGGTTTCCAAGGTTTGAAGTATATGTTATATCACTTATGAGCTTACCAACACTGCCTCTGAAGGGACTAACTGCATTGCATATGCATCTCCCTCCATTCAAGGGTGATTTGCAAAGCACTTCTCGACATTCAAGAGTGCATTGGTCAAATGGGAGCGAAATTCTCATTGTTTCGAAATCTCCACATGGCCAATGCCTTTTAGAAGAGTCCACATGTGTCAAAATTCGAATCCATGTGTCCATCTAACACCTCTGAGATTTGGAACATGTCTTTCCTATTATTAGAAATTCATTGATTGAGAAACTACCATCATTTGCCCTATAAATTGAGCACATATCCTAGTGCTAGGAAAGGAAGAAATTTGGTAAATAAATGTTGTTGGATTCTCAATTGAGAGAGTGAAAGGAGTGATATGTTGCTCATGAGATATTGATAATGATGAGGTTGGGATGATGCTGGAGGTGGTGACATCAAATCGATCATTGATTGTAACCTCCCCCTTCTACTCATTAATAAAGATTGTTGTTCATTTTCCCATATATGTATCTGTCTATGTTTCTATTTCTTATATGATGGATTCTGAACTGATATATATGTTTCATGTTCAATCGATTTAACTGATTAAGATAAATAGGCATCTTTATATTGCAATCTCTTTGTTGTTTAGTGTTTATAATTGTAGAAACTAGTCTCGCGATCTAAGTTGGATTGGAAGCTACAAAAAATGCCACATAACAAGAATAAGAAGCGCTTGGAGAAAGTGTCTATAAATTCTTTGATTTGTTGTTCTAAATGTGTAGCACCACATTTAGGGAATTTTATTTATCCATAGTTCATAATTCTGCATAACAGACATGAAAGTTGTTTACTTAGTTCCTTGTATCTTTGGTACTCCCTATATTGGGGAAACAGGTTGATCCATTAGACACAAAATTGAAGAGAACAATGCAGAAATTAGGCACCATTGATCGTGCACTTCAGTGCTTGCAGAACATGGGGAAAAATGGTGTCACCATGTATGCATTGAGGTTTCCAAAGTCATTGCTAGGGTTGATCACTTCCACCATAGGAAGCTGAGGGACGGTATTGAGATTGGGAGGCATGCTAAGAACTTCAACAAGGATGATGGGTGGAAATTGAGTAAGAGTTGGACTCTAGCTCTCTCTAAGTCATTTATCCCCCCGCGATGGGTTGCTGGTCGCATCTGTTCTTGTTTTCTTTCTTCCGTTTTGGTCATTGATTTTGTTTTTCTTTGTTCATTATCTTTCCTTTTATTTAGTTATATTATAGTTTGTCTTTGTTCGTTATCTTTCCTTTTATTTAGTTATATTATATTTTATCTTTGTTCATTATCTTTCTTTTTATTTAGTTATATTATATTTTATTTTACTTTCCTAGGTTTTATAATAATCAATATTTTTAAAACTTTTATTAAATAAATTAATAAAATTTAAAACTTTTAAATATTTAAAACGTTTTTAAATTAATAGCTATTATTAAATTATTTTATTTTTATTAACATATTTATTAATAATTAACCCCTTTAAAAATCCATGAAAATAGTTCATACTAACATATACAACCTATTTGGATGGCTTCAGCTAGGGTTTCTGTTTGTGCTCTGCAAAACCTGGCCGCCGCTACGGCTGTCGACCTTGGAGGTTCAGTCTCAGCAAGGGCGCCTCTTGATATCGATGCAGCTACACTCACAACAACTCTCACTGTTTCTGAGATAGCCCTCACATCCGTTCTCGCTGCCTCTGAGGCAGATGGTGGTTCAAAACCTCCCGCAGCACGAGTTGCTGCAACGGTGCTTTCCATCAGCCTCGAGTCCTGACACCCAGTTTCAAGGGATGGCAAACTTATTCTATGAGACGGGCTCATACAAAAGGAACCCATGGAAATTGGCAAGTATCGATCTGGGGTATACAGCCGGCTACTCTATCCGGAACAACCCACCTTTGGAATTGAGGACGCCACTAAGAATACTGCCCATGGCCATTCTGTTGTGGACATGAAGATCTACCGCCCTTGGGAAAGGAAGATAGCTGGAAAATGCAAGGGTTCCCAAGGGCCTTTGGTTTTCAATGCTGTTGGCGATGGGACTAGATCTGGTCTCAGATCCGTAACTTTGGAACAATTTTTTGCTGCCTATGGCAAGAAATCTGAGATCGGCCTCTCGATTTCTGCTCCACCTCTGATGAGAACAGAGGAGCCATGGTTCGAACAGCTGAACCTCCTGCCGGTTCGTATAATAGAAGGAGCAGAGATGATGCAAGATGGGAATCGGAAGGGCACCCCTCAAGCGACTTCTTCAGAAATTTATTCGACTATGTACACTCAGCATAGCTCACCCTCAGGCTTTCAAATCTAGATCTTACTTCTTTCAAGCAAAACGCTATTTCTTTGGGTGTCGACCTCAGATCTGGTGCTTAACCTCCTGCGAGAGCTTGAGCTCAGGTTGGGTATCCCCACAGCCCTGCTAAGATTGACTTACGAAGGTAAACAGCTCAACGACTCTCTACCCTTGTCTCGTTACAGTATTGAAAGAGATGCTTTAGTGATGCTCACCTTATGTCTGCGACGAGGAGCATCTGGGCAGACCTCATCGGCCCCTGCTTTCTCCTATAAAGATGCGGTTCATGCACAATCCTCCAATAAGACTGCCAAACCAGCTAAGGTTCCCAAGCCTTTCTTGGTGGATAAAATGGAAGAAACTCCTTCCATTGAAATCTCTCATCCATCTCTGGATGATCAATATCAGTTGTTTGTAGAAACAACCATCATCTGCAGATTTAACGGACTATGGCCTCGTACTGCCGATCTATACCAGTGGCTCCACTCCAATTGGACCAACAACTGAAAGGTCTTCTTTTGCTCGAAAGGATTCTTCATTGTCACCTTTTCCTCCAGTGATGATTACAAAAAAGCCTTAACGGGAGGCCCTTGGTTTTGGGGATCAGCGGGACTTTTCCTCACCCCCTGGTTCCCTGATTTCGACCCCTCTTCGGCTGTCATCACCAAGCTTCCCATTTGGGTCCGCCTTCCGAATCTCCCTGCTCATCTATGGCATTTCGTTGTCTTCCAAGGGATTGGGGATACATTAGGACGCTTCCTGGCAATGGATACCTCTCGAGGGGAAAAAGGAATATATACTTTTGGCCGAATATGCGCAGAAATAGACATTAGTAAAGGGCTGCATGATAAGATCAACCTCAAAGTTGGGGATTTTCATTGGACACAAACCTTAGACTATGAGAACACTGCTTTCGGATGTCTCCATTTCCATCAGACGGGGCATCTTCAGAATAATTGTGCGACATTCCTTGACAAAAAGAAGAATATCCCGTGCAAATCCAAATCCAAGAACTGGAAACCATGTGATAGACCTCCAATGGATGACATTTATTCCTCTAGCTCTGATGAGGAGGACATAGAGGTGGAAGGGGAAAATCAGGACCTCCTGAGGGACGTGCCCCCAGCACACCTAGCGGATTCTGCTGCTCCTCCGACTTCACAGAAGCTCTCTGATGAGTCTTCATCCTCAGATTCAAATAAGGAGACTCCTCCTTCTGTGCAGAATAGTCTGTAGGTGGTTTCAGTCCAGCCAGATCACAATGGCTGGGTCACAGTTAGTAAAAAGAAAGGGAACAAATGTCGATTGGGAGACTCTCCCCATTCCGGGTTGACTCCCTAGTCTAGTTCTTTTTTTTTTTCTTCTTGTCATCTTTTGCTTCTGCTGTGGATGTTCATTGGGACCGAGGTTGATATTTTATCATTTCCGCCCCCCTTGCTCTCATGCTTCGCTTCTATCCAAGCTTTGATTGTACTATATTTCTCTACTTAATAGAATTATTCTTACTCAGAAAAAAATAAAATAAAAAAATTAACCCCTTTATATTCTTCTTTGTCCTTTTTTTTAATTTTTAATTTTATTTGTTCCTCGATTTGCATTAATAAGTATTTTAAAACATTTAGTATAATAAATTAAAAAAAAATTCTTAAATAAATATTTATTCTTACATTTATTATCCTATTATAATAAAAAAATATAGTGGTTATATGAACATATTCAACCCCTTTTTAATAAAATAATTCTTAATAAATAATTAATAAACAATATTTATTATTAATCCATAATAATTAACTAACTAATAACGGCTAATTTATGCTAGTTTTTAAGGGCTATCGCTTCATAATTATGCATTCATATTTTCTTTTTCACCTTGTGAGGATGAACCACATTAAATGGGTTGAAACATCAATACAATCCTTATGATGTGATTAATGTGAAAAAACATTTATCGAAATTATAAATAACAAAAGTCTTAGGTCAAACAAAATGTAATTTTATTATATATATTTTTTTAATTTATTATTTTTTAAAAATCAAATTTTCATGTTTTCAAATTTGAAATTCACTTTTAAATGGTAATAAATAAATACATTAAATATATAATAAAATATATGTTCTAGAGTTCATAATGGAAATTTTTTAGAGCATTTATATTATGCACATTTCATACTCATTCATATGACATCAACAATTTCTTACTATATTTATAATAAATTTGATCATAAATATGAAAGAATTAAAATACAATTATAATAATAATATTATAATATAACCTAAATTCACATAGTTAACAATAACACTATTTTTAGATAAAATATTTTTTCCAAAATTTAATTACTAAATTTAAATTTATATATAAATAATTCAATTTATATTGTAATAAATAAATATAATAAATATATAATAAAACATCTTCTAGATTTCATAATGGATTTTTTTGTTTGAGAATTTGTATTATACACATTTCATACCCAATCATATGATATCAACAATTTCCTATTATATTTATAATAAAATTGACCATAAAAGATGTTGAAAAAATGGTTAAAAGACGAAAGAATTAAAATAAAGTTACAATAATAATCCCTTTACCACTTGATCTATGGTAATATTTTGAAGTTTTTGTGAGTAATTTGGCATTGAAATAATTATTTTGATCAGGTAAAAATAAATGATTTATAGAGATGTTTTTTTTTTTTTTTAAATAAATCTTTGCATTTTATATTTTTTTTTTTTTCTGAGTAAGACTAATTCTATTAAGGAAGAAAACATATGGTACAATCAGAGCTTTGCAGATAAGCAAAGTAAAGAAGCAAGGGAGCCGGAAATGATGAATTATCAACCTCGGTCCCAAAAACAACCATGGAAAAAGCTAGGAGGCTACAAGGTGAACTGAAAAACAGAGAGCTAGACAAAGGGGTCTACCCAGAGTGGGTAGAAGCTTCCAAACGACATTTTTTCACTTTCTTCTTGCTGACTTTAATCCAGCCATTGTGACTTGGCTCAACAGGAACTAGTTGTAGATTGTTCTGCCGTGAAGGAGAGGTCTCCTTATCTGAATCAGAGGAGGAGGGCTCATGTTTATGTTTCTGCGTGATCGGAGATGCCAAAGGAACCTTAGGGCAGTCCAAGGGGGAGTCCTCCACGTGCCCAACATTGTTTTCATCTGCTTCTTTTTCTTCCTTGTCCGAGCTGAAGGAGTCTATATCATCCATGGGGGGAGGGTCACATGGTTTCCAGCTTTTCGATTTGGATTTACCTCTTTTATTCTTTTCTTTACCGAGAAACGTGGCACAGGAGTTTTGGAGGTGCCCTGTCTGATGGCAATGGCGACACCGAAAGGCAGTGTTCTCATAGTCCAAGGACTGAGTCCAATGAAAGTCCCCGATTTTGAGATTGATCTGATGAGGGAGCCCTTTGCTGATGTCTATCTCTGCACAAATTCTGCCAAAGGTGTAAATTCCTTTCTCCCCTCTTGAGGTATCCGTGGCCAAGAAGCGGCCTAAGGTATTCCCAGTCCCCTGGAAGACTGCGAAGTGCCAGAGATGTGCAGGGAGGTTTGGTAGTCTAACCCAAATGGGAAGCTTGGTGATGACAGCTGTGGAAGGGTCGAAATCTGGAAACCATGGGGTAAGGAAGAGCCCTGCCGATCCCCACCAGGGGCTTTCCGTAAGAGCTTTCTTATAGTCTTCATTGAAGGCAAAGACCACAATGAAAAAACCTTTCGAGCAGAAGAGGACCTTGCAGTTGTTGGTCAAGTTGGAATGGATCCACTTGTAGAGGTCTTCTGATGGAGGCCATAGTCCATTGAACCTGCAAATCAAGGCTTTTATATTTATATTAAAAAATTGGTTTTATATTATTTTGATTAGATAAAAGTAAATGATTTATAGAGATGTTTTTTTCTTTTTCAAGTATAAAAGGTTTAGATTTCACATTTAAAAATTGGTATTCAATGATAAGTGAAGCCATATAGACCCCTTAAAATTCAAACATACTTGAAATGACAGCACCATCAAATTAATAATATCATCAGCAACAGATACAAAGAAATTCAGGCACTGGATCATCAACACCATGGTTATAGACGTGACTATAGTGGACTTCAGTATACACACAAAATGAAAACAAAAATTTTCAAACATAACAACTATCGAGTTATTCGTTTCCATTAAAATACTGAAACATTAAATAAAGTAATATTTAAAAGAGCTTTCTCCCATAGAGAAGCTAAATCTATAAGAAGAGACTACCTACACAGCAACAAAATTCACATGAGAAGCTATAACGAAGATGAATTAAAACCAATTCCATACCATAAAACAACTACAACTTTGTGCATCATAAGTTTACTTGCGTGAAAGTACCAACCAAAAAAAAAGGAAACCAAGAAATAAGTCCACCATCCACTTCACCTTAGATAGCATGCAACAAATGAACAACCCACGTAGATGACCACATAATCCCATATCACAAAATATAGAAACTTTAAATTACCTGGTACCAAAATTATCACAGAGAATAATTGCTAATGAAGAATTTTTCGATCTACAAAATCCGACAATCAAAATTATCAGAGAAAAAAAAAACTTCCATATAATATCTTTTAGGAAGAAACACATTGTAGTTCTATGCCGGTTTATCCTCGAAATTGCGATGGAACTCATAAAATGAAACCTCCTCCTATATCTTCCAGTAGATTGTATCCATTTTTTCCTTAAAAAAAATCAGAATTAGAGAAATAATGACGATCCCCTACCTCCTTATTTTCCACAATTAAAATCTCCTTCCTCGCTTCCATAGGAACAACATCAAACATTGAATCCACTGAATTCAAACGGACAAGGGCGAACCCTTTTCTGCCCTATGTGACCTCTACTAATAAAATCAGATGAGGGATGATAAGGGATACCTAGAAAACCAAAGTTGAAAACAATGAATTAGAGAAATCATTACGGTCCCCTACTTCCTTATTTTCTACAATTAAAATCTTCTTTATATGAGGGATGATAAGGGATACCTAGAAAACCAAAATTGAAAACAATGAATTAGAAAAATAATGACGGTTCTCTACCTCCTTATTTTCCACAATTAAGATATCCTTCCTGGCTTCCATAAGAACAACACCAAACGTTGAATCCACTGAATCATAGGCACAAGGGCGAACCCTTTTGTGCCCTATGCGACCTCTATTAATAAAGTTAGATAAGGGATGATAAGGGATATCTAGAAAACCAAAGTTGAAAACAATTATGCTATTACCAAAAGACTACTTTAGAACCAAAATCGGAAAAGATTGTCCAATCCACTCCACTCTATAATTATAAGAAAGTAGAAACACTTTGGAGGATCTGGAATAATGGGACAGGACTCCATTAACCTAAATGAAGGTTGCAACTCCTGAAATAACCATCTAACTTAAAATTCATTAGTAACTCACACTATAGATTACTATTCAAAACTACAGACACCAACCAGACGAGACTCGAAGACTACTACCCAGATACCCAAAAAAGAACCGAGTGATACCACGACAAAAACATACAAAGCTAGACAGACCCTAAACAAAATAATCTTCAATAATTGACTGAGAAACTTCAGTAAATCAAGGAATGAATATAAAATCCCCACATGCCCAAACTTAAACTTAAAACATAGAACTAGTAAACACCATATACGAATTAAGAACAACAATTTCCATAATGATCCCACACCTATAATATCCCTCCCTCCATGGTTGTAATGTTTGTTTTGTTTAGACTAAATTATGGAGGAAAACCCCGGAAGTACATTGGAATATATATGCAAATGAATAGTCTATTAATAAATAAATAATAGATAAATAAATGGAAATCAAGTGATTTGGTATGAGACACGGATCACCTTTAATATCCCTCCATTGTTGTAATGTTTGTTTTGTTTAGACTAAATTATGGAGGAAAATCTGGGAGTAGATTGGAATATATATTGTAAATTAATAGTTTATTAATAAATAAATAAATGGAATTCAAGGTTTTTGGAATTAGACGTTTCGGAAATTTAAAGAAAGTAAAAAAAAAAATTATTGGCAAATGAGATTTGGATAATTATTTGATGATAATAATTCTAGATGAAATTCTAGATAACTTTAATGGATGGGAGAAAAAAAATCATTGGGTTGTTTAGCTGGAGAAAGGATGCTGGGAGAGAAAAAACCATTGAGTTTCTTAGCTAGAGAAAGATGCTAAGCTTGGATAAGTATAAAGCGCTTGGATAAGTATAAAGCATGACGAAATATAAATAGAGCATAAAGCATGGCAGGATATAAAATAAAGCTTTAAAGGAAAAGCTTAAGAAACTAGTTGTGGAAGACCATAAAAGTGAGGGGTTATTAAGGCAAACATACATCATGGAAGAAAGGTTTGAAATAACAAGAAAATGAATCAATAGTGATTATTGAAACTATTCATGGGTGAGCTAGAGGAAGAAGTTCTATTCAGGGGTGAACTAGAGGAAAAAGTTCTAGATTGAATGCAAAGAGATGTGAAATTCCCTAGTATCTCTAAGATGAATTGATGGGAAATAATGGTTATTTAATTCTCTCATTAGAAATTATTATATAAATGTCATATTTCATAGTTTTATATTGTAATAAATTAGCTCTCTAGAAGGATTAAATCTTCTTTAGAGGTGTAGATATCATGGAATAGTGATTTAGTGGCTTGAAATCCTAATTAGGTAGGAGATGGACTTTATTTTTTTTTATTGATATACATGCATCGTTTTGTTTAAAAATGAGTTAGACTGAATAAAATTCTATCTATATGATGCCTGCAGTTTTTTCTAGCTAGCTTATTTGTGAATAGAAAAGGAGGGATATAGGTCATTATCATTATATCTTGTATAATAATTCTCAAAGGAAATATGAGTAATGAAAATATAGAAATCAATACTCCGCTTTAATTTTGTTCTATGTATTTAAATTAGCACAATCACATTTATCAATGTGGTTGATATAGGGTGATAGGCTAATCACATATACAACCACATCCACATTATTAAATGTTGTTGATATAAGCTTATAGGCATTTATCAATCACATTAATAATTATTACATGTATAGTATTAATGTGGCTATTAGAGATTGATTATTTGTAACTATTAATTAGTATATATATATAATGACTAATATATATTTATTAACATATTAATATTATTATCAATATCTTTTACACATAATGATATATTTATGAATAATTCCAACATATCAATATTAAACTCAAATATTAAATTATTTAATATTAGTCTTAATATTATAAAATCCAACATTATAAACCCTAATGTTAATACTATATCCTTAAGATTGATATTATAAACATTACCATAAATATTTTAAACTATAGGATTAATATCACGATTAATACAATAACTAACTATTTTAAACCATATGATTAATATCACTACTATAAAGGGTGATATCAAAAAGACCTAATATTATATACCCAATATTAAAAGCTCAACATTTGAGATGTTCATACTAAATGCAATATTAAAAACTCAAAATAAAAAACTACAATATAAAAAATCAAAGGCATTACTATTATGAACCCATAGGGAAATAAATGATAGGGTCTAATATTAAAAAAACAAGGGGAAAAGAAACACGAGGAAAATTATTAAACCCTAAGATTAAGAGTAATAAACAAAAATGATTAATAAACCCAAAGGAAAATAAATCCAAGAAATTAATATTATAAACCAAAGGGAAAATAAACACATGGGAAAATTATTGAACCCTAATATTATTAATAATAAACCCAACATATTATAAACATTACCATAAATATGAAAGGATTATCCTGAACTCCTAGCATCCTTCTAAACAATTCAAACTTTACACGCCCAAGAGGCTTAGTAAATATATCAGCCATATTGTCACACGTTTTACAATATTCAACAAATATCTCTTTTGAATGTAGTTTCTCTCGAAAAAAATGGAACCGAGTATCGATGTGCTTGGTGTGCTTGGTATTTTTATGAAAGACTGGATTGTATGCAAGCTTGATGGTACTCTGGTTGTCAGTTTTGATGATAGTTGATTCTTTCTGTTCTTCTCCTGCATCGTTGAGAAGTATTCTCAATGAGATAGCTTCACATGTGGCTGCACACAATGCTTGGTACTCAGCCTCACATGAAGATAAGGCTACAGTGCTTTGATTTTTGCTGCTCCATGCTATGACCCTGGATCCAATGCTGAAGGCATAACCTATGATATACCTTCGATCATCCAAGTTACCTGCCCAATCTAAATCTGAAAAACCAGCTAGAGTAATATCATAAGTGTCAGTGTACAAAATACCATAATTACTAGTACCACTAAGATACCTCAACACACTTTTTGCTGCGACGCAGTGAATTTCGAGTGGTTTTGACATGAACTGGCTCAACGTACTAACAGAGTATGCCAAATCTGGTCTAGTTGTAGTAAGATATATCAAACTGCCAACTAGCTATCTATACATAGTGGCATCCACCTCTTTAGTACCATCATTACTGCTCAACTTTAAGTTCTGCTGCAATGGTGTTGGTGTTGATCTACACTGCTCCATTCTAAACTTTTCCAGCAAGCTTCTGGCATACTTCCCTTGAGCAAGAAAAGTTTGTCCAGAATCTCTCCATACTTCCAATCCCAAACAGTAATGGAGATTTCCGAGATATTTCATCTCAAACACTTGTAACATCTGCCATTTGATTTCTTTGATCAGATTGTTAGCATCCCCTGTTATGATCATATCATCTACATACAAAGAAATCAAAATAATTTTCCTCTGTTTATTAAACTTGGTATACAGATTTGGATCATTCAAGCTCCTATGAAAGCCATGTTGTACAAAAAATGAGTCAATCTTCTCAAACCACGACCTGGGTGCTTGTTTTAAACCATAAAGTTCCTTTTTCAATTTACAAACAAGATGTTCCTGCCCCTTTTTCACAAAAACTTTAGGCTGAACTAAATAAATTTCTTCTTTCAAGTCACCATTCAAAAATGCAGACTTAACATCTAGCTGGTGTAGCTGCCATTTATGTTTTGTTGCTAAGGAAATTAGCATTCTAATGGTGTTTAATTTGGCTATAGGAGAAAAGGTGTCATCGAAATCTATTCCCTCTTGCTGTGAGTAACCCTTTGCTACCAGTCTAGCTTTAAGTTTTTCTATATTCCCATCTGCATTTATTTTAGGTTTTTATAGCCATTTGCATCCTATGTGGGTTTTACCATCAGGAAATTCAACCAGATCCCAAGTATGGTTTTTATTAATTGATTCAATTTCCTCATGCATTGCAGCCCTCCATGCATCAGATTGACATGCTTCTTCATAATTTTCAGGTTCTACAATGTTTAAAATTTTTGTCATTAATGCATAGTCTTTAAATTTGGATGGTAATTGAGTCTTCCTACTTGATATCCTTGGTAGGGGACTTACCTCAAATCTGTATATTTCAGCCTTCTCCGGGCTTGCATCATTGATTACATTACCTTTTACTTCTTCTTCTTGTTTCTGCTCTTGTTCTTCATCATCCTTACTATTTTCTTCCATTAGAAATGGAATGTGCCAATCATTATTACAGTCATCCTTTCCTTCTTCAACCTGTTCATGAAATATGACATCTCTGCTTGCAAAAACCTTATGAGTCACAGGATTAAATAACTTATATGCTTTGAACTCAGTGCCATATCCAACAAAGATACATTTCAGGGCTTTAGGATCTAACTTCTTCCTATCTGCCTTAGGTATATGAGCGTAAGCTTTTGACCCAAATATTCTTAAGTGACTCACTGCTAGTTTGAATCCAAATAATGCTTCAAAAGGGGTTTTGAAGCCTAAACATTTAGTAGGACTCCTATTTTTTAAGTAGACAGCAGTGTTAATAGCTTCTGCCCAAAAACCATTTGATAGACCCTTACCTTGAAGCATGCTCCTTGCGCACTCCACAAGAGTTCTGTTCTTTCGCTCTGCCACTCCATTCTGCTGTGGTGTGTGAGGCACTATAAACTGTTGAACAATCCCATGTTGCTTGCAGAAATTCATGAACTCTCCCAGCCTGTATTCTCCCCCTTGATCTGAGCGGAGAATTTTTATTCTTTTTCCTATCTGGTTTTCTACCATAGATTTAAACTCTTTAAAATACTGAAAGGTCTTACTCTTTTTACTTAGAAAGTATATCCATGAGAACCTAGTGCAATCATCTGTAAATAAGAGAAAGTAATATGCACCTCCTAGTGACCTAGTCTGCATAGGTCCGCATATGTTTGTATGCACCAGTTCTAAAATATCTCTTTCCTTTCTATTAACATGCAAAGGGAACTCTTCTCTATGCATTTTCCCTAATGCACATCCATCACAATCCAACTGAACATTATGGAAAACAGGGAGTCCATCGACCATACCTTTTCTTTGAAGTAGGACGAGGTCTTGCAGATTAAGATGGCCGAATCTCTGGTGCCAGAGATTTTCTGCTCTCGATCCAGTTGCAACCATCGCTTGCTGTGGCGTACTTTTCACATCTAGTCTGTACAGGCTCCCCACGCGCACTCCTGTTGCAACTGTTTCCATCTGGCTATCCTTTATGACACAGTTAGTCTTAAAGAATTGAACTTTCATGTCCTGATCAGTGATCATAGATACAGAGACCAATTTTTTCTTAATTCCGGGCACATACAATACATTTTTAAGGTGTCTAATGTCACCACTAGGTAACTTTACTGGAATATGACCATATCCTTTGATCTCAATATCCGCTATCATCTCCTAAATAGATTTTATACCCACATGAAGTTTCTTCAAGACATTCAAACCATTCCTTCTTACCTGTCATATGTGAGAATGCACCAAAATCGACATACCATATGTCGTCCTCATCTCCCTTTGAAGCTGAAAGGGCACAATCAGCTGTAAATAGTCGAAGTTCATGGCTATGGTCCTCATCTTCCTCAACAAATTATCCTTTGTGCTTTCTCAGTTTATTTCTTGCTTCGTCTGCCTGCCTCTTATAACATTCTTTAATCTGATGACCAGGTTTTCCACAGTAAAAACATTTCTTGCTGGGAAAATTATTAGCAGACATACCTTTAAACAGACTCTTTTGAAACGTGTTGGCTCCTTTCTGCTGTTGTGGTTGTTGTTGCTGATGTGGCTGCTTCCCTCTATACTGTCGCCTTTTGGCCATCAGAGCAAGATCATTGCTCTGTGTTTTCAAATTTTGTCTTCGCTCTTCTTCTTGTAGCAGAATCCCTGTCAGCTCTTCAAACACAGGGGCTTTCTCCCTCGTTGCCAGTCTAGTGATGAACATCTGATATTCATCTGTCATTCCGTTCAATGTGATCGTGAACAGATCTGAATCAGAAACTTTATCTCCGATATCTCCCAATCTGTCCTTCAGGTCTTTAACTCTAGCAATGAATCGAACATCGAACTCATTCTCCTCCATCTTCATTGCAAATAGCTTTCCTTTGAGTGACAAGACACGGTCTGTATTCTACGTCTGGTATAGGTTCTTCATCATCGTCCAAATGTTAGTGGATGATTTATAGTCTCTAATATGCAGGATGATATTGTCCTTGACGAACATCTTCAGTATGACCTTTGCTTTGGTCTCCCTTTTATCCCAGTCTTGTTCTTGTGCAGCTGCTCCTGGTCTCAACTCATTTCCTATAACGATCAACCACGCATTTGTGCTTTCAAGTAATGTCTATATCTTGAATTTCTAGTTGGTGAAATTAGATCCATCGAGTTTGCCAGACTCGTGGAGATACAATTCTATACTGTTATTCATATTGGACTGATAAAATTTCTGATCCTCTGATGAATAATTCTACCCAATTGAACAATTGCAGGATACTAAAAAAAAATCATGACATACCACATCTTGACCACTGTCTTGCTGAGAAAAAAATTTCGTACCTTCAATATGCCACCAACAGGCAATCTGATCTGCCTCCTCCGGGCGAATCAGAAACTTCACTGCGCCACCACCGGGCAAGTCTGATCTGCTGCCACCGAGCAAATCAGGAACTTTAATGCACCACCACCGGGCAAGTCCGATCTACCACCACCGGGCGAATTCAGAACTTCAATGTGCCACCACTGGGCAAGTCCGATCTGCCACCACCGGGCGAATTTGAAACTTCAATGTGCCACCACCGGGCAAGTCCGATCTGCCACCACCAAGAGAATTCAGAACTTCAATGTGCCACCACCGGGCAGGGCCGATCTACAAAAAAAAATTTGCACACTTTCCCAAAAAAATAGAGGTTGGCTCTTCTTCGATGCGAAAAATCCGTGCCCAAATCAAAATGCGTGTATCTCTCAACACTGGCGCTACTTTTGCGTGTACTTCCATGCCAATAGCGTATTTTGGCGTGCTGACGCGCTTATCTCCTTCAAACCCGCGCCAATGGCGCGACTGTTCACGAAAAAACCACGCCAATCCTTTCTCCCGCTCAGAGATGATCAGTCATCTGAGGCCTGTGTTTCAGGTGTTACTGCAGTCCACATGATTCTGCGAAAGCTTCTATGTACTCACAGCCACTACAGTGCTGTAATCAATGATGCTAAAAAAAATAAAGTAAATAAGGCTCTCCCTACTCTGTGCTCTGATACCAAGATAAAAATCACACTGAATTGAAAAAAGGAGTTGCAGCTCACAGGTGAGTACTGCACCTGGAGACTGCACTCAAATAGAGAGAACACTCTGAGTTTACTCTTCATTCATGAATGAGAAATTACATCATTAAGTACAACACTAGGAATTAGGAAGTTGCAAACAAACTCCTAAATTATAGGAACTAATCCTAAACTAAGGAGATACGTTACAACTTGTGTAACCATTTCACCATTAATATAAAATAATATTAATTATTTTCAACTAGAAAGACCTAATATTATATACCCAATATTAAAAGCTCAACATTTGAGATGTTCATACTAAATGCAATATTAAAAACTCAAAATAAAAAACTACAATATAAAAAATCAAAGGCATTACTATTATGAACCCATAGGGAAATAAATGATATGGTCTAATATTAAAAAAACAAGGGGAAAAGAAACACGAGGAAAATTATTAAACCCTAAGATTAAGAGTAATAAACAAAAATGATTAATAAACCCAAAAGAAAATAAATCCAAGAAATTAATATTATAAACCAAAGGGAAAATAAACACATGGGAAAATTATTGAACCCTAATATTATTAATAATAAACCCAACATATTAATAAACCCAACTGAAAATAAATCCTAGGAGTTAATATTATAAACCCAAATGAAAATAAGCCTAAAAGAAAAATATTAAACCTTAAGATTAATAAAAATGAACCCAAAATATTGATATTATAAACTTAACCAAAAATAAATTAAACGGAAAACACTAAACCCTAGGATTAAAATTTTACATTATTAATAAGAAAAATGTGATACATCATGATATTTAACGTTAATACTAAATTTAATATTTTAAACCATAAGGCCATTAAGCCCATTATTATAAGAAATAAGATTAATATTATAAAGTCTAATAATAATGATAAAAACCAAATAGTGAGATTAGTATTATAAACTTTAATAACAAACTCAAATATCAATGATATAAAGTGTAATGATTAATCCTATAAACTTCTAGGAATAATAAACCCAATGGATTAATAAATTGTTAGCCTTATTAAACCTAAAAGATTAATATTAATATATAAACCCTAAAATACAAAACTAAATATTATAAACTCCAATATTGAAAACTGAACATTTCAAACTTTTATAATAAATACAATATTGTAAACCCAATGGATTAGTATTATACAACTTAACATTATATATTTTAGGATTGTAAATTCAAAGAAATAATTTTATAAATTCAATAAAGTGACGTTGGTATTAATCACATAAAATTAAATATAATATAATTACAAATATTTATAATTAATAATTAAAATTGATATAAATATTAACATTAAAAATGAATAATTATAATATTAATAATATTAATAATTATTTGTTATTAATTATAAATTATAATAATTATTAATTCTTAATAGTTCCTAATTACTAGTAATTAGTAATTATTATTAATATTTATAAATTATTAAATATCAATTATCAATAATAATTATTATTTATTTATTATTATAATAATTAATAATTAATATTTATAAAAGGGATAAATGTTATAAACCAAATAGATTGATATTATAAACCCAAAGGATGAATATTATAAACCGAAAAGATTATTCATATTAAAAATCAAACAAATTAAAAACCCAAGGGATTAATAGTAAAAGCCTAAGAGATTATTAAACCCACACTATCAAAATTACACACCTAAGGAATTATGAATATTATAAACACAAAAATTGATATTATAAACTTTAGGGATTTCTAACATAAGCTGTCAATAAACCCAAGGGATTAATGAACCCAACTAATTATTAATATTCTAAACCAAAATTACTAAAAACGAAAGGGATTAATGAACCGAGCTAATTATCAGTATTATAAACCGACAAGATTAGTAATTTTTTTTTTTTAATTATAACTCTTCCGGGACATCACATAATAATTTTAAGGGACCGACGCGTTTTGAACTACTAACAGTCCAAAATTAAGATTAAAAATAAAATTAACCCAAACTTATAAAAATTAAAAATGGTTAAAATAAATAAATAAATAAATAAAAATAAAAATAAAATAAAATAAAATAATAAAAATATAAAAAGAACGAAACACCTAAATACCCTCACCTTAAAATCACAAGTTAAAATAGAAAATCAGAACTAAAAACTAAATTAACACCTCTTTCAAAAAATAGGGTAAACATGAATCAAATAAAAAGTCAAAAAGTCAAAGTAAAAAATTATAACTAAATAAAAAATATAAAAATAAAAATACAAATACAAAGAAAAATAAAAATGAAATAGAAATAAAAATAAAAATAAAGGATTTAATGTATAAATAAATTAATAAAAAACAAATACAATTAAAAACTAGAACTAAAATACAATTAAAAATAAAATAAAATATTTTTATTCTTAAATTATACCTAAAAGAAAAATATAAATAATTACATAATAAAAAAGGAATAAAAAGGATATAGTCAATAAACAAAAATAAAAATACAAATACAAATAAAAATAAAAATAAAGGATATAATGAATAAATAAATTAATAATTAAAATCTAGAATTAAAATACAATTAAAAATAAAATAAAAATAAAACAAATTATTTTTATTTTAAATTATACCTAAAAAAAAAAATATAAATAATTAGAGAATAAAATAAAAATAAAAAGGATTTAGTCAACAAATAAAAATACATTGATAAATAAATAAAACTAAAAACTCGATTTAAAATAAAATAATAATAATAATAATAAATTATTTTTATTTTATTTGAATAAAAAAATATTTAAAAAAAAAAAAATTCAAAGAATGAAAAAGGGAAAACCCTTATAGGGAGTGAAGAGATGGAATCCAAAAACTTCTAACTTTCCATCCATCATCACTATTCAACGTACAGGGCCTCTTCTCAATCTTAATCGCCTCCCTAAATTTTCAGTGATGGAAATGGTAAACCCTAGCAAGGACTCTAGCGTCTTCCATACAGATATGATGCTTTGTCTTCTCAGCATGCTCAGCTAGCACTGAGGACTTGGTTCTACCATGCCTAATATCTATAGAATGCTCCTGAATCCTTTTATTAATCAAACGACCAGTTTCACCAATGTAGGGATTCCCATAGGAGCACGGGATCAAATAAACACCTTTCATGCTTTTTGGGCCCAACTAGTCCTTAACCAATTTAAGGGAACACTGAATGGTGTTTAAAGGTTTAAAATAAGACGAGATCCTATGCTTCCTTAAAATCCGAGCGATCTTGTCAGTAGTACCTTGAATAAAAGGTAAATGAGCTTTACCAATAACATCATCCATTATCTTTTTATGTCTAGGACCTTTGCTCGCATTCATGAAAGCCTTCAAACCCTGACTTTTGCTATAACCATTTTCTCCGAAGACCCTAAGGAGATGGGCTTTCTCTTCATCCAAATGATCATCATTAGAAATTCTAAGAGTTCTCGTAGCTAAATTATTCAGAAACCCAAGTTTTCGAGGAGGAAAATGATGAGAATTAGAATGCAAATACTGCTCTGTGTGCATCTTTTTCTGAAAAACACAGTGCGAGAAAGAGCCATTATTATTTCTCTAAATGAGAACATCAAGGAAAGGAAGGCTCCCATCATTCTCTATTTCCATAGTGAACTTAATGGAGTTAGATTGATTATTCAAGTGCTGATGAAAAGCCTCTAATTCATGACGCCCATGAGACCAATTGATGAAAGTGTCATCCACAAAGTTCTTCCAAATCTTTGGTTTCAAAGGAGTAGACGCCAAAGCTCTAGATTCAAAATCTTCCATAAATAGGTTGGCCACCACTCGCGAGAGCGAGGAACCCATGGTGACACCACATGTTTGCTCATAAAATTCTCCTTCAAAACAGAAAAAGGTAGAAGTGAGACAAATTTGTACCAAATTAGCAGTATCAGGATCAATGATACGCCTGCTAACTTCTACTGCCTCCATGATAGGAATGTTCGTGTAGAGAGAAACAACATTAAAACTAACCATAGAGTCATTAGGTTCACAAACCCAACTTTTTAACTCATGAACAAAAGGAGCAGAATCTTTCACGAAAGAATCTGTCTTACCAACAAGAGGTTTAAGCTTGCGGGCCAAATACGTAGCTAGGAGATAAGTGGGCCCACCAATAGTATTAATAATGGGTCTAAGAGGAACCCCCTCTTTATGAATCTTAGGGAGCCCATAAATCCTAAGGGTGACAGGATTGCTTTCAATAAGCTTTGAGCTCATAAAACCCACATTGCAACTAGACTTAATAGCATTAGCCACTATCTTCGAGACTTTATTAATCGAGTTCTTAGAGAGTTTCTTATAACTCTCGCTATTACAGAGATGGTCAAGCATCTTTGCTTTACTTTCCTCCTTATTCAAGATAACAATAGCACCACCCTTATCAGCCTTGAGGACAACAATATCAGGGTTTTGATTAAGGGTCTTAAGAGCCAAAAACTCAGCTTTTCTAACATTGCTTCTCAGAGGTTTAGCTTTCCTAAGAGCCACTGCGCAATCCTGCCTAATGACATCTTGCAATGCTTCAGATAAATCTTTAATACCATATTCTATACTAAAAATAATATCATCATGAGGAATCTTCCTAGGAGCAAGAGCGAAATTAAGGCCCTTACTTAATAAAGAAAAAACAAAGGAATCAAAAGAGAACCTAAAGAGATTAATAACTCTTTTATTATTCCGATTAATATTATTATTATTATTTTTATTACTACTAATGATATTACCATTATTACTATTAATGTTACTATTGCTAATGTTAATATTATTGTTATAATTATTATTACTAATATTATTATTATTATAATAATCACTAATGCTAATATTATTATTAAAAATATTCTTATCTTTGTTAATATTGCAATTATTTCTTATATTATTATTAATAATATTCTTATCTTTATTAATATCCATATTAGTATTACTAATATTATTATTGTTATAAATAATATTATTATCCTTGTTGATATCCATATTAATGTTAAAAATATTACTATTGTTCACATCATTGATATGATTATAACTAATATTATTTTTATTATCAATGTCAATGTAATATCATTACTATTGAATGTAATATGATTATCGTTAATTTTATTATTGTTATAAATAATATTATTATCCTTGTTGATATCCATATTAATGTTAAAAATATTATTATTGTTCACATCATTAATATAATTATAACTAATATTATTTTTATTATCAATATCAAATGTAATATGATTACCATTGAATGTAATATCATTATCGTTAATTTATTATTAACCTTGTAATTATTAATGGTGCTAAAACGGTTGATCATAGAATTAAAAACAATTATTCTTATCACACTCATCAACGTCATTCAAAATCGAACCTACGTCCGCCTGCGAGTTCAAGGGATTAGACCGGTTCGAAAACCCGTTACCTGTGCCATCGTCAAACCGTTCAGCCGCGGAGGGAGAGGGGTTCGATTCTTCACCCATTGATTCCAAGCTGGAGGACGAATTAAAGTCATTTTCTGAATAAAACAAAGCTTCAAACTGCACCGGGTCAGCAGCAACACAATTATAGATTAATATTATAAACCAAAGATATTGGTAAACCCAAAAAAATAGTTTTGTAAACTTCGAGGATTAATATATAAGCCATAATATTACAAAGTATAAATCAAAGATATTAATATTAAAGTCAAAATAAATCAAAGAGGTTACTATTAATATTAAACCCAAGATATTAATATTATAAAGGGATTAATAAAACTCAAGTAATTTGTATTATAAATTCAATGGATTTAAAGACAATGGATTATAAACCCAAGAGATTCAAATTAAACTTTAGGATTAATATTATAAACCTTATGAATGATAATATACTTTTAGGAAATGAAATATTACATTAATAAACTCAAGAGATTGATATCATAAAATAAAGACACTAATAAACCTAAGGGATTATAAACCCATGGTAATAATACTAAATACAAGGAATTTATATTATAAACCCAAACGTTATAAACCCTAAGGTAAATATTCTAATACCTAAACTAAGCATTAAAACCTAATATTAATATTATAAATCTTAGGATCAATGATATAAGTCTATCCCATTAATAAACCCAAAGGATTAATATTATAAACCCAAGGAATTCTAAAATAAAGGGAATAATATTAAACCATAATATTACTATTATAAACCATACGCTTAATATTAAACTGTAGGAATGTAAACTTTATGTAATATTAGAAACCTTAGGAACAATATTATAAACCAAAGTTATTACTAAACCCATTGGATTAATATTAAAAAATCGAGGGAATATAAACATTACGGAATACCACTATACCCTAGGATTAATATTAAAGCCTATGAATATAAACCCTAATATTAATATTATGAACATTAGGATTAATATTATAAACCCAAGATATTAATAATATAAATCCAAGGAATTAATAAACCTAATGGATTAATATTATAAACTCAATGGATCATAAACGGAGATGAATCATCTTAAACCCAAGGGATTAATATTATAGACGTGAGAGATTTATAAACTGAAATGATTAATATTAAAAACCCATGTGATTGGTAAATCTAAGGAATTCATATTAAACCCTAAGATTAATATTATAAACCCTAATACTACTTTTGTAAACCCTAATATTAAAGTTTAATTTTATAAACTCAATATTAAAAGGTCCTAATATTATAAACTTTGTATTAAACCCAAATTTTGTAATGTAACAATGCAACATTGAGTAAATTACATGTAATGTAACATTTCTGTAATGATTATTAGACTTGTCTTTATATTGAGATAATGTTTTTCATAATGTGATGTTGGATACGTTTTTGTACCATTCTAATGTTACATTATTAAATCGTCAATATTATAAGCCCAAGGGACTATTAAACCCAGTGGATTAATAATAAAAATGAAATTGATTATAAAATCAAGAGATAAATATTATAAACCCAAGGGATAAATATTATAAACCCAAGGGATATAGACCCAAAGAGAAATATTATAAACCCTAAAATAAGCATTATACCCTAAAATTCTTATCATGAACATTACGATCAATATTATAAACTCAAGGGATTAATATTAAAACCCCAAGGGAATAAACTTAAACCCCAAGATCAATATTAAAACCTAAAAAAACCCTAGGAATATAAACCCTAAAATTAATAAATCCAAGGGATTAATATTGTAAACACGAGGCTTAATATTAAATACTAGGAATATAAACCCTATGATTAATATATTATAAACCCAAGGAATTTATATTATATACCTAATGGATTATAAACCCAAGGCACAGATATAAGACCCTAGCATTAATATTATAAACTCTATCAATAATATTATACCCTAGGGATATGAACCCTTAGATTAATAAAGCAAAGCGATTGATATCATAAACACAATTCACTAATAAAAAAAAGTAATTAATACTAAAAACCTAAAAAACCCAAAGGCTTAATATTGAAAACCCAATGTATATAACCCTAAGATAAATATAACAAAATTTAATAAAAACATGGTTGACCATGGTCTATTTTCATATTGAGAGAATATTTTTTCACAATACGACATTCGACTGTGTTTTTTTATCATATTGAAATCCGATGAACAATATTATAAACCCAAGGGCTTACTAAACCCATTGGATTAACATTAAAAACCTCAGGGAATATAAATCTAATGTTATAACATTAGAGCCTAGGATTAATATTAAACACTACGAATATAAACTCAAATATTAATATTATGAATATTAGCATTAATATTATAAACAAAATATATTAATGCTAATATACAAGGAATTAATAAACCTAAGGGATTAATATTATAAATGCATTGGATTTTAACCGAGGGAAATAATTTTAAACTTGAAGGATTAATATTATAAACCTAAGGGATTTATAAACCCAAAGGATTATTATTAAAAACATAAGGGATTCATATTAAACCCTAAGATTAATATTATAAACCATAATAGTACAAAACATAAATCCAATATAAAACTTTAATATTATATGTTGAATATTAGAATTCCCTAATATTGTAAACCTTCTATTAAACACAAGTTTTCTAATGTAACAATGCAACATTGAATAACTTAAAATATAAAGCAACATTGCGATAATGATTGTAGAGCATATTTTCATATTAACACAATTTTTATCACAATGTGATGTTCGATAAAATTTTGTACCATTCCAATGTTACAATATTAAACAATTGATATTATAAGTCCAATGGCCTAATAAACCCAACAGAATAATACTAAAAACTCAATTGATTATAAATCGAAGGGATATAGACCCTTAGATAAATATTATAAACCCTAAAATAAACATTATACCCTAAGATGCATATCATGGACCTTAGGATTAATATTATAAAATAAAGGGATTAAGATTAAAAACCCAAGGGAATAACATTAAACCATAGGATGAATATTAAACCCTAGGAATATAAACCCTAAAATTAATAAACCGAAGTGATTAATATTGTAAACACTAGGCTTATTATTAAACTGTAGAAATAGAAACCCTATGATTAATATTATCAAACCAAAGAATTTATATTATAAACCTAATGGATTATAAACCCAAGGCATATATATATAAGACCATAGGATTAATATTATAAACCATATCAATAATATTATACCCTAGGAATACGAACCCTTAGATTAGTAAAGCAAAGAGATTGATATTATAAACATAATGAACTAATAAAAAAAAGGAATTAATAATCAAAACCTAAAAATGCCAAAGGATTAATATTCTAAACCCAAGGTATATAAACCCCAAGATAAATATTAAAAACCCTAAGGCAAACATGATTGACCACGGTTGATTTTCATATTCTAACAATATTTGTCACAATGCGACATTGGACCATGTTTGACCATGGTTTAATCCTAAAACCGCAAGGGAATAACATAAAACCTAGGGATGAATATTAAACCCTACAAAAACAAACCCTGAAATTAATAAACCCAAGGTATTAATATTGTAAACACAAATTTTAATGTTAAACCCTATGATTGATATTATAAACCTAATGGATTATAAGCCCAAGGGATCTATATTAAACCTTCTGTTAAATCTTATAAACCTTATCAATAATATTATACCCTAGGAATAGGAACCCTTAGATTCGTAAAGCCAAGGGATTGATATTATAAACCCAATGCACTAATAAAAACAAGGGATAAATACAAGAACCTAAAAAAACCAAAGGATCGATATTGTAAAACTAAGATATATAAACCCCGAGATAAATATTATAAACCCTGAAATGAACATGGTTGACCATGATTTATTTTCATATTGAGACAATATTTTTGACAATGTGATGTTCGACCATGGTTGACCATGATTGATTTTCATATTGAGAGAATATTTGTCACAATGTCATGTCGGACCATGGTTGACCATGGTTTACTATGATTTGCCATGGTTGACGATGGTAGATTTTCATATTAACATTTTGTTTCACAATGTGATGTTATACCACAGTTGACTAGGGTTAGCCATGGATGACCATGGTTATGACAATGTGACATTGGACCATGAGACAATGTGTGTCACAATGTAACCATGACTATTGATGATTATTGACCATGATTGTAAATGGTTCATTTTCATATTGAGACAATATTTGTCACAATGCAACGTTGGACCATGGTTGATGATGGTTGATGATTATTGTTGATGGTTGATTTTGATATTGAGATAAGTTTTGTCACAATTTCACATTGGACCATGGTTGAACATAAATGACCTTATTTGATTTTCATGTTGACCATGATTAACTTTCATTTTGAGACAACTTTTCTCACAATGCCACATTTGACCATGGTTGACTATGATTGAAGATGGTCGACCATCTTTGACAATGATTGAAGGTGGTTGACGATTGTTGATTTTCATATTGAAATAATATTTTTTATAATGTGACGTCGAAGCATGGTTGACCATGTATGATGATGGTTCACAATGGTTGATGATGGTTGAACATATTTTATTTTCATATCGAGACAATCTTTGTCATAATGTGACATTGAGCCATGGTTGACCATGATTACAAATCAAGGGATTTATATTAAATGCTAGGAGTAATATTAGAAACATTATGAGTAATATTATACCCTAGGAATATGGATGCTTATATTAATAAAACCAAGTGATAGGTATTATAAACCCAAGGGAGTAATAAAAGAAATGGATTAATACTAAGAACCCAAGGGAATAAAATCAGACCCTAGGGTTTCATATTATAGACCCAAGGTACATGAAGCCTAAGATAAATATTATAAACCCTAAAATAAACATGGTTGGTCATCGTTGACCATGGTTGATTTTCATATTAACACAATATTTGACATAATGTGACATTGGACCGTGTTTGGTTTTCATATTGAGACTGTCTTTGTCACAATGTGATGTTAGACCATGGTTGACCATGGATGACCATGGTTGTCATAATGTGATTTTAGAGCAAGACACATTATTCGTTACAATGTGACCATGATTATTAACCATGGTTAACCATGATTGACCATAGCTTATTTTCATATTGAGACAATATTTATCACAATGTGATGTTGAACCATGGTTGATCATGGTTGACAATAATTGACCATGGTCACCGTGATTGATCGTGTTTAACCAAGGATGACAATGCTTGCTCATCGACGATGATGGTTGACCATTGTTTATTTTCATATTCAGAAAATATTTTCCATAATGTGACATTGAATCATGGTTTATTTTCATATTGACCATGATTAACCATGGTTGATCATAATTGACGATGTTTTACCATGGTTGGCCATGATTGATTTTCATATTGACACAATATTTGTCACAATGCAATGTTTGATTTTCATAATAAGTTAGCTCTTCAGAAGGATTAAATCTTTTGTAGAGGTGTAGATATCTTGGAATGCAATTGTGAGGCTTGAAATCCTAATTAGCTAGGAGATGGACTTTACTTTTTTATTGATATACATGCATCGTATTATTTAAAAATTAGCTAGATTAAATAATATTTTATCTATATGATGCATGCATTTTTTTCTACCGAGCTTATTTGTGAATAAAAGAGGGATATAGGTTATTATCATTATATCCTGCATAATAATTCTGAAAGGAATTATGAGTAATGAAAGTATAGAAATCAATACTTACATGCATTAATTTTGTTCCTTGTATTTAAAGTAGTAGAACCACATTTACCAATGTGGTTGATATACACAGATAGGTGTATATGAAGCACATATACAACCACATTATTAAATGTGGTTGATGTATTCCGATAGGCATTTATGAGTCACATTAATAATTGTTAGATGTATAGTGTTAATGTGGCTATTAGAGATTGATTATTTGTAGTTATTAATTACTATATATAATAAAAAAATTATATATATAATGTTATAATAGTAATACAAATACTTATTTATCGTTCACTATTATCTTAATAACTAATATATGTTTATTAACATATTAATATTATATCACTATCTTTAGACATAATGATATATTTATAAATAATTCCAACATATCAATATTAAACTCTAATATTAAATTAGTTAATATTAGCTTTAATATTATAAAATCCAACATTATAAACCCTAATATTAATACTATATTCTTAAGATTGATATTATAAACCTTACAATAAATATTTTAAATGATAGGATTAATATCACGATTAATACAATAATTAACTATTTTAAACCATAGGATTAATATCACTACTATAAAGGGTGATATTAAAAAACCCAATATTTTATACCCAATATTAAAAGCTCAACATTTGAGATCTTCATACTAAATGCAATATTAAAAACCCAAAATAAAAAACTGCAATATAAAAAATCAAAGGGATTACTATTATGAACCCATGGGGAAATAAATGCTAGGGTTTAATATTATAAAACCATGGGGAAATTATTAAACCCTAATATTAAGATTATTAAACAGAAACGATTAATAGATCCAAAGGAAAATAAATCCAAGGGAAAATAAACACAAGGGAAAATAATTGAACCTTAACATTTTTAATAATAAACCTAACATATTAATAAACCCAATGGAAAATAAATTCTAGGAGTTAATATTATAAACCCAAATGAAAATAAACCTAAAAGAAAAATATTAAAAATAAGATTAATAAAAATGAACCCAAAGTATTAATATTATAAACCCAAGGATTAAAATGTTACATTATTAATAAGAAAAATGTGATGCATCGTGATATTTAACGTTAATGCTAAATTTAATATTTTAAATCCTAACACTGTTAAACCCATTATTATAAGACATAAGATTAATATTATAAAGTCTAATAATAATGGTAAAAACCTAATAGTAAGATTAGTATTATAAACTCTAATAACAAACTCAAGATATAAATTATATAAAGTGCAATGATTGATCCTATAAACTTCTAGGAATAATAGACCCAATGGATTAATATTATAAAACATTAGGCTTATTCAACCTAAAAAATTAATATTAATATATAAACCCTAAAATTATAAAACTGAATATTATAAACTCCAATATTAAAAATCAAACATTTCAAACTCTTATAATAAATATAATATTGTAAACCCAATGGATTAATATTATAAAGCTTAAGATTATAGGCCTTAAAATGATAAACTCAAAGGAATAATTTTATAAATAGAATAATATGATGTTGGTATTAATCACATAAAATTAAATATAATATAATTACAAATATTTATTATTAATAATTAAAATTCATATAAATATTAATATTAAAAATGAATAATTATAATATTAATAATATTAATAATTATTTGTTATAAATTATAAATTATAGTAATTATTAATTACTACAGTTAATAATTATTAGCAATTAATAGTTCATAATTATTAATGATTATTAATAATTATTAATATTTTTAAATTTTTAAATATTAATTATCAATTATTATTATTAATTATTAATTATTATAATTATTAATAATTAATATTTGTAAAAGGGATAAATTTTATAAACCAAATAGATTGATATTATAAACCCAAAGGATGACTATTATAAACGCAAGAGATTATTCATATTAAAAACCCAAGGGATTAATAGTAAAGCCCAAGAGATTATTAAACCCAAGCAATTAACATTAAAAACCTAAGGAATTAATAAAACCAAGGAATTATGAATATTATAAACATAAGAATTGATATTATAAACTTTGGTGGTTTCTAACATAAGTGGTCAATAAACCCATGGGATTAATATTATTAAACCTAGAGATTAAAACCTAAAGGGATTAATATTATAAACCCAAGGGATTAATAAACCCAACTAGTTATTAATATTCTAAACCAAAATTACTAAAAACAGAAGGGATTAATGAACCCAACTAATTATCAGAATTATGAACTCAGAGGATTAATAAACCCAATAGATTAATATTATAAACCCAAGATATTGGTAAACCCAACAAAGTATCTTTATAAACCTCCAGGATTAATATATAAGCCATAATATTACAAAGTATAAATCAAAGATATTAATATTAAACTCAAGATAAATCAAATATATTACTATTAATATTAAACCCAAGATATTAATATTATAAACCAAGGGATCAATAAACTCAAGTAATTTGTATTATAAACTCAATGTATTATAAACACAATGGATTATAAACCCAAGAGATTCAAATTAAACCTTACGATCAACATTATAAACCTTATGAATGATAATATACCTTCGGGAAATGAAACTTTACACTAATAAACCCAAGAGATTGATATCATAAAATAAAGAGACTAATAAACCTAACGGATTATAAACCAATGAGAATAATACTAAGTACAATGAATTTATATTATAAACTCAAACATTATAAACCCTAAGGTAAATATTCTAATACCTAAACTAAACATTAAAACCTAATATTAATATTATAAATCTTAGGATCAATGTTATAAGTCTATGCCATTAATAAACCCAAAGGATTAATATTATAAACCCAAGGAATTGTAAAATAAAGGGATTAATATTAAACCCTAAGTTTAATATTATAAACCATAGGCTTACTATTAAACTGTAGGAATGTAAATTTTATGAATAATATTAGAAACCTTAGGAACAATATTATAAACCTAGGGGATTACTAAACCCATTGGATTAATATTTAAAAACCGAGGGAAGATAAACCTGATGGAATACCACTATACCCTAGGATTAATATTAAACCCTATGAATATAAACCCTAATCTTATGAAAATGAGGATTAATATTATAAACCCAAGATGTTAATAATATAAATCCAAAGAATTAATAAACCTAAGGGATTAATATTATAAACTCAATGGATCATAAATGGAAAGGGATCATTTTAAACCCAAGGAATTAATATTATAGATGTGAGAGATTTGTAAACTAAAAGGATTAATATTAAAAACCCACGGGATTGGTAAATATAAAGGATTCATATAAATCCCTAAGATTAATATTATAAACCCTAATACTACTTTTGTACAAATCCAATATTAAAGTTTAATATTATAAACTGAATATTAAGATGTTCTAATATTATAAATTTGTATTAGACCCAAATTTTGTAATGTAAAAATGAAACATTGAATAAATTACATGTAATGTAACATTTCTATAATGATTATTAGACTTATTTTCATATTGAGACAATGTTTTTCATAATCTGATGTCGGATACATTTTTGTACCATTCTAATGTTACAGTATTAAGTTGTCGATATTATAAGCCCAAAGGACTAATAAACCCAATGGATTAATAATAAAAATGCAAGTGATTATAAATCCAAGGGAATACTATCAAACTCAAGGGATAAATATTATAAACCCAAGGGATATAGACCCAAAGATAAATATTATAAACCCTAAAATAAGTATTGTACCCTAAAAATCATATCATGAACCTTACGATCAATATTATAAACTCAAGGGATTAATATTAAAAACCCAAGGGGATAAAATTAAACCCCAAGATCAATATTAAACCCTAAAAAAACCCTAGGAATATAAACCCTAAAATTAATAAACCCAAGGGATTAATATTGTAAACACTAGGCTTAATATTAAACCATGTGATTAATATATTATAAACCCAAGGAATTTATATGATAAACCTAATGGATTATAAACCCAAGGCACATATATAAGACCCAAGGAATTTATATTATAAACCTATAGGATTATAAACTCTATCAATAATATTATACCCTAGGAATATGAACCCTTAGATTAATAAAGCGAAGGGATTGATTATCATAAACACAATTCACTAATAAAAACAAGGAATTAATATTAAAAAGCTAAAAAACCCAAAGGCTTAATATTGAAAGCTCAATGTATATAAACCCTAAGATAAATATAATAAACCTTAATAAAAACATGGTTTACCATGGTTTATTTTCATATTGAGAGAATATTTTTCATAATACGACATTGGAGTGTGTTTTTTATCATATTGAAATCCTAGGAACAATATTATAAACCCAAGGGATTAGTAAACCCATTGGATTAACATTAAAAACCTTAGGGAATATAATCCTAATGTAATAACATTAGACCCTAGGATTAATATTAAACACTACAAATATAAACCCTAATATTAATATTATGAATATTAGTATTAATATTATAAACCAATTAGATTAATACTAATATCCAAGGAATTAATAAACCTAAGTGATTAATATTATAAATGCATTGGATTTTAACCGAGTGAAATAATTTTAAACTCGAGATTTTAACATTATAAACCTAAGGGATTTGTAAACCCAAAGGAATAATATTAAAAACCCAAGCGATTCATATGAAACCCTAAGATTAATATTATAAATCATAATAATACAAATCATTAATCCAAACTTTAATATTATATACTAAATATTAGAATTCTATAATATTATAAACCTTCCATTAAACACAAGTTTTTTAATGTAACAATGGAACATTGAATAAACTAAAATACAAAGCAACATTGCGATAATGATTGTTAGACTTATTTTCATATTAACACAATGTTTATCACAATTTAATGTTGGATAAAATTTTGTACTCTTCCAATGGTACAATATTAAACCATTGATATTATAAGTCCAATGGACTAATAAACCCAACGGAATAATACTAAAAACCCAATTTATTATAAACAGAAGGGATATAGACCCTCAGATAAATATTATAAACCCTAAAATAAACATTATACCCTAAGATGCATATCATGAACCTTAGGATTAATATTATAAAATGAAGGGATTAAGATTAAAAACCCAATGGAATAACATTAAACCCTAGTATGAACATTAAACCCTAGGAATATAAACCCTAAAATTAATATAACCAAGGGATTAATATTGTAAACATAGCTTATTATTAAACTTTCGAATAGAAACCCGATGATTAATATTATAAACCCAAAGAATTTATATTATAAACCTGATGGATTATAAAACCAAGGCATATATATAAGACCATAGGATTAATATTATAAACCATATCAATAATATTATACCCTAGGAATACGAACCCTTAGATTAGTAAAGCAAAGGGATTGATATTATAAGCACAATGCGCTAATAAAAAAAAGGAATTAATAATCAAAACCTAAAAACCCCAAAGAATTATTACTCTAAACCCAAGGTATATAAACCCTAAGATAAATATTATCAACCCTAAGGAAAAAATGATTAATCATGGTTGATTTTAATATTCAAGCAATATTTGTCACAATGCGACATTGGATTATGGCTCACCATGATTTATTTTCATATTGATAGAACATTTTTCACAATCTCACGTTGGAACATATTTGACCATGAATTAATACTAAAAACGCAAGGGAATAACATAAAACCTAGGGATGAATATTAAACCCTAGGAAAATAAACCCAAGGTATTAATATTGTAAACAAAAAGTTTAATGTTAAACCCTATGATTAATATTATAAACCTAATGGATTATAAACTCAATGGATCTATATTAAAACTTATGGTAAATATTATAAACCTTATCAATAATATTATACCCTAGGAATATGAACCCTTAGATTTGTAAAGCCAAGGGATTGATATTATAAACCCAATGCACTAATAAAAACAAGGGATAAATACAAAAACCTAAAAAACCCAAAGGATTAATATTATAAAATTAAGATATATAAACCCTAAGATAAATATTATAAACCCTAAAATGAACATGGTTGACCATGATTTATTTTCATATTGATACAATATTTTTGACAATGTGATGTTCGACCATGGTTGACCATGATTGGTTTTCATATTGAGAGAATATTTGCCACAATGTGACGTTGGACCATGGTTGAGCATGGTTTACCATGATTGTCTATGGTTGACGATAGTATATTTTCATATTAACATTTTGTTTCACAATGTGACGTTATGCCACAGTTGACAGGGTTTGGCCATGGATGACCATGGTAGTAACAATGTGATGTTGGACCATGAGACAACGCGTATCACAATGTAACCATGACTATTGATGATTATTGACCATAATTGTAAATGGTTCATTTTCATATAGAGACAATATTTGTCACTATGCGACGTTGGACCATGGTTGATAATGGTTAACCATGGTTGATGATGGTTGATGATTGTTTTTGATCGCTAATTTTGATATTAAGACAAGTTTTGTCACAAAGTCACATCGAACCATTGCTCACCATAATTGACCTTATTTGATTTTCTTTTTTACCATGATTAATTTTCATTTTGAGACGATCTTTGTCACAATGCCACATTTGACCATGCTTGACTATGATTGAAGTGGTCGACCATAATTGACAATGATTGAGGATGGTTGATGATGGTTGATTTTCATATTGAAATATCCTTGTTATAATGTGACGTTGGAGCATGGTTGAACATGTATGACGATGGTTCACAATGGTTGATGATGGTTGAAAGTGTTTTGTATTCATATCGAGACAATATTTGTCATAATGTGACATTGAACCATGGTTGACCATGATTATAAAATCAAGGGATTTATATTAAATGCTAGGAGTAATATTAGAAACATTATGAATAGTACTATACCCTAGGAATATGGATTCTTATATTAATAAAACCAAGGGATAGGTATTATAAATCCAAGGTACTAATAAACGAAATTGATTAATACTAAGAACCCAATGGAATAAAATCAAACCCTAGGGTTTCATATTATAGACCCAAGGTACATGAAGCCTAAGGTTAATATTATAAACCCTAAAATAAACATGGTTAGTCATCGTTGACCATGGTTGATTTCCATATTAACACAATCTTTGACATAATGCGACATTGGACCATGTTTGGTTTTCATATTGTGATAGTCTTTGTCACAATGCGATGTTGGACCATGGTTGACCATGGATGACCATGGTTGTCATAATGTGATTTTGGAGCAAGACACATTATTCGTTACAATGTGACCATGATTATTAACCATGGTTAACCACGATTGACCATGGTTTATTTTCATATTGAGACAATATTTATCACAATGCCATGTTGGACCATGGTTGATCATGGTTGATAATGACTGACCATGGTCACCATGATTGACCATGTTTAACCAAGGACGACGGTGGTTTCTCATAGACGATGATGGTTGACCAAGCTCGATGATGGTTAACCATGGTTTATTTTCATATTGAGAAAATGTTTTCCATAATATGACGTTGAATCATGGTTGATTTTCATATTGACCATGATTAACCATGGTTGATCGTAATTGACCATGTTTTACCATGGTTGGCCATGATTGATTTTCAAATTGAGACAGTAGTTGTCACAATGCAATTTTTGAATAAATATTATTTAAACCCTAAAATAAATATGGTTGACCATCGTTGACCATGATTGGTATTCATATTGACACAATATTTCTCACAATGCAATGTTGGACCATGGTTTACCATGGTTAATTTTCATATTGATACAATATTTGTCACAATTTGACCTTGGACCATGGTTGATTTTCATATTGAGATAAACTTTGTCACACTATGGTGTTGGACCATAGTGGACCATAATAATATTATTCAATGTTGTTATTATTCATATTAATGTTAAAAATAAAAATAATAATATTAAAAGGTAATATTTGTATTCATATTAATTAATATTAAAATTAATAATTAATATTAATATTAACATTAAGATAAAGATTAATATTAAAATTTATTAATTAATATTAAGAAAATAAAACAAAATAATAATAAATATTTTAAGTATTAATATTATTGTTAATACTAAATGATATTAATATTATTTATAAGTCTTAATTTTAATTTTATTTATTGAAATTAAAATATATAAATATTATTGTTAATATTATTTACTAGTCTTCATATTAATATTGTTTATATTAATGATGTGAATGTCGTTAATAATAATATTATTAATATTAATAATTAACATTAAAATTAATATAAATATTAATAATATTAAAATCAATATTAATATTTTTTTTATTAATAATATTATTAATATTAATAATTAACATTAAAGTTAATATAAATATTAATAATATAAAATCAATATTAATATTATTTTTATTTTTATTAATTTATATTCATATTAATAATGAATAGAACTTTGATATTGATATTAAAATTTTAAAAACATCGATTTAACAATTAATATTAACAATTAATATTAAAATGTAATATTAAAATATTATTAATGTTAATAATATTAATACTAAATTTTTTTAATTAATACTAAAATTTATTGATAATATTGAGAAAATAAAATAATAATAATAATAATAATAAATCTCATCTTAAATTAAAATTTATTAATTATATTGTTAATACTAAATGTTCTTAATATTATTTATCAATTTTAATGTTAATATTATATATATAGTAGCAATGTTAATGTCATCAAACAATATTAAAATTTTTAATCAAATGTTATAAATATTAATAATTAACATTCAAATTAATATTTATAAATATTATTAATTTTAAAAGCAATATTAAGGTTTGTATTGATATTAATTAATATTTTTTTTTTTTTTAAACTTTGTAGTACCTTTCTATTTTCAAAAATTTATAGAGCAAGTTTCTATACATATTCAATCATTTATGGTAGCCTGAACCTGTCCGAAAGAAACTAGGTCTGTTGGCCACCGGAGAGAGTTAAAGGATAACCAAAACTGAAATTGCTTTTTGCCTTCTTATAATTGCTTTTATCGCTTTACTATGTCCATAGCATTTACAACTGAAACAAAAACTATACCTAATAACCGCCAAACACATGAAATGAAACTATATACTAATAAAATTTTCCATCCGAAGATTCCACAAGGGCTAGGTCCTTTGCAGTGGAACCTAGCAATTCCACTTGCTGCATGGTTTCGAGCTAACGCTCAATTTTCCCAATTCTGGCATTTGTTTGGATATGTGCCTTCGCCATATCATGAATGTCTTGCTTTATTTGTTGGAGTTCAAAAAGCACTGATAAGTTTCCTTCTCTAACTTCCCTACTTGCCATTGCCTTTGCCAGGATGCATTTCATTTTCCAATAAGTCTTTATTGTTAGCTGAAACAGAGATACACGGCCTCTTGTACTATCAGGGTCAAATATAAAATGCATTTTAGCCTCCTACTCTTTCAAATCATCATCTTCATTGTCACATTGTCTCTCCCATCCCTTAATGGTATTTCAGATATGAACTGAATTTCCAGCCTCATATACAACAGCAATATTCTCCAGGAATTGCTTGTTGCTCTTCCTACCTCTTTTACTGGGGCCGACCGTCGAGTTGATTTGCTGTTTCTTACCTCTGTTTTGTCCTTTAACCATGATTGCCTGACAAAAAATGTTTCTTAAGACCGTGAATAGGAACCCTGTGTATAGAGATAGGTGAGTAATATGAACTGTATGCTTTGTCATTAGGGGAATTTTGAGGTCTAAAATGGGCCTCCTAAGAAAAATGTACAAAAAAAATAAAATTTATAACAACCAATAGGATTCAAGATGATGATGTCAACCATGGGGGATGATTTACCATTTTTTAAATAAAAGGGTAAAAATATTAAAAAATAATAAAATAATAAAACTACGTTTTCAACTCATATTTTTAACTTATCTCCCAAAATTTTTACTCAAATTTCAAGTGGGAGTACTCGTTGGATGCAAAATTTAATTCCTCATCCAAGGAGCACCCATGTTACATACTTTCGATGAACTCTACTACACGAAAAAATGAGAAATACATAAAAAGCATGATTGTAATCACATTTTTTTATGTATTTATCATTTTTCATGTAGTAGGACCCATCGAAAGTATGCAACATGGGTACTCCTTGGATAAGGAATTAAATTTTGCATGCAACGAGTACTCCTGCTCGAAATTTGAGTAAAAACTTTGGGAGATAAGTTGAAAATATGAGTTGAAAAAGTAGTTTTTTCATTTTTCCCTCTAAAATTTGATGATGTCATCAAATCTTATTTGATTTTTTCCACTATTATTTTATAATTTCCTTAGGAGGCTCATTTTAGACCTCAAAATTCCCTTAATGGCGGGATACCTCGGGAATATCCAGTACCAAGAGAAGTTTATTTGTAGATTTTGTCTCTCCAATCCCTTTCCAGAAATGAGATATGAAAAACCAAAACTGACTATAAAGAGTTTTCCACCATTTAGAATTTTTTAACACCTATTGACATATAGTAATCCAACTGCAGCCCTCATCCCTACTACCCATATAAAACCCATGGTACTGAGAAAAAATGATGAGATGAACAGAAGCATTTATACCAGCGCTATGCCCTTTATTAGTCCAGAAATAGTTCGTAAAGGGCTGGGTTTGATAGCAGAAACAGAGCATGAAATTAAACAAACCAGGCCTACACGAAATGAATTGAAAATGAAAGTATTTGATATAGACCCGAGCATGGAATTTATTGCAACTATCCCTATGAAGGCAGAAACACTGAAATAACATTGAGACATTACCATTCTTACAAGGCCTATTCCTATGAACAACCCACATAAAATTTATCAAACACTGGGTATGGAAGCAGTGACCGGGTTGCATGTAGTTAGGCATACACGAAATCGACTGAGATTTCAAATAGTACATTTAGTCTTGAACATACTTAATAATTTGTAATAATTTAAAAACCAGGACCAGGTCTTTAATAGTAGCAAAAATAAAAGACAGACGACCATACAATTTATAGAGATCATTGTAGAGATTGCGAGAATGGGACAAGGGAGGGCTGCGAAAATAGGGCTCTATCTCCTGAATTACACCCTCTGCCATTATTTTACAATTAGAGAAACATAAAGACTTGAATTGAGACCAATTCAGATCATAAAAAGCATTGAAATTAACAGAGAGACAGGGAGGACAATCATCATTATTTTGCAGAATGGGAAGAGGTAATGCTAAATACAAGATGAGAGTCATGAGGGCCATAACATACAAAGATGTCTTCCACCAGTGATGCCAAATACCTCCTCCTACAAGTTCTCCTTCCGCTGGCTAAGGCAAAGACACTGCACAGAAAAAAATACCCTTACCAATATGGAAACTCACCTTATGCAAATTCCTTCCCTTCTCTTGATGCAGTTTCCAAGTTTCCCCTGACAGGTGCTAGAAGGCTCCCTTCATGCGTGTTAATGGAAATTCATGGGACGCGACCTGCACCATCATGCTTAAACATTAAACGGGATGGTCCATCAATTTTATGCCACCACGTGGAATATTCCGACACACAGCACCTCCAGTTTCAGCTTAGCACCCCGATTGGGGTTGAGATTGATATTTTCTAAGATAATTTGAAGCGAATGAAGTTCAACATTCCAGGCCGCGTGATGTTGATTTATATCCAACTGATGACCTTCATTCTTACAAACCCAATTTTCCAAATAATCAGCAGCCCCGTTACCTTCTTGGTGCACATGTTTGGGAATGACATATCCTATTTGACGAAGGAGTTGTCCAATTTCTTGAATAATTATGGTTGTTCTCCAAATTTTACTAGTTTTATCCCATTGAGTACAGTGCTAGAGTTTTTGTAATATCCATGCTGTCATTACGGAGTCCCCTTCTATTATGATTCTTTGGTGATCTTCCTGAACCGCTCTTACGAGGCCCTGTTTGACGGCCATTAGTTTAGCTTCATTATTTGTTGCAAATCCAATCGGAAATGAATATATTATGCAAACAGAGCCTTGAGAATTTCTGAATATGCCACCTATCCCTGCCTGTCCAGGATTTCCTTTAGAAGCACCATCATAATTTAATTTTAAGAACCCCATCAGAGGTGGTTGAAAAGTTGTTAATATATTATGCAGAATGGCCTTGAATTTCCATAATGCTAATGCTATCATTTGTGGCTTTAGATTCAGTTTTGATAGAATTATTTCCTCCCTAGCATTTACTACCCAATCGTCGTTGGACCAATGTTCCACCAATATTGATTCGCGAATATTTTCCACTATGACATGCCATATTTGAGCTACTTTCCTCTCTTCACCTCTAAAAATTCTGTGGTTTCTTTCTTTCCATATCCCCCAAATTATGAATCCTATATATAGTCTCCAAGAATGATTTATGAATTCACTTTTATACCCTCCTTTCCACCAGTGGCAGATAGTTACATTGATGTTGGCTTTATCCCTATCTATTTGTTCAAACATCATTTCATTAAGCTGCCAGATTGCATTTGCCAAGTTTCATTTATTAAATAGGTGATCAATAGTTTCCTCCTCCTTTTTACACATTGTACAGTACGAAGGACCCTGAATCCCTCTATGTTGCAAGTGGTCCCATGTTATATTATTCTTATTGCTTAGTAACCACAGGAAGTATTCTACTTTGGGCCAAAATTTCATTCTCCACATTTTATTCCAAATTAGTATTGCAATATCCTGTTGATTATTTGTTTTCAGATAATATCCTTCTTCTATTGTGAACATACCTTTCGATCTATAACCCCATCTTAGAATATCTTCCCCATTTGTAGCTACCAATGTTGTGGTTTTCATTTATTTTTCAAAATTATTCCATTGAGACGTTTCTGGGGCATTTCTCCATTGTTGTTTTCCTTTCCAAATTTTCCATTGGCCTTCCTCATCACTATTCCAGTAATTTCATAAAGATATTTGGTTTGGGATGTTTGTAAACAAGAAAATTTCACCTAGATCCAGCCGACTGAAAAGTTTCTCTCTTTGTTGCCACGAATCCTCCCAAAAACGTGTTGTTTTGCCGCCACATATTTCCCAAAAACTATGTTGTCTTATTTAATTCTCTATTAGTAGCTGCTAAATTCCATATATTTGAACCTTTAGGGGTGATATCTACTTTTAGTTTTCCAACAATTGTTCTTTGCATATCATAATTATTTTCCCAAATACTTTTCCAGAGATCCGTGCCTCCTTGTAACCATCTCCAGCATAACTTAGCACCCATGAATTGATTGAGGACATAAGGATCATGAAGTCCTAGTCCCCCTGGTTTTTTGTTTTTATGAGTTTCTCGCAAGCTAAGAGTGCCAATTTCCTCACATCTTGTGCTCCTTTCCAAATTTTTTTTTTTAGTATTTTAACCATATTATTGCAAATAGTTTTTGGTGCCACTCTGCCTGAAAATTGATATATTGGAATTTCTTGAAGAAAATATCTAAATAGAATGATCCAACTTGGAGTATTAAGTGGTCTAAAATCCCAATTTTGAAGACATTTGTGGAGACTATTGAGCAGATCTGCCCATCCTACAACCTTGAGGGAGGAATGATTCATTGGGAATCCCAGGTATTTCATTGGAAAGGTTCCAATTTTAAATCCTAGAGTCCTTGCAAGGAATTTTTGAGTTGCATTATTGGTGTTGAAAAAGTAAACGCTGGATTTATTATTATTGATAAACATTCCCAAAGCTTCCATAAATTTTTTGAGAATTTCCAGAATAGCTTTTGTTTCCATTAAGGATGTTTGACAAAATATAATTATATCATCAATGAATTACTGGTGCGGCAGAGTGAGTTTTCTGCCCCATAAAATCAACCCTTTCAGTTGATTTTCCGAGATTTGAGCTTTTATAAGGCGACCTAGGCCTTCAGCTACTATGATAAAAAGGAATGGTGATATAGGGTCACCCTGGCGTAAGGCTTGAGTTGAATTGAAGGGCTAGCTTGGTGCTCCATTCACAAGGGATAGAATAATTCGAGGTTGAGATAAATGACAATAACCATTATGTCCATATGGCATTAAAGCCAAAAGCTAACAATGCTTCCGTCAAATAAGACAATTTTAAACGATCGTAAGATTTTGTAAGATCCAATTTAATCAACATACCTTTGATATTTTGAGTTTTCAGAGAGTGCATCTCTTCTTCTACTGTTACTATCCCATCCAATATCTGCCTTCCTTTTACAAATCCAGTTTTTTCAGCTGAAATAATGTTAAGAAGAATTGCCTTCAGCCGGTTGACCATTATTGTTGAGAGAGTTTTGTAAATAACATTACACAAAGCTATAGGAAAGAAGCCCAAGGGAGTATCTGACTGAGACTTCTTTTGTATTAAAGTCATAAGCGTTGAATTTAGAGCAGGATATGCATTCCTTGTGTGCCTAGATTCCTCAACCATCTCCTAGATTTCCTGCTCCATAAATGACCAGGTAGCTTGATAGAACTCCATTGTAAAACCATCTGGTACAGGTGTTTTTTGTTTTGGAATATTTTTAATTACTTATTCCACCTCCTCCATAGTGATTACTCGCATTAGTGCCATGTTTTGTTCCCTACTAACTTTAGATGGAATATGAGCAGTGATTCTCCAAATATTAGCTTCTCTGTTAGGGTTTGGTTTAGTGACCATGTCCTTAAAATGTCGTACCAGCATATCTTCCATTTCATTGTGTTGGTAAACTCTGTTTCCATTCTCATCTTTTAATGAAAGGATCCTATTGTGTTGTCTTCTTTGAATTAAGAATTTGTGAAAAAAACTTGTGTTTTTCTCTCCTTCTTTTAACCACTGTACACGTGACTTCTGTTTCTAGAGTATTTCTTCTCATTTTCTCCTTCCTTCTAATTCACTGAGTATGTTTCCTTCTTACGTTGCAAGTGCTTCTGTTCAACCATGTAAAATCATCTCCTGTTGGATCTCTTTCATTCTATCTTGAAGGCGGTGCATTGTTGCCTAAATGTTGTCAAATTGAGTTTTATTCCAGGTTTTTATTTCTGTTTTTAATTGTTTCAAATTAAATTGGAATGTATGCATTCTATTCCTCCCCTGTATACTTATAGATTGCCACCATTGTTTTACTTTTAGTATGAATTTTAGATCCCTTAACCAAAATAATTCAAATCGAAAGGGTCTATTCTTAGGAGCTTCTTTAATATCAATTTCTAATGTGATAGGAAAGTGATCTGGTCCTAGAGTTGGGAATATTGTAGCTTCATAGAAGACATCTAGGATCACTAAATCTTTAGAGACTAAAAATCTATCAAGCTCGATGCTATTTGATGGGTTTCCCCCCTTCGATTGTTCCAGGTAAAAACACCATTTACAATAGGGATATCTACAAGTTTAAGGTCCATTAAGAGGTCTCTAAAAGACTCCATTTCTGGTTCTTCTCGTCTGAGAAATCCTTTCTTTTCTGTGAGATTTAATATCAAATTAAAGTCTCCACCTATAATCCAATATTTGTCATTGTGCAAAGATCTCAAAGTTCTAATATTGTTTACGAAATTTTCTCTCTCTCCTTTGATATGAGGTCCATAAATTGTTGTGATTAGTAATATCTTCTTAGTTCCCACATGTTTGAACCGTCTTGACAAGCTACAAGGCAGTCCTATCCAGTCATCTACTTCTACTTCCACTAGATTCCATATTATTGTTATACCACCTACTATGCCTGTAGAATTAATAGCCATAACTTCAAAATGAGGTTTAAAAGACTGTAGAATTGCTTCTAGTTTAAGTGCTAAGACCTTCGTTTCTTGAATTAGCATTATTTCTAGTTTTTCTGTTTTTAATTTTTCTTTTAGGTGTCTCTGTTTTCCTTGGCTATTTAAGCCTCTTATATTGAAAGAGAGTATTTTCATTGGAAAACTTTTGGTGTCGTTTGGAATACCGTTGTTAACGACATTATCTTCCCTATATTTATCAACATTTCACCCACTAATTGATTTGATTCATGCAAAGTTCTTCTACCTTTTTTCTCACCGTGTTTTTTTTTAGGATTATGGACCTTATTTGAATTGGAGTCTAAAGGAATTACTTTCTTTTTTATCTGTGCTATTAGATAATGTTCAAAAGTCTCTTTGTACAATGTCTTCTTGTCTTCTGGTATGAATCTATCATCCAAGTTCCTCCATTCATACAATAGACATTTCATTACCAATTCCTCCGTACTTAAATCTTATTTCTGCGATTCTAACTCCATTTTCGTTTGTTCCTCTCCTCGTTACTCCTCTATTTCTATTTTCTCTGCCATCGCTTTTCTCTTTATTGCTATATTTTTTTTTGAAATGGCTTTCGAACTGGGAATAGAAATGTCGTCCATTTATTTTGACGATTCACCTTCTTCTTGCAAAATTTCATAACGATTTTGGGACGGACGCTGTTTATTGGTATTGGTATGATTTATGTGTGTCTTGGTAGTTTTCTTTTTGCTACTGACAATTACAGAACCCTCCTCCATTTATTGGCTTGTTTCTTTATTTATTGGGGCATTTTTTGGTTGTTTTTCTGCAACATTATGTGGTCGAGGTGGCTATATTCATGGCATCGACTGTAAGGAAATGAGATATGCTCATAGTCCAATGTTTGTTTCCAGATCTTGCCTTCGTATTCAAGCTCTATTGATATAAGTGGTTGTGAGATGTCCATATTAATTAATATTAATAATATTCTAATTAATATTGAAAATTAATATGAAATTAATATTAATATCAAAATTTATTAATATTGGTATTAATACTAAATGTTGTTAATATTATATATGATAATAATGTCACTTTCATTAATATTATTATTATTATTAATGAAATGTGGTTAATATTAATAATTAACATCAAAATTAATATTTATAAATATTAATAATATTAAAGATATATCAATATTATTATTCATATTAATTAATATTAATGTTATCATAAATTTTTTATTAATATTGTTAATTTCATAAAATAATATTATTAAAATTAATATTTTTAATATTACTAATAATTTTTTTATTAATAAAATATTAATCTTATATAATAATTAATGTTAATATACTCATTATGATGATTTTGTTAACTATTAATATTATTATTAAAAATAATATTTCTAATATTATTAATGATTTTTTTATTAATAAAATATTAATATTATATAATAATTAATATGATCTCAACATTAAACTTATTATAAATTATTAATGTATATAAAATTATTAATATTAAAATAGTAAAAATGAAATTAATATAAAAAAGAATATGAAATTTTAATAATTAAAATATTTTCTAAGAAACAATCATATATATTTTTTAAATATTTCCAATTCTTAATGTACTTTAGAGCTCCTTCCATCACCTTCTTCAACTGGAATAATTGATACAGCTAAAACAACAATTAACCGCCACATATTTTAAACATAATATTAAATTTTTTATTTGTGAAATTGTCATTGTCCATAAAAAATACCTTTTTTAATAGATTAAATGTTAGAAAATATATAAATTAATTTAGTGGTTGAAATCAATAAATAAAATAAATCTAAATAATTAAATATAAAAATTTTGTTAATAATCACAATTTTTAATGGATTAAATGTGATAAATTATATAAATTAATTTAATGGCTTGAAAATGAGTAAATTAAATTAAATATGAAGAAATAAATATGATTTTATTAGCTTTTCAAATGTTTTGGAAAAAGTAAAATAGTTGTTTTGGAATAAGTAAAATAGTTTATAGTTTTTAACATATGATATTGACTATTCATAGTATTTCCCAAAATCAATAAATTGGATTAAATACAAATAAATAAATATAATAAATTTTTTTATTTTAAAATGCTAGGCATAGTTGCAAATTCGTTAACCTAGGCCACCCATAAAATTTGGCTAAAAAAATAATTGGGTTTGTGGTGTTTATCTAGTGGAGGCAGGGGATTGAGAATATATGACCACAATCCACTCAGTTGCCATTGTAGCTTATAATTTGATATTATAAAATTTAAAAAAAAAACAATAAAAAATATATAATAGCAATCAGGAATAAACACAAACTGCAAATATACCAAAAACAAATATTCCAAAAGCTAACACTCATATAACTATGCAACAATGTTGGGTTTCTGAATTCAGATGTGATCATATTCCTTCAAACTAATACACCACTTCTATGATCAACCCAGACTCATACAACAACGGAGCTCAATCCTAAGCAACCCATCCCTCAAATTATTGCCTTAATATATCTAACCACATTGTTGCATCGCTGAAACCTTATTAATTCAAAATTTAACCATCTACTCGATAAGCCATGCTCAAAATCCTTATTGTTCTAATCCAAAATTATCTAAGAAAAAATAAATTAAGAAAAATTAAATTGAAGGGCATTAGTGGAACAATTTTGAATAAAATAATTGGAGTTTTGCATTGTTGGGACATTCAAGGATATCTCTTATATCCATCTGCCAAAACTTATAATCAAATAAACTTATTGAAATATATTACCTTCAAATATAGGTTAATATGTAAAATTTAATATCCTTGTAAAATTGATAGTATTAAAAAGATTTAAGACATCCATTATAGCATGCATTCTCATTGCCATATTAGTATCACAGGTTGTATCAAGCCATAAGGAGTATTATTGGAGTAATTAGTATGACACATTGTATCAATTTGCAAGTACAGGCGAATGTTGAGGTTTCACTTACATGCCAAAATAAAAAGTTAGAGAAATTGAGAGCGTTAGAGAAATTGATGACACTTTGGATGAAAATTTGAGCCTTTAAAAGTTTCATTTATCTTCCCACTCAATGCAATTCAATGCAAACATGACACTCACAAGTTGGGGGAGAAAGGTTAAGTGATAACCTTTAACTTTCATTTATCCTCTGACTTATCTTCCCACTAACAAAATTATTTAAACCCATATCATTTCACTTGTTAATTGTGATAATCTTGATAGGTGGCAATTAATAAATTAGTGGTCTAGATTTGATCTATTGATTTATTAGCAAATAGAATATACTGGCAATTTTAAATTTACACGATCCAATCAAAATGATTAATTAAGAAAATAATTAAAGTAGCCAATTCCAATAAGAGACTCTTATAGCCTAATTATAGTTAAAAGAAAATTATTAAAAAAGTTGAATAAAAAAGAGAAAAAGAACAAATATTTTGTACGAAATCACATAGAAAGCGAAATGGATCATTGGGAATATGTATCACACAGCCGCCATATCTCGACAGTTCTATTTTATAAAAGAAATTATAACCATTAAACACACTTATCAACTACAAGGCGTTAAGTAGGTCATTCATGCATAACAGTTGAAATGGAAATACAATGAAAACGTAGGCAGCTAGCCAAACACTGTTAAACACGGTCGCCCAATTAAATTACGGATTATATGATTATTTGAGTATCCACTACGAATTTACGGTATTACTTTATACAAGTATTAAAACAGAATATGCCAGCGGTCTTAAAGAAGACATAATCACGCTCGGCTTTTAAGCATGTACAGAACCAAGCATGTAAATTACGTGTCTCTATAACCACGGAAATTACCATCACAGTTGCTATTCTACTAGTAAAAGTAAGCAAATCATCCAGTCTCGTTAGGATAAAGGCATATACAATTATAGAAGTATCTACTGATGATAACTAGCAACCATCTAATACAAGTTATAGTGATTCCATGGATGAGCCATAAATTTAATAAATAGACATTATTGTAGAAAACCACATACAATAACACGTAAATGGGAGTTGAAACCTTTAAAGAGGGTATATATATCCCGGAATATAAAAGTTTAATTAGATCATTGGTATCTGAAATAAGTACGAGCACATGGTCTGGAAACATTCATATATAATTTAGTGTTGTGAAATATACAAAAAAATCTCATTGTTTTAAATTAGAGGCCACATTGTCCCTTCATAATTTTCCTAAAAAGAACTCGATATGGTAGAAATACAAAAATGGAATGGGGCATAGCGATGCCCTGACTGGGTCCCTTGTACAAGCCTGAAAAAGGAAACAAACCAGACTTGAGTAAAACTCAATCTGGGCTTGTAGCCTCTGAGGAGTTGTAGGTGAGAACAGAGGACTATCCCTGCCAAATAAAAGAATAACCAAAATACAAGAGACGAATAGTTAGCAACTCGTACTAAGAGAAGCGTGATCATTCAAGTATGGAAATGTAATCTAGATTTAAATGGTCATTTCAGAGGAGTGAACGTAAATGTGCTTCCCCTGGCATCCTATGATGTACTAATCGGAATGGATTGGTTGGAAAAGAAATGGGCCATCATAATCTATTTATAAAAAATAATGATATGTGTGGATAAACAAGGTCACACTCAAGTAATTCAAGGCTTACCAAAACCCATATTGGTTTGACAAATTTCAGTCTTACAAATGAAAAAAGAGTGCATGGAAGAGGTGTCAATTGTTTATGGTTCATGTAGAAGTGGGTAACAAGGAAGGTGAGGAGATAAAATTAGATAACTTGTTGTTTATGTAGGAATTTCGAGATGTATTTCCAAAGGAAATTTGAAGTTTCCACCACACTAAGTTATAGATTTTCTATTGACTTGGCACCAGGTGCTAACCCTGGTATCTAGAGAAACTTATCAAATGAGGCAACCTAAATTATTGGAGCTGAAGATGTAGTTACAAGAACTATGAGACAAAGGTTATATCAGGCCTACTGTGTCACTTTGGGGAGAACTTGTATTATTTTTCTAGGAAAAGACGGGACATTTATAATGTGTATTGATTATTGACAACTAAAGAAGTTAGCTATGAAGAACAAATATCCATTACCCCACATTGATGATCTATTTGACCAAGTGAGAGGGGCAACCAATTTTTCCAAATTTGACTTCAGGACTCGATATCATCTATTAAGGATAAAAAGACAAGATATTTAAATACAACGTTCAGAACTAGGTATGGCCACTACAAGTTTGTAGTGTTATAATTTAGCCTTACAATAGCTCCAATGACCTTTATGTGCATCATGAAAAATATACTTAACAAATATTTAGAAAAATTTGTGATAGTATTTATTGACAACATTCTGGTATTTTCTAGAACTGAAGAACATAAGGGACACTTAAAATTTTTGTTTCAAACTTTAAGAGAAAATAAGTTGTATTCCAAATTCAACAAATGTGAGTTCTACAAAATCACAATACAATAATTGGGTCACATCATTTCAAGGGAAGGAATATCAGTTGAACCTGAAAAGGTTAAAGCCATGGTTAATTGGCCCATATTAAAGGTTGTATATACTGTTTGGTCATTTATGGGACTAGTAGGATATTGATGTAGACTTATAGAGCTATTTTCAAGATTAGCATATCCTATCACATCTTTACAAAAAAAGGAATAAAATTTGAGTGGACTACTGAATGAGAGAAGAGTTTTGACAAGATGAAACATCTTATCCTAATGGATCCCATCTTAAAACTTGCAAATCCAAATAATGAATTTATAGTTTGCATTCATGTTTGTATGGAAGGGCTAGGGGGATTTTTCATGCAAGATAACTCAGTGATAGCTTACGAGTCTAGAAAGTTGAAAACTCATGAAAGAAACTATGTTCTATATGATTTAGAGCTTGTTGTTGTCATACATTCTTTAAATATGTGGAGGAATTATTTTTTAGGGAATAATCTCACTTTGGTAACTAATCATATCAACCTAAAACATATTTATAGCTAACCAAATACCAATGTTAGGCAGGCTAGATGGATGGCGTTTCTTAGTGAATTTGAGTTCAACATTAAACATGTAAAAGGGAAGGACAACAAGATATTTAATGCTTTGAGAAGACATGCTTATATTATAAAGGAAGTGTGTGTTAGTAGTATTAATACATATTTGATAGAGAAAATTAGGAATTCCATAACGAGTGATCCAAAATATTTGGAAATTCAACAAAACTACACCATATCAATGTTTCTGGTTATGGAGAAAATTATGAAAATTTATTGATTTACAGAAAACAATTTTATGTTCTAGTGTACATTCCTTGAAACAAATGATCCTTGATGAATATCATAATAAAACATACTCGAGATATATTGAGTACCAAAAGATGATCACATCATTGAGAAATAGTTTCTTTTGGCTAGGTATGAAGAAAGAGGTGGTTGAATATTTATCAAAATTCTTTGAGTGTTAGTAGGTAAAGGTTGAGCATCAACATCATGCATGGTTGTCGAATCCACTACCTATTCCCAAATGGAAGTTAGAAATAGTTTCTTTAGATTTCATTACAGGACTATCGAGGACAAATATGCAACCTCACTCCATCATGATGGTAGTGGATACTTTAAGTAAGGAAACCAATTTCATACCAGTACAATATACTTATGGAATGCCAAAAGCTGCAATATATTCATGAGAGATATTTTTCAACTACATTGAATAACCAAGGTGATAGTGTTAGATCATGATGCCAAATTTACTTCAAACTTTTGGAAGGGCTTGTTTGGGGGCATGGGCACTTAATTAAATTTTAGTACAACATATCATCCTTGAACGGATGGACAAATGGAGAGAACCAAACATATTTTGGAATACATGCTCAGAATGTATGTCATAGAAATACCTACAAAGTGGGAATATTTCATGCATTTAGCTGAGTTTACCTACAACAACAGTTATTGAACATCCTTTAAAATTATTCCTCTTGAATCAATGTACAGAAGAAAATTCCATACACCTACTAGTTGGAGTCATCTACAGTATAGACTAATACTCAGGTTGGATACCTTGCAAGGAATGGGGAAAGTAGTGTGGACAATTTAGTAAAACATTAAATTAGCACAACACAGAAAAGAAATTTATGCTAACAAGAAAAAAAGAGTTAAAAATTGGAGACCATTTCTATTTGAGGGTGAAACCAAGGAAGAGTACCTTAAGAACGAGAAACTATCTAAAATCGGCACAAAGTTTCTCTAGATCATTTGAAATTTTTGATAGAATTGGAACTGTAGCTTATGGGTTAGCATTACCTAGTCACATTAAATTTTGTAATGTATTTAATGTATATTTACTTAAAAAATATATACATGATAGTTCTCACATTATTAATTGGAAAATGCTATAGGAAACCTATTTGTATCCTAGACGTGAAAGAGATCTGGATCTAGAATTGAGTCATCATTTGGGATAAAGTGAAATGGAAGAATTTTTACTCCCGAAGATGCTACATGAGAGCAAGAATATCAAATTCGGAAAAATTATCAAGAATTATTTCAAAGGGAATAACCTAGAAATCAAACATCGAGAACAATCTAAATGAAAAGGGGGGAAGACTGTAAAATCCATTTATTGTTGTAATGTGGGATTTTTTTAGAATAAATTATGGATGAAAAGCCACGAAATACATTGTAATGTATATGTAAATGAATAATTTCTTAATAAATAAATAAATTGAATTCAAGTGCTTGGGCGTGAGAAAAATGGAAATGTGATTCTTTCGAAGGAAAGAAGAATAAAAATATGATTGCTAAATGAGTTTCGGATCATTTTTTGTGATGAAAATTCTAAATAAAATTATAGATAAGCTTAATGGATGGGAGAGAGAAATCCATTAAATTGTTTTACTTGAGAAATATGTTAAGCTTGGATAAGTATAAAGCATCGTAGGTGATAAAAATGGGTTTTTAAGGAAAATCCTAGGCAAGTGGTTGTGGAGGAACAAAAAAGTGATATATTTCGAAGGGAAAAATCCATCATGGAAGAAAGATATGAAATACCAATAAACATAATCAATAGTGGTTGTTGAAAATAGAGGCAATAACCTTCGAGCGTGAACTAGATGAAGCAGTTCTAGGCAAGGAAAATTTTAAGGATAGATATTTATCTTAATGTTTAGAAACCTTGGCGAATCTTACTAGTCCCCAATATGTGAAATGTAAAATGTTTTGTGATGTTCTTATAACAATATTGAAATTTATAATAATTTTATATATAGTCTCTATAAAATAATGACGAATTTTATGGCAAAATAATTTTGTCTTCTAAAATTTAGGCGAATAATTTTTAAGAAAAACGGGAATTGCATAATCTTTTTTGGCAAAAGCACAAAAAATTAGTGAATATTAGCCCCTAAAATTTTCCCTCGTTCTAGGTTTGGTCGAAACAAGTGTGAAATTCCCAAATATATCTACTAAAAAATTGATGGGAACTAATGGTTATTTCATTCTCTCATTAGAAATGGTTATATATGAATGTTGGTTTTCTATCATAATAAGTTAGCTCTTTAGAATAATTAAATATTTTGTAGAGGTGTAGATATATGGGAACAATGATTCATTGGCTTCAAATGATAATTAGCTAGGATATGTAATTTACTGTTTTATTGATATACATGCATCGTCTTTTTCAAAAATTAGTTAGATTAGACAAAATTTTATCCCTATGATGCTTGCAGTTTTCGTTAGTGAGCTTATTTGTGGATAACAGAGGAGTGATAGAGGTCATTATCATTATATCATAAATATTAATTCATAAGATGCAATATGAGTAATGGAAAGTATATAAATCAGTACCTACATGCTTTAATTTTGTTCCTTGTATTCAGATTATGCTTAAAAGACAATTATTAAACAAATTGGGCTAGCAGAAGAAAAGGAGGTAAGATTGTGTAGAAAAATCACATGGAAAGAAAAATGGATGATTGGGAATCTGTAGAATGTAGCCATAGGAAGAAAATTCTATTTTATACAAGAAATTATAAACATTAAACACAATTAAAATCTATAAGGCATTAAGTAGATCATTCATGCAAAACAATAGAAATGGAAATATAATGAAACCGTAAATATAATGAAACCATAGGAAGCTAGCCAAATACGCTTAAACCCAACAACCCAATTAAATTATGGAGTATATTATTGCTTGGGTAGCCATTACGAAGTTATAGTACTACTTTACACAAGTATTAAAATAGAATATTCCAACAATCTAAAATAATATATAATCATGCTCGGCTTTTAAGCATGTAATGAATCAAACATGTAAATTATGCGTCTTTATAACCACATAAATTGTTAAAAACTGAATTATATTAATCTAGATGGGTTCTCCAAGTGTGATACCTGGAGAGTGCCCAAGCACTCTACGCAAAATGAACTTTCACTTATGTTGTCCATCATCCTTTCAAAATGAAATTCCTTCTAAAAACATATCCAAGCTTGGCATCTTCATCTTGAATCTTTCCATCTTCAATTTGCTGTTGTTGGAATATGTAATTCCTACTTGTATTTGGTTGTGACTTTCTATGTATAGAGTTTGTTTCTATTCCATAGGAGTTACCTAAATATAAGTTCCTTGTTTGGTGTGTGGTTGAGATATTCTCTCAACCAACTTATTGTGCGTCCAATATAGGTTCCCTATCTTGAGACAATACCTCATGTATATATGTAACTCTATTTGAGTAATAGAATGTAGTGTGAATTCTTAGATTTTAAGTTGGTATAAGAATCTGTTTGGGCCCTGACCTCAGCCCCTCCTGGGCTGAGGGAAATAAGAGTATATTGATATTTCTCGTATTTTCTTGTTTTTCCATCGAGCTGGGTTATGAGGCTATGGTGATTTGGTGACACTGCATGCTTCATTTGGTTTGGAGGTTACATGCTTTGTCTTTTAAAGGAGAAATAACAACATTTAAAGGATGATGGACAATGAAAGTGAAAGTTTGTTTTTTGTGAGTTTTTTGGAATAGACTCAATAGCATGTAGTATTATGAGAAAAATTTTAACTGTAAGCAAGTCTAAGATTCTTTTTGTTGTGGTCTTTGTAAAGTATGTACTTGATAACTCCAAGATTTGGAGTTGTGTTGTAAGCAATGTATTGTAAGCCATGTGTATCCCTGTAAAAGTTTGTGGTAATCTCAAAACCAATTTGTAATTATAGGTTCGTAGTCAACCAGAAACCATTTTGTAGTGTCGATTAGTGGTTAGCTAAAAACCACATATAACAGTGAATTGGATTGAAAACAGGTCTATGCCAGTGGTTGCCCACTGATGAAGAGATCCATTGAAAGGTCACTGATGAAGAGATCCGATGAAAGGTCACTGATGAAGAGATTTGGTAAAGGTTTGTCGATGAAGGAAGAGATCTAAGCCAGATATACTGCTGCTTAGAGTTCAACGATGAAGGAAGAGCATGGTTACAGTTCATCTGATAAAACCCACGTTGGAAGGGGATTTTCAGATGCAGGTACATGTATGCAATGATAATGGTTGACAGAACCACGTATGCGAAGGACATCCTACGAGACTAGCAGCTGTAGCGGTTGCTACCCATTCATTATGGTGGATGGTTGCTCCTTTATATGGATGTAGACATATATTTTTTGTTATGTTTGACCACATATATATTTTCAAAAGTGATATCGAGATAAGTAGTCATTAAAGGGGTGTGTTGGAATATGTAATTACTACTTATCTTCGGTTGTGACTTTCTATGTATAGAGTATGCTCCTATTCCATAGGAGTTAGTTAGATCTAGTTTCCTTCTTTGGTGTGTGGTTGAGATATCCTCTCAACCAACTTATTGTGTGTCCAAGATAGCTTCCCTATCTTGAGACAATACCTCATGTATATATGTAACTCTATTTGAGTAATAGAATGTAGTGTGCATGCTTAGATTTTAATTTGGTATGAGAGCCCGTTTGGGTCTGGACCTTGGACCCTCCTCGGCTGAGGGAAATAAGAGTATATCAATATTTTTATTATTTCCCTCAGCCCAGGAGGGGTTGAGGTCTAGGCTTAAATAGGCTCTCATACCAACTTAAAATCTAAGCATGCACACTACATTCTACTAGTCAAATAGAGTTACATATATACATGAGGTATTGTCTCAACATAGGGAAGCTATCTTGGATGCACAATAAGTTGGTTGAGAGAATATTTCAACCACACACCAAACAAGGAACCTAGATTTAGCTAACTCCTATGGAATAGGAACAGACTCTATACATAGAAAGTCACAACCGAAGACAAGTAAGAATTACATATTCCAACTTCAATTACCATCACAATTGCTACTTGGTAAGTATAAGTAAATCATCCATCCGCTTGAGGATAAAGTCATATACAATTATACAAATATCTACAAATTCTAAGTAGCAGGCATTCAATACAAGTTAGAGTGATTCCATGGATGATGCATAGATTTAATAAATACATTGGTTTGGAAAAAGGAGTGAAAATAAAACCACATTCAGTAACATGTAAATGGGATTTGAAACCTTTAAAGAGAGTATATATATGAGGGACTATAAAAATATAAGTACATCAATGCTATATGAAATAATTACTAGCACATGATCTGGAACCATTCATATATAATTTAGTGTTATGCAGTATACAAAAAATCTCATTGTTTTAAACAAGAGGCCACATTGTGCCTTCATAATGTTCCTAAAAAGAAATCTGTATGGTATACACGCAAGCTTGTAGTCAGGTATAGCGATAATGTGACTCGTTCCCAAGTAGAAGCCTAAAAAAGGAATCAAACCAGAGTCGATTATAACTCAGTCTAGACTAGTAGCCTCTCAGGAGGAGTAGGTGAGAATAGAGGACTATCCCTGCCAAATAAAATAATAACAAAGATAAAAGAGACGAATTTATTAGAGTAAATAATTATTAGAGGGACACATTCTAATTCATCCCAACATAGAAAAATATAGTGACAAACAAACACTAAGAAGGAGTGAAAACCAAACTTTTAGCGATAGGGGTCTCTTATATTTTTGGACGAATGAGACATATTTAGGAAATATTTGCTTTGGAATACTAGTGAGATGCACCTACAAGATAAGGAAAAAAGAGAGCTTTAGTATTATGCGAGTTAGTTTGCAAAATATTGTAATAAAGGAAAACATGACATGAAATGAAAACAAAGATGAAGCACCCAACAAAGCCTTACCTATTCATGGCCCTTGTGTTGTGAAAGGAGGTAGCAAGGTTCATGTCTTCCCCCTTGTATTTGCCACCTTCCAATATATAATTGAACAAAAGATGATTACGAAAGTATGGTAAATATATAAAACCCGCCCATCACCGAACAATAATATTATCAAACGAATGAAATAAAAGGTGAACTTCACTGCACTTAAGAACGATGAAAATAGCACAATTTACTTGAGTGGGTCTCGTTTTAGGTTTCGCCAGGTAGAAAACCTGGGAATTCTTAGGAGGATGCACTTTTCAAACCCTATGAGAGCAAGAAATGTACATGGGTAATAGCTCCTTGATACCGAAGTAGCCTGAGCCTGTCACCACCACCAAAAAATCGGCCAGTGAACATAAGAAATTAAAATTGCACAAACAGTTGCATGTGATAAACCATAAGTAAATAGTTTTAATAAACTAATAAAAAAACAAAATTCTACCTAACATAGTAGTCAGATGATTCCACTGGTGGAAATATCAATGCGCTGTATTTCGAGTGGCATAAACTGAAGCATGTCCCTAACGATTCCAGTGTCATGTTGAACTATCTATAAAGAATGAAATGTAAATGAGTAAAAAATCATAAAATCTGTGTATAAATTAAAGACTCGTCGTAGAACCAAGGTTAGGGTGTGAAGCCATCAGCTAAGACCACATTGTGATAGTCACCATGTTAATAGCACAATGAGGGCTTACTGTATGCATAAATATTGAAATGAAATGCCTTAGTTCAACTCTTCCCAGTTTTCGCTTCCCAAGAGCCAAGTGACAACAATATAAGCAGAGTACGGTAACCTATAGCATGATAAGTGAAAATATTCTGAGACATTGTGGAAATATAGACTTAGGGTTTCACCGATCCATTACTATTTTTGATGTGATGAGAGATATCATCAACCGTCCATTCGTACGGGGGGTCTCACAGTTTGTATGACTATCACATCCATCGAGTTTGTTGGAAATTCTGGTATGCTCTCATACCATGTTGGAAATTGGAAATAAACACAGAGGGATTTGTTTCCCCAACAACAAAGAGAATGCAATATGTGGAAAAACAAATTACACATACACAGAGCAAGAACACACGACAATAGGTTTTTCTTTATTTTTCTTTCATTCATTCATTCCTTCAGAATAAAACATTTGAAATTACATTCATATAATAAAAATTTCCGGAGCGTGAATATAACAAATAAATCATCCTTCTCTTGATTCTTTTTCTTCTACACGAAACAACGTACAAAACACAAACTGTCATAATTTAAATATTATGGGTTTCGACTGCGAAACCACATCGTATCCGTGCCCTCATTGAAAATCACATTTCAGGGATTTTAAAATTTAACTCATGCATACAAGAGAACTTAAAAACTTTCAAGTGTGATGTGTGACAACATGATCGTGTCACAGCATAAAACGTTTAACTTGTGGGCGCTATCCATTAAGCTTTTCCATTTTCGATTACGATCGCATCGTAACTTAAATATAATAACTTACGAGTGTTATTTGTGCTATCCTTGTGAGCTTGCGATGTGTGATTTGTGAGTGCATCGCATCGCAAATAAAATAAATTGTGGGTGCTAAAAAGGTAAGTCATAAGAAATGCAAAGTGTGAAGTGTGGGCAGTGAAAAGGTAAATGGAAAAACATGTGAAATGCGAAATTCAAGATTTTGATGTGCGATGATGATGTCGCATCGTAACATTGCAAGTTTTGTTGTAGGCGCTAAAAGGTAAATGATAAAATGTGTGAAGTGTGGTATGCGGGCACTTAAACAACAGGAAGTGCGATAAGGATAAAAGGTAAGGAAAAGGCAAAAACAAAGGTTTGTGGTCGGATTGTTAATGCGGTAAGGTTTTAGGGTCCCACCAGATATCATATCAGTGGAAAATTAATATTTGGAAATGTCTTAAGAGTTAAGGCTTAAAAATTGTGGCCTACGAACTACGAGCAAAAGGTAAGTATATTGCAGGAAAGAAATTAAACGTAGAGTATGGCTCGAGTACTATGTTTCTTGATTTTGCATGAAACTCCTATGGATTTGAAACCTAAGCTTTGTCCTTCCTGCAACAAAAAATCAATGTAAGTGTGTCTGCTGACATTTTTTATTCATGGTGGTGGTTAGGTGTATTCTAAACACTCCCCCTTAATAAAAATTGTTGCCATCAACCATTCCCAAACACTTTTGGAGATTAAAAAAAAAAAAATTTGTCCCAATGGCTTTGTGAGTATATCTGCAAACTGTTCCTCTGACCTGCAATGCTGCAACAAAATTTCATCATTTCTAACTAATTCCTATATGAATGGAATGTGGCATCAATATGATTTTTTCTCTTGTGGAAAATGGAATTATTTGACAATGCAATTGCTACGCTATTGTCATAGAAATTTGTGGTTCTTTTGACTTGTCCATGACATAAATCCCTCAACATCCTTCTCATCCATACTACTTGACATGCTGCTGTTGTTGCCGCTACATATTCATCTTCCTGTGTTGATAATGAAGCTATTGGATGCTTCTTGGAAGCCCATGAAATAGCTCCCAATCCCAAATGAAAAACATACCCTGATGTTCTCTTTCTGTCATCAACACTTCCATCCCAATCACTATCACTGTAACCGATCAACTTAAAATTATTATTTTAGGAGTATAGAACACCATACTCCTTTGTTCCATTTACATACTTGAATATTATCTTGGCTTTTTTCCAATGTTTCTCCTTTGGTGTCTCCATGAATCTCGATATCAAACTTACTGCATACATTATATCAAGCCTAGTTGCAGTCAAATACATTAGAATTCCAACCATGCTTTTGTACAATGTCGGATTGAAATTCTTTCTATAATGTTTCTTTCTCAATTTGAATCCCATGAAAGTTGGAGTTGATAATGGCTTATTTTTCTGCATATTGAACCTTTTTACAATCCGTGCAACATACTTTTCTTGGGAGATAAAAATTCCCTTGTCTTTTTTCTTTACTTCTATGCCAAAAAATTATCTTAGCAAACCCAATTTAGACATTTCAATCTCACTTTTCATGACTTCTTTGAAATAAGCAATGAGATCTAAACATCATTTATTATAAAAATCAAATCATATACATACAAAACAACAATAATAATTTTACTGTCATTTTCTTTGATGTAGAGTGTGGGTTCACCATCACACTTGTCGAACCCATTGTCCATCAGGTAAGCATCAATCCTATTATACCATGCTCGCGGTGCTTGCTTCAACCCAGAAATATCTTTCTGCAACTTACACACCTTGTGTTCTTGGCCTTCTATTTCATAGCCAAGAGATTGCTCAACATACACCTCCTCTTTCAGCACTCCATTCAATAATGTTGACTTTACATCCATTTGATAAACTTTCCATTTTTTTGTGCTTGTATAGACAACATTGTCTGCACTGTCTCCATCCTTGCAACTGGTACAAAGGATTCCTCATAGTCTCTTCCTTGTTTTTGCTTGTAGCCTTTGACGACTAGCCTTCCATTGTGCCTTCCTATCTTGCCTTCAATGTTTCTCTTGGTCTTATAGACCCATTTCACACCAATAAATTCTTTTTCTTCTCGGAGGTCCACTAACTCCCATGTGTCATTTCTTTCTTTTGCTCCTATTTCTTCATTCATTGCTTCAATACACTTCTCTTCTTCGACTACATCTTCAAAAAGGATTGGGTCATCAACATGACAAAATAATTCAAATAAAGAATTCATACCAACACTATTATCAACATATTTTTTCTCATAAATTTCACTTAAATTTCTAAACCTTTGTCTTCTTGCATTTGCTGAATATGTGCTTGAAGTTACACAACTGAAGGGAGTTTCTCATCCTTGTGGTGTGCTTGGAGAATAGCTTCGTTTTATTTCTCAATGTTTTTATATTTCTTGCTTGTGGTGTGCTCCGTTGAGCTTGTGGTTGTGGAGGAGGAGTTGCTTGCAGTAGTCCATTCCTCTTTCTCTTCATGAGACATACATGTATTCACATTTAATGTCTTCTCTAAACATCCATCCCAAGCTTCTTATTCTATGAACTAAACATCTCTTTTGATTATTACTTTCCTAGTTGATGGATTATAGAGCTTGTAAGCCTTCTATTCATCATTGTATCTAAGAAATATACATTTCCCCCCCTTGCTGTCCAACTTCTTCCTTAACTTATCCGAGACATGTACATATTCCACACATCCAAACACTCTCATGTGAGTGACAAATTTCTTTGTTCCACTCCATGCTTCTTCTAGAACTCTATTCATAAAACTTTTAATTGGACATCTATTTATGATATACGCTACACAAGAGACAACTTCTACCCAATACTCATTTGGCAAATGCTTTGCCTTCAACATACTTCTTTCCATGTCCATGATAGTCCTATTATTTCTTTCTGCTACACCATTTTGGTAAGGTGTATACCTTGTGGTAAATTTATTACATATTCCATGCTACCTGCAGAAACATTGGAATTATTTGGAGATATATTCTGCACCTCTATCAGTTCTCAACACTTTTATGCAGTGTCCATTTTTCTTCAAAACAAGATCTTTGTAGTGGTAGAACTATTCAAACACTTCACTTTTCTGTTTTAGAAAATAGACCCATGTCTTCCTTGTGTAATCATCTATAAATGTCAAAATACAGTGATTTCCACTTAATGATGGTGTTTGCATTGGTCCACATACATATGAGTGGAAAATCTCCAAAAGTGCCTTTTCCCTTATACTCTTTCCTATTGGAAAGTATTCACTGTGTTTTTTGCCCAAGATGCAGCCTTCACATAGGATTTTTGGTTTCTCGATGAGCGGTAATCCCTTTACCATACCTTTTCTATGCAACAAATTCAAACCTCTGAAATGGAGATGACCAAATCTAAAATTCCATGACCAATTCTCATCTTTCACTTCTTCTTGAAAGATTTCTTGTGTGACAGCTGCTAAAACACCTCCTTCCTTCAAGTATGATCTCTTCTTGAGAGGAAACATTCTACTTCTTGTCATATGCACTTTTGCAATGACCTCTTTACTTGGAAATTTATCCATGATTATGAACACATCATTTAAAAAAAAAACATTGTAGCCCTTTTGCATGAGCTTTCCAATTCTTATAAGGTTACATTTCAGATGAGGGACATAATACACATTTCACCTGAACTTCTTCTCTCCCTTATTTTTCAGAACATTTACTCTCCCTTTTCCCATGACAGAGACTTTGCTGTCAGTCCCCAATGTCACTTTAGGTTTTACACTTTCATCTATATAGGAAAACATTGCTATGTTTCCAGTCATATGGTTAATACACCCTGAATATAAGAACCATATATCTTCTTGCTTTTTTTGTGCTACATTACAAGATAACAACAAAATTTCATGGTTATGATTTTATTTTGTAAAGTTTACACTTTGTTTACTACCCATGTCATTTTTCTTCTTTCTACATTCATTTTCATAATGACCATACTTTTTGCAATAATGACATCGAGCATGCGATTTATCATACCTTTGTCCTTGTACCTGACTCTGGATTGAGCCTTGGCTTGGATTCTGATTGCTGCCCCTTACACTTGTTCTTGCATGATTGCTTCTTCCACCTCTGTGTGGGCCTCTTCCCCTTCCTCGATAGTTTTATCTTACTCAACCTCTATCTTGACCAAAAGACATATATGTCTTAAATGCATGCTCCAATGAGGATTTTGTTGCTCTTTCCAATCTGTTCTCATGAGACATTAGTGATGTATGAATCTCGTCCATTGAAAACAGTGAAAGATACTTTGTCTCTTCTATGGCCACAACTATGGCATCAAACCTTGATGGTAGAGTTCTTAAGACTTTCTCAACTATTATCCTTTCTTCAGGTGTCTCTCCATGAGACCTGATTTAGGTAAGAAATGCAATCACATGTGTAAATAATGAGTCTATATTATCAGACTCTTTCATACAAAGATTTTCAAAATCTCTTCTCAACATTTGAAGTTTTGTTGTCTTCACCTTTTCCATGCACTGATAGGCTATCTAGAGGGTATCCCATGCCTCCTTGGAAATTTTTGTTGTTGCAACCCTTGGGAAAATACTCTCATGTACTTCATGGAAAATATAGAAGAGGGATTTTGAGTCCTTCTTATTGTCTCTCAACAAATCTCTTTCTGCTTGTGTCAAAGAATTATATGCTATTGCATCTGTTGGTTCTTGGACACCATTTTCCACCAGATCCCAAATATTTTGTGAAGCAAACAAGGCCTTCATTGTAATGGCCCAATAATCATAATTCTTCCCATTGAATTGTGGTATTTAGGGATTAGTAAGGCTTGTGCCTATTGCTGCCATCTTGACCGTGTAAAAAAACCTTTTCACTGCTGGAGAATCCACTTCTCAAAACAACCTTTTAGTTTTTTAGTAAAGAGCTTGTTCTTTCACTGAGAGCCTAGACATGCTTTGATACCATGTTGGGAATTTTGGTATGCTTTGATACCATGTTTTTTGGGGCCTTTGTTTTGAAAAATAAATAGTTTTGAGTTTTGGAGAAGAGGTGGCAGAGCATAATCAAGGTAGAGAGGGAGTTGTCACGGTTGCGGATAGCTGGAATATAGGTGGCACGACGGTTGCGGAGAACAGTGCATATGGCAGATATGGGAGACAAGTACAATCAACAGAACACACAGTAGTCAAGAAGAAGTGGCAAGTAGCGGAGCAGGAAAAGAGGAAGGACTGACAGTCACGTTGGTGGAAGAACAAATAGGAAATCAACCAGCGTATATGAGAGAGTTATTTAGTAAGGAAAATGAAAGAGAGAGAGATTAGAGTCGTAGGAGATATCTGTGAGATCTCTGTTGTACTGAAAGACATTGTAATAGACTCTGTGGAGTGATGTATGCGCAATTCATATTGATAATGAAATATGGTTATTGTTGTGATTAATGTTATGAGTTGAGTGTTAAAAATTTGCTTACTATGAATGTATGCCCCATTTTAAATTTTAATTTAGCATCCTAAACATGCTTGATGAATAATAGCGTGTAATATCCCAAAATTGGGACTGCACAGCAGGTCTGCTAAAATAATGCACTTATGGGAGATTTATGCACAGAAGAGAGTTTGTAGCCCTTGGATCCCTTATATCATTAGATCTAGAGTCTAGATCCAAAAGGCAAGAAAAAAAAAACAAAATAGGTGTAGTAAACAGATCTCCCACCACCTAGTCTAGGTGAAAAACACCCTACAAGAGGGGCTACAGCTATGCACAATAAACTGCTTCAGAAATAACGCAGTCTTGGAGAGCATGAGCAGGAGGCCATAAAATATGATCAAATTTTGAACATACAACAGCAAATCATATTTACAATGATTCTCTTACATTATACAGTAGAATATAGAAGACAAGAGAGAGAGAAATCTTTAGAAATGAAGGTTACAACATATGTATAAACTGTAAAATGGCTAAACAACATTATTTTATGGAGCTGAAACAGTTGAATGTTATAGTTAAGATCTAGAACAGATCCATGGATAAAATATTAGATCCATTACAGATCTGAATAATAGAAATACTTTATTAAAATATCCCCTTGGGGTTTTGACCAAATCATTCATTACAAGGAGTAGATCTGAGTTTTAAGTAGTAGATCTGCAATATTATTTAGAAAATTTTGAAGATGACTTTACATTACAACAAATCAAATATAAACAAAACATGGATAAAAAATCTAATCCATGGATCACCAAAGTGAGAGGAAAAGCCCAGCACTAGATATCTCTCATAAAAAATGGGATCAAAACACCCTACAGAACCTCCACTGGAAATAACGCAGTTCCTCAAGGGAAACTGTGTTATAGCTTGAATAAAAATTTTGGTATGATGCCAAGATGAAAATATAAAGCTCAAACAGTGGATGCACTCTTCGAGGAGGTTAAAAGACACACTCACTGAAAAGAGGCTCCAATACAAGCTATATCTGAACAGATCTAGAGTTCCACTTGTTGCAGCCTACAAAAGAAACCAAACCATCATTGGATTTGCGTTGCAGTTGGAAGTAGAGCTTGGCCAAATTCCAGATAGTGCATGAAATCAGCAAGACTCCTCCAAGAAACCTCAATGGAAGTGGTGAAACCCCTGCATAGGAACTCTAGGTGCTAAGCAACACTATTCTCCACTGAACAAAAAAGAATGGTATTTGTCTAAACAGACAAGATACTCTGAAATATAGACAATCCACAACCTTCTCTTGCTGCCTTCCCCTTCCTTTTATAATATGAGAGCCTTTGCAAACCCTAAACCACCTTGATGATTTAGCTACTTTCACATGAGGGGTGTTATAGCATCATTTCTCACCTCGACATGATTCATGATTGCTTTGATGATTTTGGGCACCCATTCCTACAGACTTGGAAAAATTCACTTAAAAACAGTGTAAAAATCCCCATACGCGACTATGCCCGTACTTTTCTGTGTGTATACGCGAGTCCAACTAGACTTTTCCGCGTATGCCATTAAAATGATTAAAATATATATAATTATTCCATATTTTCGGGCTGGGTTGATGGTTACTCAGGTAGTTCAACCACCCCAGCACGTGGCCAACCGTTTCCAGCTGTTGAAACTACTTGGAGGGAGTATAAAAACCCCTCATGTGTATGGACTAAGGGAGAGAGAGAATTATTGATATTATACTCTGTTGGTATTCCCTATCCAAGTCTGATTCCCCGTGCCTCCTGCACTTTCCCAGTTCATTATAGGAAACTCTTGTTTCCTTGAGATACACATCCCTTTATATGTTATCTCGTATGCACCAGTTTGGAAGGAGTCTTAGCGAGGCAAGGGCTGGACGGATCCGGACGACGGTCTGCGAAGGCCTTGGAAGGATCATGTGATCTCTCCACTTGATTACTTTTGTACGTGCTATTTATAATACAGAAGTATCATGTTGTTCCCGAAATAAACGTGTTAGTGTATGCTTTTATGTATGAGAATATTTTTTATACAAGCATTCATTATGATTTATTTAATGTTTTATATGAATCTCACTGACATTTAGAGTAGATATATGTTGTACAACTAGTCCTTTGTGCTTGTTTCTTCTTGTCTTTCAGGTTAAGAAGGAAGGACGGTTGCTGGGGGTTTGAACCCTGCGGGATCTTCTTCAACCGTAGGACCAACGGGTAACTTTCTCATTCTACTCTATTTAGTTTTTCTGAACGTGCATGGTTGTGTGAGTCTCTGTTAAGTAGCATGCCCCTGCTCTATGGAGGTTGTAACCCAACGAACCTCTAGGGTGGTAATTCCCCGAAACAAGGGGCCTCCTACTAGAACTGCATTGTCCCTTCATGAGGTGCATTGTATCTAGACATCACTGTAGATTTGGTCAAGGTTGACCCAGTCTCATAGCTCAAACCCCTTTCACACCTGCATGTGATTTATTCACATAGCCTAGATTTATCCATGTTCATGTGGGCATTGATTTATTCATTATTTTAGGAGTTTTACATGTCCTCCTTTATTCATTTATTCATGCATAGAAAATGAGACAAAACTACATATTACTCTTAGCTTAGGCTAAGTAGGAATATTACAGTCCTCCCCTCCAAAATGTTACTTTTCCTCAAGCAACTGATAGGGTGAGAGTTGTAGTACTTCCCTTCCTCCATTGATGTCATCATCGATGATCGAGTCCTCATCATAAGCCAAGTGCTCATGAAGCCAATACATCATGAATTGTTCCTCCAAGGTCAACATAAGATGTGCATAGTTCATCCCACCAGGAGTGAAAAATTCAACAGAAATAAACATGGCTGGAGCAATGCTCCATCTAAAACATGTAGCATGAGGTATAGGGAGAAGTTTCAATCCATGTGGTACATACAAACTTCCCATCCTCCCTCCATATAATCCCATAAACATTAAAACTATATCATCTAAGTATGGAAGCAAGACTACATATATGCAAATAGAAATCTGAACTTGAGGAGGTGGGTCAAAATCCCACATGTGATGCCAGTGCAGTGCATCTCCTGCCTGCCTTAGATCAAGGTATGGTAAGTGGCATTCCCACCAGATATTTTCTACACGAGTCACCTTAACATGGCTGAATATGTCATATAAGTTTGGTTCCTTTGGAAAGTACCCATCATGAGAAGGAATCTCCCTTTGCTCAACAAGGGAATGGCCAAGTTCAACATTTCTATTGGCCCCCAAAAAACCATGAGATACACATGATCTATCACTCCCTTTAGGAGTCATATCCTACAAAAACATGGCAAAATAATGTGACAAATCAGAAGACAAAGCTTGTTCTACATGATCAGATCCTTTACTATCAAAGTTTCTCAGACACATGGAGTTGTGCATGGACATTTCCTCTCTCTCAAAAGAAGGAAGAAATGGCTGTAATGACTCTTGCAAAGAGTCCATTGACTGTCCCAACTCCACATAGCTCATGCACCCTTGAAAGTGTTGATATAGTTCCTCTCTCAAGCCTTCCCAATCAAAGCTCCCCATGATCAGGGTATAGATCTTGATTGAATGCATATGGCTGAGAAAGAATTATTTGTGTGCCCATTGTAGTATCTTTTGCTTGAGCTTGGAAGCTCTAGCCAGGAATACCTTACCATGATGATAGATGACTCCCACTTGAACTAAGTAGCCATCTTCTTGCTGCATGTCATCTAGTATCATACCTGTGTGGAGATCTTTGGAATACTCTACAAGCAGTTGAGATTTCCAATACAGATCCACATTGTTCAAAAATGACAATGTTGATGATACATCCATGGAAGTGCTTGTCATGTTGCTGATCTCCTCTTTGACATTTCTCATGCCAAAGTTGTGTGTTGGAAGGCTAATCCTCCCATTCTTCTCCTCTCATAGCGCAAATTTAGAAAAGAGAGAGGGTGATAGTGGTGCAGGAAATCCCCCTCATTCTTGAGTTTTCCCAAGCACTCTGGCACTGTAACTTGGTCTCTCATTTCTCCAATCCCTCCTAGATATAGATTTGGAGAAACACTTTGTGAGTCCTCCCCCACGAGATATGAATTTGGTGGCATCCCAAGTGGCTTGCCACTAGATACGAATGTCCCCTGTAGAATCCTCATGAACATAAGACAGGGGACTGTGAGATCCTTTCTTCCACTGCACAAATCCATCTTTGTTGTTTGTCTGGAGGTACTAGGTGAGGGATAAGTGTGCATGCCTTGAATAATTTGGGGTTTACCACTCTTCCAGTCCACCCATTCCATATGCAAATTTTTCCAATCAGTGCTGACCTTCCCCAATGTAATCAACCATTGGACACCCAGAATGATATTGGTGTCTAGTATGTCAACTACAAAAAAGTGATCCACCAGAGTGTAGAATCCCATAGTGACTGAGAGTGAGGGGACATATTGAATGCATTGCATTGTCATATCTCCTAGGACTAAGACAGAGAATCCTTCAAATGTATCAGTGGGGATTGCTCTCCTTTGCACAAGATGAGCATCAATAAATTTGTGGGTTTCCCCACTGTCAATCAATACAAATATCCTCTGATTCATGATTGAACCTTGTACTCTTAGTTTCAAGTACTTAGGCACTCCTCTCAAAGATGCAAGAGTCCCACCTACTGGAGCAAAGGCTCCATCCCCATCTCCAGATGGTGTTGGTTCTCCCTCATGATTATCAATGTTGTGACCCCTCCTTGGTTCATCATCTTCATATTCCTCCTCAAAATCTTAGAAGACTTCTATGTAGTGTGCTTTCCCAGCAGCACATCTATGTCTAGGTGCCCATGACTCTTGGCAAGTGAAACATGGTCTCTTATTTCTCAGCTCCCTCCTGAGTTCAATATCAAGAGGATTCTTAAATGAGCTCTCCTTGGAAGGAGAAAATTTTTCTTCCTTCCCTTTAGAAAGGTGAGGGGCCTTGCTCTGGAAAGTTGCCTTTTCTTTTGGTAAGGCATCTTGAAGGTCTCTAGCCCTCTCAATGGCAACATGCAAAGTGATGGGCTTGGTAGATTTAACCATCCCATGCAAAGGTTCCTCTAGGGCATCGATGAACATGTACACCCTCCTTGCTGCAGATAGATCAGGAACCATGAAAGATAATTTCAGAAACTCAGAGATATAAGTTTCTGCATTTCCTGATTACTTTAGCTTTCCAAGGCTTATGAAGGGTGCTTCGGGATACTTCCTGTCAAACCTCTCCACCAGTCTTCTAGTGAATTAATAATAGGTAGTCACATTGGTGTGTCCCAATGTAGACAACCCATGGAACCACCAATTGTGTGCTTCACCTTCAAAGTGCAGCGCTGCAATCTTGATGGCTTCAGTCTAAGGGACTTTGTTCAAATGAAAGTAGATGTCCAAATTTTCTACCCATGCCTTGCCAGAATTGCTGGATGACCCATCAAACTTGGGAAAAATTAATCTGCTCATAGAGTGATGTCTATCATGATTAGGGAAGTACCCACCATCTCTATACTGATGCCTTGGCCTCTTTTTGTCCTTGAGGTGACAAAACCCTTGGAAATTCAAGTGGTCCTTGAATCTCTGATTCTAAGAATCATATTCCAAAAATTAGTCTTCAAGGAATGCTTGCTCTAGTGGTCCTTCATTCTCCACAGCCAAGAAGGTAGGCATGGTGGAGCATTGTGGAGCTTGTGGGGCTTGGGGCTGGTTCACTGGTTGACCAGTCCAATGATGAGATATGCGCGAGATTTCCCCAGGATGAAATCTCCTAGGATATTCCCTCATCCTATCCATCCTGATCTCGTTGATCTCTCTAGAAATATATTTCAAGGCCACCAAAAGAGTTCTTGCAAACTCTTCTGCTTATTTATCACTCCCAGTTTCAAGGGCTTTACCCTTGTCTTGATCCTCCATGGTGTAATCAAAATTCTTGTGGCTTCTGTTATAATACCTCTTCTCCCTCTCAGTAAGAGGCTCATATTATTTTGAATGTAGCATGGCTATGATTCTCCAATGCAAGCACAGGCTATGCCAAGAAAGGAGCTCTGATACCACTATAATATCCCAAAATTGGGACTGCACAACAGGTCTGCTAAAATAAGGTACTTCTGGGAGATTTATGCATAGAAGTGAGTTTGCAGCCCTTGGGTCCCTTAGATCAGTGGATCTGGAGTCTATATCCAAAAGGGGAGAAAAAAAAAATCAAACTAGATGTGGTAAACAAACCTCCCACCACCTAGTCTAGCTGTAAAACACCTTACAAGAGGGGCTGCAGTTATGCACAATAAACTGCTTCAGAAATAATGCCGTCTTGGAGAGAATGAGCAGGAGGGCATAAAATATGATCAAATTTTGAATATACAGCATCAAATAAAATTTAAAATTATGCTCTTACATTATACATCAGAATATAGAAGACAAGAGAGAGAGAAATCTCCAGAAATGAAGGTTACAACACATGTATAAACTGAAAAATGGCTAAAAAACTTTATTTTCTCGAGCTGCAGGAGATGAATGTTACATTTTATATCTAGAACACATATGTGGATAAAATATCGAATCCATTACAAATATGTATACTAGAAATACTTTATTACAAGATCCCCTTAGGGTTTTGACCAAATCATGCATTACAAGGAGTAGATATGAGTTTTAAGTAGCAGATCTGCAATATTATTCAGAAATTTCTGAAGATGACTTTACATTACAATAGATCAGATCTAAATAGAACATTTATCAACAAGCTAATCCATGGATCACCAAAGTGAAAGGAAAAGCCCAGCACCAGAGATCTCTCATAAAAAATGGGATCAAAACACCCTGCAAAACCTCCACTGAAAATAATGCAATTCGTCTAGGGAAACTACATTGTAGCTTGAATAAAAATGTTGGCTTGATGCTAAGATGCAAATATGAAGCTCAAATAGTGGATGCACTCTTCCAGGAGGTTAAACACATAGTCACTAAGAAGAGGCTCCAGTACAAGCTAGATCTGAACAGTTCTAGAGTTCCACTTGCTGCAACCTACAAAAGCAACCAAAACCTCACTAGATCTACATTTCAATTGGAATTAGAGCTTGGAAAAATTCCAAATAGTGTATCAAATCAGCAAGACTCCTCTAGGAAACCTCAATGGAAGAGGTGAAATCCATGCATAGGAACTCCAGGTGCTAAGAAGCACTATTGTCCATTGAACAATAGAGGATGCTTTTTGTCTAAACAGACAAGATACTCTGAAATATAGAAAATAAAAAAACTTCTCTTGCTGCCTTCCCCTTCCTTTTATAAGATGAGAGCCTTTGCAAACTCTAAATCACCTTGATGAGTTAGCTCCTTTCACATGAGGGGCCTCCTTCTAGAACTGCGTTGTCCCTTCATGAGGTGCATTGTATCTAGACAACACTGTAGATTTGGTCAAGGTTGACCCAGTCTCATAGCTCAAACCCCTTTCACACTTGCAAGTGATTTATTTACATAGCCCAGATTTATCCAAGCTCATATGGGCATTGATTTATTCATTATTTTAGGAGTTTTACATGTCCTCCTTTATTCATTTATTCATGCAACAGAAAATGAGACAAAATGGCATATTCCTCTTAGCTTAGGCTAAGTAGGAATATTACATATCATATACATAGTAGCAAGATATGTTTGTTGTTTCAAGTTCCTTTAGTTGTTCTTCATGTTTGTAATCATCTGGTACATGATCTGTCTCCTAACCTTACTAAGGTCATGGAACGCCTCGAGTGAGATGCTATGCTCCTTGGATTAGTGTGAATGTGCTATCATTGTGCTAGACTACTACGGAAACCTTGTTGGCCTCTATCCTGAACCTGGGTCTTGCCTAGAGACCTCCTTTTTCGCCAACAAATGGTTCCATTGCTGGGACCTAAAAATTAATTTAGGATTTAGGTCATGGTATTGTGGATCTATGAGAGAGAACTACAAATATGGTAGGATAACCACTTAGACCAGTTCATATCACAACAAGCGGATCTGCGATAGCGGATGGAAAAGACTGTCAAAGATCGGGTCATGTTTTTTGAATTCACAAGTGACTTGTATGAAATGTTATGGGGAAAGTTTCTTGAAGAGCTTTATAATTTGTTGCGGAGTATAAGAGTGAAGTCACTCCCAGGAGGGTCATGTAGAGGCTATTGTAAGTGGATGCACACAGATCTAGTAGCACTCCATCAATTAGATATTGATTTGACCTGACCTATAGATTTCGGGGTACAATATACCTTGGAAGGATACATTATGGTATTCGCAGCTGAGTGTTACAAATCCTTTTCAAAATTTGAGGATATATTTAGATCTAGGTTGCAGGGAGAACTGTTGAAGTAAATCTCAATGTGGATCATAGCTTTAATGGTGGACGAGGGTTTGATGGCATTTCAAAATTTTGAGATGGAGACTTAAACCTCCAGTACTAGGGGAAGGAGCTGAGTGAAATATGCTACAAGTAAGAATGGGGATTAAGGGTGGATACCATAACCTCTAGTAGATTGAGAGAGTGATGAACACATCAAAGGGTGCAGATTGATGAGAAGTGGCAGGAAAGGGTGATGAAGGAGTTTGAGAAGCAAGAAAGTAGTCGATGGGACAAGGAAAAGGCACCGCACATGACAAAGGAAACAAAAGCTCAGATGGGTTCTCAATAAATAGGAGGGACCATCAAGGAAGTTAGGAAAGTGTATAGGAGCCCAACCCAAAGATAAAAGGGAGAAAATTCCAATGTGGAGGATGCGCGCCTTGACGAGACATCTGATGTGGAGCTACATGTTACGATGGTGAAACTATTTATAGAGATGCCAACACCTGTAATTCAAGGTAATTCTATTAACCAAAGTTCAAGTAGCTCTAGTCCCAACCTTCCCCTGGTACTTTATCTACCACCAGATAAATTTTTTTTTAAGTTACTGGAGTTTAGCAAGTTGAATAGTGTTAAGTCTACAATATGGATATCTACTAGCTACAATGCTAGTAATACAATCTCACAGCCAGGAATTAGAGGTTTTATTTTAGTACCACCCATACAAAGAAACATGGTAGGATCATTTACCTGATACCCAAAATTCTCTGGGAGGGGCAATGATGATGTGAAGGAACAATGGTATCTCTATGAAGCAATATGGAGGGCTCGAAAAAACCAGAGGTGGTTAAGTTGATCGAGTTCCAGACTACTTTAAGAGAGAGACTTCTTCATTTTTTCATTAAATGGTCTAAAGCTCATAAAAACCAAGCGATTGATGATGTCAAGGGAGAATTTGTCAAAGAATTTAAATTAACTCAGACATATAAGAAAGGTTTATCTAAGTTATGGGAGATTAAACAGTGAGAAGGTGAAAGGATGTGGGACCTAATGAGAAGGTTAAAGGATGGGATTGGGAAGATGAGTTACACAATCGACCCAACCACCAATGAGATTGGTTTATTAAGGCAATCCTCCCGTTGACAAGAAATCCACTAACAAAACAGAAGATTGATACCTTACAAGATGGCTTGGAGCAAGCCATGAATATAAAAGCTATGGTGGAGTATCCACAAGAGTTTAGAGGAGGAGAAGAAGTTCAAAACCCTTCCATATTTGGGCTACAACATTAGATAGCCAATTTAACAAAAAAATTGAAAGACATTTAGCCGATAGGACCTACAAGGCCCAATGTGTGGTGTACTTATTTCCTGATGGAGGGAGACGCGGCCACAAAATGCCCGAGGTTGCAGGGGGAAAATACAGGAGCCTTAGTAGCAGCGACCCAGGGGGCTCCACCAGTTGGGAGAGTTGCGAAAATAAATACTCAGGGATTATACCAACCACAACCCCTATATCTAGGGTTCCCCGCTCAACAGAATCAGACTGCAACTCAATACTATGAAATATGCAAAGGAATTGGTCATCCTCTACGACTATGCCCAATTTTGCGGAAATATTCCAACGTTCCAAACAATACATATTGTGAGTTTTGCGCTTCTACAATGCATAATACATATTAGTGTGGACCCCTTGATTCACTGGCAGAACGATTGGACATACGATCTTATAGAGTGAAGGAAGCTCCAAGGGGCCAAGGAGTAGGAATGAGAGGAGGTAGAACTAGAGGAAGAGGACCAGTAAGGTGCTACAACTATGACCAAGAAGGGCATGTGGCAAGGGAATGTCCACTACCTAGAAGACCATGGTGCTCTTAGTGTGGAGTCAATACATACGCAATTGAAGACTATCTAGAATTAATTAAGAGAGGTGAAGAAAGAGCCATACAGAGAGGAGAGAATCTAGTGAATGCAAAACTGAGAATAGTAGAAACTCAGCCCATGCAAAATGTAGCCATAGTAACCTGGGGAGGAAATAAAATAGGGGAGGATACACAGAATATGGACCCGATAAAGCTAATCAAGCCTTCATCTCCAAAGGATTCTTTCAGACCAGATAGACAAAAGAAATATTGTAAGGAGGTAGTGGAAACATTTTTATGTTTTAACCTTCTATAGAAATTATGTACAAACAAATCTTAAAAAATAGAAAATAAACAGTAGAAAGAGCATAAAACATAAAATATATATACACAGATATTTTCCCCTGGATCCCAAATCAGGATGACCAGCTTGATTTTTCATTATATTCCTTTTTAGTGTTACAACACACACACACACACATATATATACATGCTGAAGCATACATAAACCCCAATCCATTAACACTGGATTAGAACATAACCATAGTTCTCTTGACCGGATCTACAAAATACCAGGGGTCGAAAACCATCATGCCCCAAAACCATGTTCAAACCCATGCACAAAACCATGGGTGGGTCCGCCCATCAAAAAATAGGGTCCAAAAAAAATTCCCAGGGCACTGCCCCACACCCTGAACAGGGGGGGATACTGCCCCCCTTGTCACCCCCTTGCTTCACTTGGTGCAACGTATAGGGTGGGATTTCGCCCTCCCTGTGACCCCCCCACACGTGACTAGTCGTGGAAAGAATATAACACATGCCCAACATTCTCCCACTTGTTGTTTTCTTTCCACCGGGGGCCACAGGAGAGCTTATTCATTAGCCCAGCTTTGCAACACCCACTATTTCTCTACACCAAGAGAAATTTTGAGTGCTCACAGAATTCGTCAATGCATTTGCAACATTCTTCAAAGTGTCCACCTTTACTAGCAACACCCTTTTAGCCTCAACCATATCTCTCACAAAGTGATATTGAACATCATTGTGCTTTGTTTTTGAATGATAAGTAGGGTTCTTAGCCAAGAAAATTGCACTTTGGCTATCACAGTTTATCCTTATAGCTTGCTGCACCAACCCCATACTTGAACACAATCTCTGAAACTAAACTACTTCCTTGCTTACATGAGTGGATGCCATATATTCTTCCTCTGTAGTTGAAAGATCCATTACAAACTGTATTTTACTCACCCAACTGACTACACCTCAAAATAGGCTAAACACATACCCACTTGTAGATATTCTATGGTCCACATCTCCAGCCCAGTCTGCATCAAAAAAACCATGAATGTCCAGCGTTCTTTCCAATCCTCATCTTCCCTGGTAGAACAAGCCAAAATCCCTAGTGCTACGCAAAACTTTGAAAACCCGCTTCACTATTGTCCAATGCTTCTTCCCTGGGTTTGAAATAAACTTGCTCAATACTCCCACTCCATGTGCAATGTCTGGTCTAGTACAAACCATTACATACATCAGGCTACCCATTGCACTTGCATATGGAACATGGGACATGTCCTCCTCTTCTTCTTGTGCCTTGGGAGACCATTCAGCAGACAACTTTACACCTACAAGAATCGAAACATTCACCAGTTTACTCTCCTACATATTAAACCTCTACAATATAGTCTCGACATACTTCCTCTGGTTTAACCAGATCTTCCTCTTTTCCTAATCTCTCTTAATTTCCATGCCCAAAATATAGTTTGCAACACCAAGATCCTTCATGTCGAATTTGGAGAACATTTGGGTCTTCAAATCTTGGAGAATTTCTTTGTCATTTCCAATCAACAACATATCATCCACATACAAGACCAAATAAATAACATGGTCACCAATTAATTTAAAATAAATAGATTGATCCTCCTTTCTTCTGGTGAAGCCAAGTCCCTGTATATAGGTATCAAATTTTTGATACCACATCCTTGGTGATTGTTTTAACCCACATCGAGTCTTCTTTAACATGCATATCGGTTATTTCTTCTCCTTCACCATAAAGACTTCCAGTTGTTTCATGTCGATCTCCTCTTCAAGATCCCCATGAAGAAATTTTGTCTTCACATCCATTTGTTCTACCTCAAAATAAAATGTAGCAGCAACAGAGAAAAGTAATCTAATAGAAGTAACTCTGGGAACAGGAGAAAAAATATCACCAAAATCAATTCCCGACACCTGGGAATACCCTTTTTCTACCAACTGAGCTTTGTATTTCTCCACCTTGCCTTCTACATTCATCTTCTTTTTAAACATCCATTTTCCCCTGATGGGATTCCTTCCAACCGGCAACTCCACTGGATCTCATGCCCCATTTTTATGCAAGGATGCCATTTCATCAACCATAGCCTCCTTCCAGAGTTTTCCATCCTTTGAATCTACTGCCTCCCTGACAGTTCTGGGATCATCATTAGTTATAGTTAAAGAAAAAATTGAACAGAAAGTAGATGGACTATACCTTTTTGGTTGTCTTCTTTCCCGAACTGATCTTCTCACAGCTGGAGTTTGTGGCTCTTCCACTTCTGATTCTTCTTCTTTTATAGAGTCTGATTCATCCTCCTTTAGCTCAAAATCTATCTTCTAAGGTTCCTTTGGTAGGAATTCATGTTTAACAACATCTCTCACCTCTCTAAACACCACATCTCAGTTGTACACAATATTCCTTTTTTCCGGGTTCCAAAGCTTGTAACCCTTTAAACCATCCTTATACCCAATAAAGATGCACCTTTCAGATTCATTATCCAACTTGGTCCTTTTCTCCTTCGGAACATGTACATATGCATCACATCCAAATACCCTCATATCTGAAAGAGAGGGTTTCTTACCAGTCCATACCTCATGTGGAGTCTTATCCTCCAACGCTAATGAAGGTGATCTATTAACCAAGTAACATGCAGACTCCACTGCCTCTACCCAGAATTCTTATCCTAACCTAGTACCACTGAGCACACTTCTTTCCTTTTCCATCAGCGTTCTGTTCATTCTTTCCTTTATCCTAATTGTATCGTGCTCTTCGCCTTCCAATCCAACTTTTTCCAATATTCATCTGACATTTCCGTTGCTTTAGTACCTAGACCTACCGCGATCCACTGGTCTTTATCCATTAGCAGATCCTGCATGTTGAGCTTCCACAACTCAAAAATCTGACCATTAAATTTCTCAATCTCTATATTTCCACTACTCGCCATCTTCTTTCGCCGCAAGAATTGATCCCACAGATCTCCCACTGAACAGGGTCTACCACAGGCCCAAGCAAAAACCCCTCAGCAGCAAAGGCATCCCCTTGAAGCCGAAACAACTCTGATACCAAATGTAGGTTTTAACCCTATATAGAAATTATCTGCAAAAAAATCTTAAAAAACAAAAGATAAAAAATAGCGAGAGCATAAAACATAAAACAGATATACACAGAGATTTTCCCTTCGATCCCAAATCGGGATGACCAGCTTGATTTTTCATTATATTCCTTTTAGCATTAAAACACATATATATACATGTCGAAGCCTACATAAACCTTAATGCATTAACCCTAGATTAGAACATAATTGTAGTTCCCTTGACCGGATCTACAAAATACCAGGGGCCGAAAATCATCATGCCCAAAAACCATGTGCAAACCCATGCACAAAACCATGGGTGGGTCCGCCCACTGAAAAAATGGGTCCAAATTTTTTTTCTCGGGCCACTGCCTTGGACCCCGAACAATGGGGGGCTGTTGCCCCCCCTGTCACCCCCTTGTTGTGCCCGACGTAACATACAGGGTCTACTATCACCCCCCTGGCGCGTGACTAGTCATGGAAAGAATATAACACATATCCAACAAAATTTTACGAGATAGGGGGGAGTAAATTCATTGAGCTTCCACAACCAACCATAGAAAAAGAAAAACATGCCCATACAACTACAATGATTGAGGAATGGTTCCAACTATTTTTGAAAATCATAACCAATGCACCAATGTTGGAACAACTAAAGCAAAACCTAGAATTGGTGGTGCAAGAAAAAGTAGAACTGAGAGAGTCAAGAAATTCAACAGAAAAATGCATAAGAAGGATAAAAAGAAATAAGAGAAGAACATGAAAGGAATTCCATGTGACTACTCAAGTCACAGGATTTCAAATCAAACACACCATGCTCGACCTAGGATCAGATGTTAACATTCTACCAGGAAAGAAAAGGGAAGCACTAGGGAGTCCAAAGTTGACATACTCGCCAATGCAGCTCCACATGGAAAATCAATACTGTATTGTTTCCATTGGAATCTTGGAATAGGTCGAGGTTGATGTCACGAGAGTGAAAACACATACAAATTGTTAGGGGATAGACATCACGGGAGACAAGGAACCCTATCCTGCTTTGTTGGGGATAGATTAGGCCATTGATAACTATGAAGTGATTGACCTGAAAAAAGAATTGATAATATTTACAGATTGGGAAGTCAGGGTCACTCAACCACTTGACCCATATCAGGGACACCGATATACAAAAACTATTGAAAACAGAGAGGATGGTCAACTTCTATATCACCTTTACCAGATCACAGTAGGGAAGAGAGAAGACTATATCAATAAAATAATGGGATGGACCATAAGCTGGAGAAGTGTTCAGAGTTCAGACTTGGGCTCAGAAATAGCTTGGTATGATTGGAAACAGGGAGGATATGAGACTAATACTAGAAGATTTGCTAATATCCAGGGAGTCAACTAGATTGGAACTGAGGTAAGAGGATATGCGACTCTATCAAATATGAATGTTGTAAATACATTTATTGCAAAAGTATAAGAAAAGGTACCAATGGAACATAGAGTCCCTCTTATGGATGTAGCACTACAATCAATGTCAGCAAGATGGTGGGTCAACCATCGCAACTCACTTCCGTAGTGGGAAAATGTTGCAATAGCACTAAGAGCTAGATTCAAGGAAGATGTAGGACCAAAATTCATTGAGAAGTACTAAGGGGATTCTCACCCCACAAATCATTTATAAAATTGTGAGTATAACTGGAAGAAAGCACGGTATCCAGAATCTCTGTGGATGCACAATTTTATACACTCACTAGACACAATTCCACAGGCCTAGTACTTGACCGGAGAAAAGAAGAGAGGAGCTAGCACCTGGCAAGTAGTTGCTGAAACGTTTATGCAATGTTTGTCTTTTAAAGGAGAAACAAATCCAGTTACACATGCACTAAAATCCATCAAAAGAGTACTATTTTTTATGTCTCTCCCGTGGCTATAATCATGCAATTAGTTACCATGGTGCGCCGTATTGTGAAATTACTGACTGTGTGTTCGAGATTTGGGTAGATGTGATGGGTAATGATTACCACTTACTATGGAAAATTTATTACAATATGGTTGTTACTAATTATGGCAATTAATTCTCAAATCTGGGTGACCCTATAGACTAACAATGGTGTGATGGGTTATTATGGTCAAATGATATTTGACATGCTTGGATTTCTAACATGGAAACCACGTTAGATGTTATCTTTCTTTTTTTCTTTTTTTAAACGGGGCATAAATTCATAGATACCAAATGGTTAACACTAAACTCATAAAACTAATCACAATAATAACCATATTTCATTATCAATATAAAAACAACATACAACACTCCACAGAGTCTATTACAATATGATTTAGTACAACAGAGATCTCACAAGGTTCTCCTATAGTTCTTCTCTCTCTGTCAGCCCTCTGCCATACTGACTAACACTCTCATATACGATGGCTAATTACCTATTTTTTCTTCTGCCAATGTGACTATCAGTATTTCCTCTTTTCTTTCTCTGCTGCTTGCCACTTCTTTTTGATTACTAGGATTTTTTTTTATTGTCCTTGTCTCCCATATTTTCCATCTACACTGTTCTCCACAACTACCACACCAACTATCTTCCGATTATTCGCAACCATAACAACTCCCTATCTACCTTGACTGTGCTCCACCACCTATTCTCCACAACTCAAAACTGTTTTTTTTTTCAAAACAAAGGCCCCAATTGGCCCTAATCACACGCTATTGACTCGTCCTGAGTCAATCATTTCATGCTGTTGCGGCTTCTATCAGTTTATTGGCTTCTAAGGCTAACTTTGTCTTCTCCATTTCTTCACTCGGCCCAAAAAAGGCCCCAACTCTGGAACCTTGCTCAATGTTGAAGACTTGAGTTCTATGAACTCAGTGATTTCCTGTTGCCATTCTCTAATTAGATGTTTGGTTTCAGTGGCGACTCTTTCAGCCTCAGTTTCACTTGGCACTGGTGGAAGATTGCTGAATACTTCCTATATATTTAGTCCAGCTTTGGTCGCCATCTGCTATATTGCCTCTACTTTCTGCTTGATTGGTTGCCTTAGCTCTCCGAGGACCTGCTTTGTGGCAGAAGAGTGCTCCTCTATCTTATGTATTTTGGTTTCCATCACCTCTGCTTGGTTGTACAATTGAGTTATGCCCACTGGATCAATGGATTCTTTGATCTCTTGTGAAATTTGCTAAAGATGTGTCGAGATACATTGGGCTTTCATGGTTAATGTGTTATAGGATTCATGTAAATACTTCAGTATGTTGTAGGCCTCTTTGGCTATCATTCCGAGGGTTTCCTTCATTCCAGTTATCTGTTTCTGTTTCTCGGTAACCTTCTCAGCATATATCGCGACAGGGTCTGGTAATGCTGGTCTTCTAGCTAGCGTTTCTTTGAGCTCTTGGTTCTCTATGCTTAGATTTTCACATGTCATTTTCAATTGGATAGACCTTTTGACCATGGAGCAGGCTGATATGTCCTTCGAAATCTTGTTATCTTGGGCAATTACTATTGTTCAGAAGTCTTTAAAGATATCTGTTACATTTTCTAATTTCTCCTGTGGAATTTCCTTCTCCCTTTTTAGCTCATTGCGCTCTTCAGTAAGCGCAATGAATTTTTGTTGTTTTTTCTCAAACCTATATTCGAGGTCATTGTGCAGCCCTTCTTCCTGTTGTGTTGCTCGCTGAATGAAGTCGTATAGCTATCAAGTCCCCCTCTTCTGGATGCTCTCAGTTCCTGACATGTCCTTGGTTGATGGTCTTTCTCTGAGGGGTTTCCCAATGGCGATTGATCTCTCTGAGTGCTCATGTGGTGATGTTGGTTGGTACTATTGTGGCAGCTAAGGTTTTAGGTTATTCATGCTAGTGATCAGTTGAATCTGGTACAGTATTAGTTTGGCTTGATGAAATGGGTTTAGCTCTTTTGTTGAGGGAATTGTATCTACAGTAAAAGACCCTCCTTGAACTAATAGTTCTAGGAAAGTTCCTTTCCCCACCAAATGTTGGTTAAAATTGGGTACCCTAGTCATACTCGAGTTAAATTATGCCTCGGTGTCCCCATTTATCTTGTTGCTTAGCTTTATTGGGTCTCAAATAGTCGCTGAGGTGGATGGAGTGATGGTGGATTGGTATTTGGAAGTAAATAAAGTATGGGGTGATGAATTGTGAGTATGAGGTGAAGAGGTGTGAGGGTGAGGTGGAGATGATGTCTGAATATTCAAAACTAAGAATGGACCAAACACAGGTAGTGTGGAGGTTTCCTGGGTTGTAGCTCATTCAATAGGAAGGTACACGAGTTTATTTGGGCTCCCTGCAGAAATTGTTCGACAAATGAAATGGTGTCGAGGGTGCATTCACCTTTGGTGTAATGTCTCATCGTCTTACCTACTATTAGATAGTAAGAAAATTTCATTGCTAGATTATTGATGAGGTCTATCTTCACCCCCTTCCCTCCTCTTGTGGTCTCATATTACTTATAATAATAAGAGTCTCCTACCTTCTTGGCTCTCTTGGACATGTTCTAGAATTCCATTGAGACATCCTTCCCTTATGTTGATAATCCAGTAAGCCCACTGATATCCTCTGCATGTATCGATATCTCTCGCCATAGCCACAATGATCTATTCTGGAGTCTACAAAGTAGGAATTTCGTATACTGCATTGTTTCTCATGTTGTTCCATACACTAGGAGGTTCCTGAGGTTCAATATTGTTGATTTTTTGATACATTTGAACTGTAGATTCATTCCTGCTGCTTCCCCTCCTCCCTCTGTAGCATAATTCTCTATGCATACCTATCTCTTCATAGCTAGAAATTGATAGGAATCCATGAAATCTATATCAATTGGCGATGCATTATCATACTTGCCAATGAGTGACTCTATCCTTTGAAATCTCTCATCGAGCTCGGGCTTGACGACTGCTAGTGCTACCTTTTTCATCTTTGTTTCTCTTCTGTACACCAGGAGTGTTGTTTGTGATATATTACTGTAAATTCTTGTTACTGGACTATCTCTTTAAACTTCATCTAATGAAATTTCACTTTTTGTTGCGGATGTTTCTTGTTCTAACTCATAATTTTCCGACATTCTTGTTCTTTTCTTCTTTCATGTGCGTTAAGTAATGAAACCGACACGAATGAGGTTGATAAGACCACATAACTAATTAATTTTTTCTGTCTCTCCCTTGGCTATAATCGTGCGATTATTGACAGTGGTGAGGTGTATTCTAACATTGATGACTGTGTCTTCGGGATTTGGATAGCCGTGATGGGTAATGATTATTGCTTAATATGGAAAATTTATTATGGTATGGTTGTTACTAATTATGGAAGTTAATTATCAAATCCGGGTGATCCTACTGATTGAAAACGGTATGATGGGTTATTATGGTAGAATGATATTTGACACGCAAGGCTTTTTGACATGGATGACACATTAGACGATACCCCCCCACTGACCACAATTAGTTGCGATGTGTTCTCCGCATTGCAACAGCTGGATTTTATCTCTGCATTATTGTGATGTTTTTTTATCGGAACTCCTATTCTTTTTCTCATCTCGGGTGCGAGAGAGTTATTGACTCTATATGTTTCTATTCTATCCTACTGAACGCTCTTGGTTGCGAGAGTTATTTGAAAAATAAATGATGAAGCTTACTAGTGATAAGGCTTCACGTGTGCGCCATTCACCCATCCTTGCAATACTTGGCCATCCAGTTGTGCCAATCGAACCGCACCTAAATCTTTAATTTCTATGACATGGTATTGTCCCATCTAGTGCATTTTGAGATTGCCCAGGAACTTTTGAAATTTTCTATCGTACAACAGAAACTTCCCTCTAATAGTGAATGTCTTATGCTTGATGTGATAATCATGCCAAGCCTTCTGTCTTTCCTTTTGAATTGCCTGATGGAATTCTGCCAGGAACCTCTCTTCTTCAAGCTCTTGTAGCTCATGGAGGCATTTAGTGATTGAGTCTTCCTCTGTCAGATGTACGGTTGAAGTGATTAATAAACTTGTTATGATAAATTCAGAAAGTACCATTACCTCTCTCCTATACACCAACTGGAAAGGATTTTGGTTATGCAACCTTTTAAAATTTGTCTTGTATGCCCATAATGTTACTATTATCTGCTCATCCCAGTCATCCTGATTGGCATTGCATATCTTGGTTAGTCCTTTTTCCAAGATATTATTGAATGCTTCAACAGTTCCATTTGCTTGAGGGTGGTACGAGCTGCTCTTATGATGTTGCACCATAAAATTATCTAATAGAGACTTGATTGTTGTATTGATGGAGTGTGTACCTTGATCACTGGTTAGGATTTTGCGGCAGCCAAATTTGTTGATGATATTTTTGAAAATGAACCTGGCTTCTATGTCTACTATAAAATCTTTCACTGGTGCTGCCTCCACCCATCTTCTGAGATAATCTGTTGCAGTTATTATGTACCTTTCCTGTGAATGTCTTGGCAATGGTGCAATTGGCCCTACCTAATCAATGACCCATTTTTCAAATGGTTCCAATGCTCTTACACATTGTAGTGGAAATTCATCTCAGTGTGATAGACGTCTCGTTCTTTGGCATACATCACATTTCCTTACATACGCTTTACTGTTTTTATGAACTATGGGCCACCATAACCTTTCTTGTAATATTTTTATTGCGGTGGGTTTTGCACCGCCGTGGCCCCTCGCAACTCTACAATGACACTCCCACGAGATACCCTCTCTTTCATGGTCCATGGCTCATCTTCGCAAGCTATGGTCTAACCCCTTATTATATATCTATCCTGCTATCAGTTGATAGTCAACTGATTTCACTACCAAATTTCTTCTCTGAGTCACCGTGTATTCAGCTGGGCACTATCCTATTGCCAAATATACTACTATCTACTCCATATAATCTGCGATGGCTTCTACTTTGAAGAGATTATCATTCAGTAACTGATCATCCAGGGATACCCCATTCTCTCCATTCTCCAACCTTGATAAATGGTCAGGACCTACATTTAACCTTCCTGGTCTTACTACCACTTCGAAGGTGAACTCCTTGAATAGTAGGAGCCATCTATATATCCTTCCTTCAAGCGCAGGCTTGTTAACCAGGTACTTCAATGATGAATGGTATGTGAATAATTTGAACATTCCTCCTAGTAGGTAATGATGAAACTTCTGAAGGGAATACACCATCGCAAGAGCTTCTCATTCTATTTTTGTGTAGTGCCTTTCAGTAGTAGACAACTTTCTTCTTGCAAAATAGACTGGATGATCAATAGAAGTTTCTCTTGGTTGAGCTAACGCCACTCCTAATGCAATGCTTGAGGCATCAATATGGAAATGGAATTGTTTGTCCCAGTTAGGATCAACCAAGATGGGTGCACTTGCTAACTTTTCTTTCAATGTATTAAGGGAACTAGTGCATTCGTCGCTCCATCTGAATTCCTCTGATTTCAAAAATAGCTTTTCCAATGGTGCTGTTATATTTGTGTAGTTTCACACGAATCTTATGTACTACTTGGTACGTTTGAGTAGTGATATTAACTGTTTCATAGTCTTTGGTGCTTCTATGTTAACAATTACTGCTGCCTTCTCTGGATCTGTACAAACATCCTATTTACAAACAACATGCCCTAGCAGCGTCTCGAAAGGTACTGCAAAGATGAATTTCTTGAGGTTGAGGGAAATTTGGAGTTGTCTGCATCTATCAAACATTATTCTCAGTAAAGTTTCATGATTTTTCAGTAAAATGTAAACCGTCCAATCATCCATGTATACCTCAAGGAACTTATGGATGTAATCCCGAAATGATGCTATCACTATTCGTGAAAACACTGCAGGTGCATTCTTCAATCCAAAGGGCATGATATGGTATGAAAATGATCCCCATTTGGTTGTGAAAGTGGTATTCTTCTTGTATTCTTCTGCTATTCTCACTTGATGATATCCTAAGAATCCATCTGTGAATGAATAGGCTTCATTTCCTACCACATTGTCGAGAACCTCATCACTAAATAGAGTGGGAAATGGATCATGTATGCATGCGTTGTTGAGGGTTCTCTAATCCACACATACTATAATCTAATATTTCTCCTTTTTTCTTTTTATTCCAATGGGACTGACCCACTTTGCTTCCTCCACTGGAAAAATGAGCCCTTCTTTCAGCATTTTATCTATTTTTGCTTTGAAATTTTCCTTTACCCTTGGATTTAGGAGGTAAGGCCTATGATTCATTGGTCTTTCATCAGGATTTAAGGCTATGCACATTTCCTCCATGTACCCTTTTATCCCCTTTAGCTCCGCTACTAAGGATGGGAATAATTCTTCATATTCCTGTAATAGGTTGAAGATTGCCTTGGTTGTTTCTGTATCCCAGTAGTCTCTGATGGATGCTATTTTGGGTTTCTCTGTGGTTCCAATGTTCAACTTCTTAGTTTTCAAGGGCAACAGGTGCAGTCCTTCTATTGTTGGTTCCTCCTGTATATCCCACTCCCCTTCTTTCTTTTCAAAGTATAAGTTTTTAGATTCTCTAAATCATCATTGTCCATCTCACAATCTATCCATTTGCATGCTACTGATTGGAGCTCTAGAAAAAATAGTACCCTTTTGATGGCTTGTAGTGCATCCGTAACTGGTTTTGTTTTTCCTTTAAAAGAGAATCATTGTGTAAAATTTCCCACAACTTTGCCAGGTTCCAGTTCCTCTCTTATTTTCCTCGATGAAGTACCAGGCCACTGGAATTATGTCGAGTGAATGTATAAAATTGTGCATCCACAGAGATTCTGGATACCCTGATTTCTTCCAGTTGTACTCAGAATTTTCTAAATTCTTTGTGGGGTCAGGATCCCCTTTGTACTTCTCAATGAATTGTGGTCCTGCATCTTCCTTGAATCTAGCTCTTAGTGCCATTGCAACATCTTCCCATTGCGAAAGTGAGTTGCGATGGTTCACCCACCATCTTGTTGACGTGGATTTTAGTACTACATCCATAAGAGGAACTCTATGTTCCATTGGTACCTTTTCTTCTACTTTTACGATAAATTTATTTACAACTTTCATATTTGGGAGAGTCATATATCCTCTTAACTCATTTCCAATCCAGTTGACTCCCAAGATATTAGCACATCTTCTAGTATTAGTCTCGTATCCTCCCTGTTGCCAATCATCCCAAGCTATTTTCGAGCCCAAGTCTAAACTGTGGAAACTTCTCCATCTGACGGTCCTAAAGGCTGACAACCTATTGATTAATTTACATGAATTCTCTAACTCATTACCCATGAAAGCATAAACTATCTCGGCACAAGTTCAACAAATTTCACAAGAGATCAAAGAAGCCACTGATCTAGTCGTCATAACTCAGTTGTACAACCAAGCAGAGGTGATGAAAACCAAAATACAAAAGATAGAGGAGCACTCCACTACCACAAAGAAATTCCTCATAGAGCTAAGGAAACCAATCAAGAAGAAAGCAAAGGTAATACAGGAGATGGTGGCCGAAGGTTGACCAAAGATACAATAAGTATTCAACAAGCTGCCGCCAGTGGCAAGTGAAACTAAGGCTGAAAGAGTCACCACCGAAATTGAACAACTAATTAGAGAATGGAAACAAGTAGTCAATGAGTTCATAGAGCTCAAGTCTTTGGCATTGAGAAATGTTCTAGAGTTGGGGCCTTTGTTTTGACAGAGTGAAGAAGCAGAGAAGACAAAGTTAGCCTTAGAAGCTGACAGACCGACGGAAGCCGCAACACCAGGAAAATATTGACCGAGGATGAGTCAAGTAGCGTGTGGTTGGGGCATGTTTGGGCCTTTGTTTTGAAACATAAACAGTTTTGAGCTGCCTAGAATAGGTGGCGGAGCGCAATCAATGTAGACAAGGAGCTCTCATGGTTGAAATAGCCAGAAGATAGGTGGCGCAACAATTGTGGAGAACAATGTAGATGGAAGATATGGGAGATGATGAAAATCAGCAAAACTTCCAGTAATCAAGAATAAGAAGCAAGAAACAGAGCAGGAAAAGAGGAAAGACTCACAGTCACATTGGCGGAAGAACAAATAGGCAATCATCCAGCTTAGATGAGAGAGTTAGTTAGTACGACAGAGGGCCGAGAGAGAGACTAGAGCCATAGGAGATCTCTGTGAGATATTTGTTGTACTGAATCACATTGTAATAGACTCCATGGAGTGATGTATGTTGTTTTTATATTTATAATGAAATATGGTTATTGATGTGCTTAATTTTTTGAGTTAAGTGTTAACCATTTTCTTACTATGAATGTATGCCCTGTTTTAAATTTTAATTCAGCATCCTGAACATGCTTGATGAGTGATATCGTATACATAGTAGCATGATTAGTTTGTTGTTTCAAGTTCCTTTAGTTGTTCTTCATGGTTGTAGTCATTTGTTACATGATCTGTCTCCTAACCTTACTGAGGTCACGGCATGCCTTGGGTGAAATGCTCCACTTCTTGGAGTAGTGTGAAAATGTTAGTGTTGTGCTAAACTATTGCGGAAACATTGTTGGCCTCTATCCTAAACCTAGGTCCTGCCCAGAGACCTCCCTTTTCACCAACAATGTTGGAAATTGGAAATAAACACAGAGGGATGTGTTTCCCTTGGCAACACAAAGAATGCAATATGCGGAAATACAAATTACACACAAACAGAGAGCAAGAACGCAAGATAGAATTTTTTTCTTTCATTCATTCATTAATTCACAATAAAACATATGAAATTACATTTGTTTAATACAAAATGGTGGATCTTGAAGATTTAATGCAATTTAATGCAGAAATGGATGTATAACAAATAAATCGTCCTTCTGCTTGATTCTTCTGTTTCTACATGAAACAACGTACAAAAAAAAACTGTTAGACTTGAAATATTATGAGTTTCGGCTGTGAAACCACATCGCATCTGTGCCCTCATCGAAAATATTATTTTAACGATTTTAACATTTAACTGTCGCATACGGGAAAACCTAAAATCTTACGATTGTGATGTGCGACGGCACGATCGCATCGCAACTTAAAATGTTTAACTTATGGGCGTTATCCATTGAACTTTTCAATTGCATCAAAACTTAAATATAATAACTTGCAAGAACTTATGTACATTATTGTCCTAAGCTTGTGACGTGAAATTTATGGGCGCAACACATTGCAAATAAGATAACTTGCGAGCGCTAAAAAGGTAAGTCATAAGAAATGTGAAGGGCAAAGTGTGGGTGGTAAAAAGGTAAATGGAAAAACATGTCAAATGTGAAATTTAATATTTGCGATGTATGGTGACGATGTAGCATCGCAACATCACAAGGTTTGGTGCGGGCCCTAAATGGTAAATGATAAAATGTGCGAAGTGTAGTATGCAGGCACTTAAATAGTTGGAAGTACGATAAGGTGAAAAGGTAAGGAAAAGACATAAAAAATTCGTGGGAGGATTTTTAATGTGGTAAGGTTTGAGGGTCTGACTAGATATCACATCAGCAGAAACTTATGTTTTGGCCAAGGCTTAAGACGTGAGGCTTAAAAATTGTGGGCTATCAACTGCAGGGAAAAGGTAATTATACGGAGAGAAATAAATTAAATAGAGAGTATGGCTCGGGTACTCTGTTTCTTGATTTTTTGTGAAATGCTTGCGAATTTGAAACTTGAGCCTTCTCCTTCCCGCAACAAAAAATCAATGTAAGTGTGGCTGCTACCAGTATTTATTCATGGTGGTGGTTTGGAGTATATCCAACAAATTTGAGTTGTTCATAGTGAATTGGTTTCCCTAATGCCCAGGCACATGCGCACCATTTGCTAGAGTACAAGTGTGGCGTAGGAGAGAGGGTACATGTGTTAAATGGAAATATGTAACAAAAATCATAAATCCATACCCAGGGTGGTTGAGTGAATATGTATAATGCCACCTTTATAGGTTAGGCCTATGTGAAATAGATAATACATAGACCATATTTTCGCAAGGTTTAGGTGATATATATATATATATATATATATATATATATATATATATATATATATATATATATACATATGGACATATATATATATATATGGAGGGAGAACACAACCCTTATAGGATAAGACTTATGTATAGCATATGCTTCCAAGGAAAACTATTAAACAAATATAAGAATTCTAAGTACTTAGCCTTTCACATCATGATTGGAAGAACAATTTACAAGTAACCAAAAAACACATGTAAACATAACCATGTAAGAATGAGCGTAATAAAATATGCATGTATGCCAAGTGATTAGATATATGTTGCTAATATTTCAGAAATGCGAGACTAAAAAATAAAAAATAAGGAAAATAAACTAGAGAAGGATGACTTATACATTCCTAGATGGAAACAAAATCATTGATCTGAGTGGAGATGTAACAAAACCATACCAATGATGACTCACCAAGATCAAGAAATTGTCTCTAAAATATAAAGACTACCAACTGAGTAACCGCCAATAGAAACACCACAAAAAACATAACTACCTCACTAAATTTATAAGCACCATCTTTCCCACATTCTATAATAGAATAAATACCTGTCAAAGAGACCACCATGCATAAAATTTCCACTGTCGATTCCCATACACCGTAATTCACCTATAATTGAACCAAAGTAACACACATTAGAGAATACATCGCCCTATTCTAATTAGGAGATGGAATAAATAGTTCCTATGGTGGCTTTGGAAATAGAATCAAATGAACACTAGTTTCATCTTTAATTTAGCGTCGTAGGCGACAGTTAATGTCAGTATGTTAGAATGTGTGCCGATTTTGGATTTTAAAGGAGGTTGTAAGTTCATGGTAGGATATGGTTTTACATTTGATATGTGTGGTGGAAAGAACCATCCATGCTAAATAATAAGTTGTGTTGTAAAAAATTTCATGACATCAAAATATTTAGTAAATTAATGAACCAAGCTTAGTCTCATAAAAAAACATATATAATTCAAAAAGGAATTATATATATAATTTTTAGTTTAGATAATTAAACATATGCACATAATATTTTATCTAAAATTAGTGTTATAAATTAATTCAATATTGTATAAGGTATGAATTTAAGTCATATTATTATTATTATTATTATTATTGTGTATCAACATTCTATTAAACTTGCATAAAATATATACATCCAAAGTTTCAAAAAATAAGTGGTCTCACCCCAACAACGTTTTTTGACCACCTTATGCAAAACGTGATAAAAATAAGAAAAGGATGTTAGAGACATATTCTTAGTGTGAGAGGGCCAATGATTCCAAAAAAAAGTAAAACCAAGATGGCACCTGCGATCATGTTATTCATCAAAAGTAAGGGAAGCTTGGTTATTTGAGGTTGTTCTTGGAGGAGGTAGTGGGCAGAAGCCACATTGGACATGGCCTTCAATGTGGGTCATCCATGAATTGAGTTTTTCCACCTTTTCAAAGAGAAAGTTCTGGCCACGCCAAACCACCACCACCTTCTCGCGAACTTCGAATTGGAATTAGTGAATTTTATTTAAGGTGGCTACCAAATTTTCATATTCCTCCCTTATTATTCTCTAAAATATTTCCATCTAATCCAGTAAAGGCTGGATTAATTCTTGGCAATTCTCCAGCGAGTAGTGTTGAATTTCCTGTTGGTTGAATTCCAAGCATCTGTCAGACCCACAGATCCTCTTCCCACAACATTATGTTCCTCCTCTCCTCTAAGACTACATTGGTCACCCACCTTCCTCATTGTGTGTCTTCCACCTCCGCATCCCCCTCGCACACCAGTGGCCAATGGCCTGGAGTGTCCCACAACTTGACCTCCTTGAATCGACATAAAACCTACTTTCCCAGAGTTTACTGGTGGGTTGGCCAATTCCAGGTCTTTACATCCTGTCGAACTATGCTCTACAGGGAGAAAGGACCAACCATGCTTCAGGGATGGCCTCATCCTGAAGAAGCCTAAGCTTCCACACTAGTGAATACAAACATGAAAGCTAGAGCGGCCACCCACTAACTAGTCGATCTCGACACTGAACCACCAACGTCTCCTATTATAAATACAAACCCTCCCGTCACTAGAGCAAGAATTTGAACTATCAATACCTCTCTTGAAGCATCACTTTTCTTCCCATGACCCTTTTCCACTCCACTTATCAATTCCACTATATACGTGGCAGGAAAGAACACCAAGATAGTTAAATTCCTGACTCGAGTCGACCAGATTAACCCCACTCAAACAAAATCACACCAACACCCTTCTCGTTGAATAATTCAACACGAAAACCTAGTAGATTGTAGGAGAGTATATCTCCTTCCCTTAGGATGTTCCGAAAACAACAGGAGCCAGACGTTGTGGCTCCACTCATTCCACCATTGAATTTTCCCACACACTCTTTTTCTATGCCCACTAGAGAACCAGAAACCCACAACTTCTCAATTCGAATTGGACCTAAAAATGTAGGTGGTTATTTTTACCTCAATCCATGATGCGTTGGATGAGAAGAGCACAGGGAACCTTCCAAGGACATGTGCATAACCAGAGATCCTTACTCTGACTTGGAGAGAAAACACTTCCATTTTCACCAAAACTAAAAGATCAGACTCCTCTCTCTTCATTGTTGTGCATAAAACCACTCAAACTCACAAAGCTAAACCACCACCTCAACACGAATGTCACTCAAATTAACCACCCTTCGCCTTAGAACATATCCTCCTACACTTGATGAGGCATTGGGTTTTTTCACATGCTCGATGTTATTCCCCTTTGTCTTTTAATGAACTGAAGGGAATTAAGGGTGATTCCCCCTTGCAATTTCCATGTGACTACTGACATGGGCCACGAAGAGCCATGCAGTCTTCAGACATCACCCCCATCAGGGAAGTATCTTTCTCTTCCACTATCCAACATAGGTTAGTTAGGTGGCTACTCTACTCTAGGGGGCAAGTATTGCATCAGATGTTCGCCCTAGTGATCACTACCCCAATTAGTTGTATTATATGATGCCTTATTCCCTTCCCCGTCAACATGTTCTATGATTAAATAATAAAAGGAGGGGATATGGGAATAGGTATGCTAACCTATTAGCACCAACCACTAGCTTTTGATGACTTTCTCCAAGGAATATCTGTTGATTATACTTTGAAGCATAGTTTTTTTTTCTGAGAGACTCCTATGACTTGAAGCTTGGATAACCCTAAATCCGTAGCTATGTGGTGTCCCATTTCCAAGTCAAGGTACATTGTAATTTTTTTTTTGGTATTTCCACAAGATGTTGCATTGAACTTGCATAATTTCCCCAGGTCATTGAGAATTAGTCCCCCAGGCAAGGAAACCTCAGTTTCCTTCTCAGGCCACATCGAAGTTAAGTTTGAGGAAACCTTGGGGAGGGCAGGTGAACACTCCAGATGAAGAAACCTATGCTAGGGGATGGAGAAATGGGTCACAATCCACTCCATATGAATATCTAAGTTCGATAAAATGGTACGCTCGCACCACTCCGCTTTCTAGTCATTCTCAATCTATTATGATATAGCTAGAGTTTCTTTGATATTTTGAAGGACAATTTTCCATACATTTAAGGTTTAAAACTGTTTTGAGTGAACGACCACTCTATTTATAGCTTTACATACATTTCAGAGAAAAAAACCCCATGAGATCTGCCAAGATCTATTAAAAATGGGGTTTTTGAAGAGATTCCTGTTGAGCTTCAAAGATTTTCTTCTCTTCCACCACATTCCACTTCATTTCCTTTGTCCATTATTAATTTCAGGCTTAAACGATCAATAATATTAGTTAAAATTGATTTGAGATTGTATGTAATGTCTAACTTGCTATGTTTTCATGATTTCATTGTTGTAGTACTTTTTTACTACACCTAGCTACAGAATGCAGACATTTTGTAGCTAGTTTCCGATTATGTAGCTATCTTCATGTCTACATAGGTTCCAAATGTCATCTCATGGAAAAACACATATGGTGGTATTCCACATCATTCCATCATCATTTTTTTCTCTCCACGAAGTTTGAATAGAATTCTATAGGTGGTTATGCACGAAGAAGAGAATCAGTTTCCTATCAAAACACAGACTCTACAGATGTCCGCAGTTAAGCACAACACTGTTAATAAGAGTTTTAATTTGATTAGAAGTGGGAGAGACACTTATCCCGATTTTTCTCAAAAGAGTAGTTATGTAACTTCATTATAAGTATTAATCGGGAGACCGAGAAACTGTTGGTTAGATTTTGTTTTGTTGCTAGATTTTGGGAGGTCGTAAATACTCTATTTTGAAGAATTTCTCCTTTAATGAAAGAGACATCATTTTTTTGCATGAGCTGAGTCAATCTTGAGTAGATCCGTGTGCTGATCCGGTGGTAGAGGGCCCCGACTGCCCGTGAATCGTTATGCATTTGGTTTAGATAAGTAGCCGTAGCTTTGTTTCATTCTCAATTTAAATAGTTTTCTAAACTTTGCTTACATTGGATACTACAGTTTAGCTTTTTTCTCATGAAGTATTTCAAAATATCACTAATCTAGAATGAGGCATAACTGTAGCAATTTAGAAATTTACGTTTTTGTGTTCAATTATAATTAGTTGTTACAGCTAGTCCTATTCTCATTAATCTCTTCCAAAATATCACTAACTCTGGATAAGACTTAGCTGTGTTGTTTTAGTTTACCTGCTTATTGTTATGTTTTTCTATGCCTATTTGCATTGAATGATACAGCCAGACTTGTTTTTACAAACTATTCCAAAATATCACTCATCTTGAACAAGACAGGGCTGTAGTATTTCATAGAATTAGTTGCATTTTGGTTCAGTTGAAATACTCTGGAGGTAGATGTCATTCTAGTTTAATTCTGTCACTATATTTCAAGCTTGATAATGGTACTCGAGTTTAACTATGTTCACTGTATTAGTATCATTCTAGTTCAGTTCCAATTCATTTCAAGTTAGATAATAACACTCTAGTTTAGTCTTAGTTCACTGTAGTAGCATTCTAGTTTAGTTGTTATCCATTTCATTTTAAATTGTATTAGTTGTTAAATTTAGATACCACGGTCTTCATTATCTACAAAAATTATTTTGTTCTAACTTCATATTAATACATCATCATCTGGACAGAAGCTAGTAATATCAGTTTAAGGCCTTGAATATTTTGCAACTTTTTTACAATTTCACAAACAAGCCTTTTCTCAAAGACTATTCTAAAAATAAATCTATAACTTTTGAATGAGGCCTAGTGGTGCTAAATTGAGTTGCAGAATAGAATTAGAAGTTAGTTTAGAGTAGAAATCTTATTGTGCTACAAATGTTCTTTTCCAATTATGTTCCAATAAACCTTCAACCATGGATGAGATGTTGTAACATTGTAAGTTGATTGTTGACTTAGGAAAACCTCAATTGCACTAAAAAATTATCCTTTTCTCAAGCTATTCCAACATATCTGTAAATGAATGAATTGGACAAGTTCATGATATGGGTTACTGAGTTCATGTTGTGATTTGTTTCTTTGCTATGAGTCCTTATAAAGCTTTGCATTTTCTGTTCTTTAGTACCATACACAAGTTTAGAAAAGGTTTTGCTCTATTTTAGTGTAACCATTCACTTCTCTTTCCCAACATTTAGTTCTTTTCCTTTTAAACATAAAAACATAAAACCAAAAACATCATAAAAACACTAAACACAATGTAGTGAGAAAAAAATACCTAGGCACATACAGTGCACCACACTTCAGCAGTTTACTAGCCCTGGTTGACAATTAATGAACTCAATTTAGGAACACTAAGTTGAGCACAACAATTCCATCTCCAGGCTTCCAAGGATTCTCATAAGTTGTTGGCTGATCACTTAGATGCACCAAATAGAGTTTCAAGTTGGTCCCAAATTTCCACCACCTTGGAGAAGAATTTTAAAAGGTAATTCTTTGTTTCCTCATCATTGCAGCATAAAGGGCACCGGGATGGGCCTAGGAAACCTTTTTTTCTATTTTAATCCCACGTGAGTAGCTCTCCATGACTCGTTAACCATAGGAAGAATGAGAATTTTGGCAATAATATTGAGTACCAAAGGATTTTCCACAGCGAGTTTGGTTCCTGATCATCTAGTGTAGAGAAAATTGAATAGCCTTCCATGACGGTGAGAATTCCTATCGAATGATGTCCCCATCTCAATTTTTTAGGTTCTCCATTTTTAAGAATACAGAATTGTCGGAGTTTTAAAGTGAGTCCTTCTGAGTCCAAAGGGGGATTTTTTCTCGGCCAACTGATTAAATATTTCCACTCTCTCCATTTTTCCCCAGGGAAAGAGTATCTTTTGAAGTCCTTGACACAATCCTTGCCTAATTGAGATGTGAATAATTGGATATCAGGGGGTCAGGGTTGCGATCTAATCTAGGTTTCTACATCTAGCTCTCATCCAAACATTTGGTCCTCCATCCATTCCTGACTTCCCAGAACCCATAGTCTCATATGATGCTCCTCTTGAGACTTTTCTCGGTTCCAGATTGGGGATCCATTTGGTAATTTATTATGGTTTGACAGTGGGTCCTGCCATATTTATGCCCTCTATTTCCAGGCCCAAAGCTACTTCCATATCTCTTTAGCACCTTGAACCCAGTACCACTAAACCTTGGCACTGAGGACTTGGGATAATAGCTCTAGATATTTCAGCCCTAGGCCTCCATGCATATTTGGTTTTCATAACCTGTCCCAAGGCACTAAGGCCCATTTTCGACCAATCTGTGAGCCAACCTAGAGGAATTTCTGGAATTTGGTCGTTAGCTCCTTGTAAATTCTCTTAGGGGATGGAATGGTTGATAACTGATATATTTGGATGGCCTGCAGGACTGCCCACAAGAGAAAAATTCATCCTGCTAAGTTTAGAACCCTGAAGATCCAACTAGAGAGATTTTTATCAGTGCAGGAAAACAACTCCTTCTAGTAGGAAACCTTAAAATAATTGCTCACCAAAGGGACTCCAACATAGGTTTTGGGGATTGAGCCTATCTTGAATCCAAGAGTTCTTTCCATATGGGTTTTATCTCGAGGATGAGTGTTGAAAAATAATATATGTGATTTATTTCTATTGACCTTGGTACGTGAAGCCTACTAGAAAATATCCAAGATAGATCCTAGATGCTTAGCCTTTATTATGGTGTGCTTACCATAGAGAATATTGTCATCAAAAAAATTCTAATGGGTGAGAGGAGGATCTTATTTAGAGATACTGATACCCTTCAGGCTACGTGATTTAAATGTTTCCTTGATTAACCTTCCCAAACCTTCTGCAACAATGATAAAGAGGAATGGAGATATGGGGTCACCTTGCCTTATCCCCCTCGAAATTTCTAGGAGGGTGATTCATTCACCAAAATGGACAAGAATGGGGTTTAATTTAATGACTAGATCCACCTAATCCAAGAGGGGGGAAACCCAAATGCAACAACCTTGGAAAACAGATAATCCAAATTCAATTGATCCTAAGATTTTGAAAGATATAATTTAAGTAGCATACATGGGGTCAACTAAAATGTCATTTAGTGTACTACCTCATGAGCTACTAGGATCTCTTTTATTATTTCACGTCCTTCTATAAAGCTTGACTTCTCCAAACAAATGATTATCTTTAACAAAGGTTTCAATCGATGTTATGAAACCAACTCCAAAAATTGAAGAAAAGAGAGATTGACGCCTTAGAGATCATGAGTCCATGGGGTCACAATATAATCCTAGCCGACCTAACAATAATAATGTAAGGGCACTATAATAACAATATGGGGGTTACAAGGGTAAAACAATAACAATAAAGGGGCTACACTAATAACAATAAGGGACTACACTAGTAATATAGGGACCTAACATGCCCCTCTCCTTCAAAAAAGTGTTCTCCTCAATGCTTGAGTACCCCTGGATGCTTTTGTATAAAATTATCATCCTCCCATGTAGAATCTTAAGTGGGTAAGTTCTTCCACTTGATGAGATACTCTGAAATTGATCGATTTCGTAGCTATCGAGTTCATGTTTCCATGAATGCTTTAGGTCCAATATGATTTTTCCTTCCTCATCAAGTTCTGGAAATATTTTTTGAACTGGATTTTTGTCACCTATATCCTTATTTAAGCATGAAACATGGAAAACTGGATGTACTCGCGAAGAAGCAGGAAACACCAATTTGTATGCCATAGTATCAATATTTTGCAACACCTTATAAGTACTATAGTATTTTGGCGATAATTTATTATCCTTCTTAGCTTGCTTGAGGGACATTTATTTGTATGGTTGTAGCCATAAAAATACCAAGTCTCCTACATTAAAACTTCTCTTGCTGCGATGTTTATCTTCCTATTTTTTCATTCGATTTTGTGCCAAATTTAAGCCTTTAAGAGTTGGAGAACTTGCTCTTGATGCTCGATGTGATATTCCACTACTTTCACCTTAGATTTTCTCTTAAATATGATGTGATGGATGATGGATGATATTGATAAAGTGCCATAAATGGGGTCATTTTTGCTGCATTATGGAAGGAATTGCTATACCACCATTAAGCCAGAGGTAACCACTTGACTCATTGTGTTTTTTTATCAAATAAAAAATAATGAAGATATCCTTATAAACATTTGTTCACTATCTTAGTTTGACAATAGGATTGAGGATGATAGTATGATCTATGAGCTAGTTGAGTACCCAAACAAGAAAATAATTCCGTCCAAAAATTTCCAGTAGAAATGGGATCTCTATCGCTTACCATAATCTTTGGGTTTCCATGTAGCTTTTGAATTGTTTCCATAAATGAAGTAGAAACTGTACATGCTTTAAATGGATGAGATAATGCACAAAAGTGTACATACTTGGTAAGTATATCAACTACTACCATGATGACACTCTTTCCCTTGGACTTAGGTAAACCTGATATAAAATCCATTGAAATCTCCTCCCAACGTTAAATTGGAATGGATAAAGGTTGTAGAAGGACTGGGGTCTTAATTATGTCAGCTTTATTTTGCTGGAAAACCAGAAATTCCATCACAAACTTTTGAATATCAGATTTATGGCCATCCCAAAAAAATTATTTCTTCACCTTGTGGTAAGTTTTTAAAAATCCTGAGTGTCCTCCTAAAGGATAAGCATGAAATTCCAAATGAATATTTGGTTTTAGTTGGGAATTATTACAAAGGTATAAGCGATCTTTCTACTATAAGGAATAAATTTTCCAACTAAATGTATCAGATGTACTAGGATATTTCTACAACTTTTGAATGAGTATCCACACTTCTTCTACCTTCTTCCATTCATCCCTTTCTTCAGTTATCCAATCTAGTTGGATAATAGAAAGGCTCAAAGCAATGCTTCCACCTCTTCATCCTTTCTTCAGAGTGCATCTGCAACAACATTTAGCTTCCCTTTTTTGTAGATGATTTCAAATTGATAACCCAACATATTTGTGACCCATTTTTTATGCTCTTCTGAAGACAGTCTTTGTTCCAAAAAGTTTTTAAGACTATCATGATCAGTTTTTACCTTGAAGTGTCTTCCCATTATGTAAGTTCGTCATTTCTTTACTGCATGTAGTATTGCCAACATTTCCTTCTTATAAATATATTTTTGTAAATATTTTCCTTTGATCAGATGACTTTCAAAATAAATGGTTCTTCCTTATTGCATTAAAACAACACCAATTCCATTTCTTGAGGCATCACATTCAACAATAAAGGTTTTTGTGAAGTCTAGCTTAGCTAAGACTAGTGCTAGGCACATTGGATTTTTAAGGTGTTCAAAGGCCTTTGTTTCTTTAGGAGTCCATGAAAATGCATCTTTCTTCAATAATGTTGTTAGAGGTGCTGCTATTCTCCCATAATTCTTAACAAACTTGCGATAATACCGTGTTAACCCAAGAAATCCTTGTAACTGCTTTATGGTTGAGGGGAATTTACATTCCTTAATGGCTTTAATTTTTTTAGGGTCTACCTTAACACCCTCGTGAGATACAATATGACCCAGATAGTCCACCTCTTGTACTTGAAAGAAAAATTTGGAGGGATTTTCATATAATTTTTTCTCCTCTAATAGTTTTAGCACCCTCTCAACTTGTTGAACATGATCCTTCCAAGACCTGCTATGGATTAGTATATCATCAAAAAATACTAACACAAATTTTTGAAGGAATGGTTTGAAAATTGAATTCATCAACCCTTGAAATGAAGAAAGTTCTTTGGTAAGGCCAAAAGGCATGACCAAAAATTCATAATTACCCTCATGATTTTGAAATGTTGTTTTTAGAATATCTGCAGTCTTCATTATAATTTGATGATACCCCGAACGAAGATCCAACTTGGTAAAATAAATTTCTCCATGTAATTCATCCAATAATTGATGAATCACGGGAATGGGAAATTTATATTTAATAGTGAGCTTATTGAGCTCCCTATAATCATAACACATGCACCATGATCCATCCTTCTTGTGCACCAATACTACTAGAGCAGAGAAAGAACTTTGACTAGGTTGAATTCTACCAGCCTCTAACATTTCTGCAATCATATGTTCAATTTCGCTCTTTTGGACATAAGGAGATCTATAAGGCTTGAATTTTGGAGGAACACTTCTTAGAATCAAATGAATATCATGATCATGAACACAAATAGGTGGGAGTCCTTTAGAAGTTTCAAACACCTTAGAATGATTTTCCAAGACTTTTTGGGGATTTGTAGAAATAGATGATTTTGATGTTGGAACTTCTAGTGAGCATAATTGTGCAATTACACCTCATTTTTATTTCTTCAGAATCTTTTTCATGAAATTATAGCTTGTTATCTTTCTCAGCTTCCCTGCGACACCCCATAGTTTGACTTCCTTTCCTTCCAAAAAATATTCAAGAAAAGTTCTTTAAAATTAAAAGCTACCATCCCTAAATATTGTAACCATTGTACTCTGAGTACAACATCAACACCTCTCGTTAGAATTGAAAGAATTGGAATACTGAATACATATTTCCCCATGGTTAGCTTGATATTTTGGCATTTTCTAGAGCAATTTATAGTTCCTCCATTTGCAACCATCATTTAACATTCTGGTGTTGGGTATAGGAATCAATTCAATTCCTTGGCTACCTTACATGAATAAAATTATGGGTACTACCCGAATCAATTAACACTATTACCTTTTTATTCTTGATATGTCCTTATATATTGAGAGTTTGAGGAGTGGTAATTCCTGCCAATGCATTACATGATATGGTTAGACTCATTTCTTATTTCTCTAGGGTTGGTTCCTAGTGTATATCCTCTTCTTTTGAAGTTTATTGTTCATTTTCTTCCTCCTCTTCACAATCTATTTAAAATAATTTATTCTCAACAAACTTATGACCTTTAGTATATTTTCTATCACAACTGTAGAAAATATTTTTTTCTCTTTTTTCTTCCAATTGTTGTGGTGTCAACCTGGTAGGTTGTGGAAGTGTAGGAGTAGCAACATTTCCATCTTTATAGATGTGAGTTGTAGGCTTCCTTGTCACCATAATTTTACATTCAATTTTCTTGCCAACCTGAATTTCTTCTCCAATGAATCAGATTCCAAAAGGAGAACCTCATGTTGGATGTTATATTTTAAAGTTCCTATGAAGACATCAATCCTGTGTTCCTCTGGAATATCATTTACCCTTATATTCAATTTTTGGAAGTCCTCAATGTGCTCCACCATTGAACCCTTTTTTTTTAGATTTATCAATTGGCTAAAGAAGGCGTTTCTCTTTTTATCCTCATAATGTGCTATCATTTCCTCCATAAAAATTGACCAACTGAATATTATTTTATGGGTGAAAACCCATCGATACGATACAAATTTATTTTTTTCTAAATATAAATTTGTAATGCATACCTTTTGTGTGTTTTGCACAGTTTTTAGATCAAAATATTACGTCATATGTAGTATCCATGTTACGGGATCCTTGCCATCAAACTTCCTCATATCGATCTTTCAAATATGGTGGGTCTTCCATCCAACATTTTAGTTTATGAAATCACGATTAACATTTATTTTGTTCTCATCATGAGTTTCCTATACTATATTTTTACCATTAGGAGTAATTTCTTGTATCAACTTTGTCAAGACTTCCATGTATGTTTTTATATCATTCTTCATGTCTTCCATTTTTTCTTCCATATCTTCCATGCCTTTCGTAAAACCCTCCATATTAGCTTCCATGCCTTTCTTCAAAACATCCATATTATTCTTCAAACCATCCATATTCACTTCCACACCTTTCTTCAAAACTTCCATTTAATTTTTTGTTTCTCTTTGTGACAGTGAAATTTGGTGCACTTGCTCTTGTAATTTTGATAGATCATGTTGCAATTCTTCATCTTCATGAGTCGTAGTAGAGTATTCTGAGGGCTTAATGGGTGTTGAATTATTTTTAGGGGGGATTCTAGAACCCAATAATGATATCTATGCTTCCATATTCCCTTGGAATCAATTCAAACCGATTTTTCAAATAATACTTATGCAATTTGAAAAAAATACACAACTTTTTCTTGCTTTTGAGGAGCTCTATATTGAAATTGACTTATCTCTGTAATTGCAATCCTTCAATATCTAAAATTTGGCTCTATACTATCCCTTTGAATATTATTTCGAATGCCACAGGTCTGACATGATTTGGATACTTCAAGGAAAATTTATGTCAAATCTCCCACAATGACCTAATTATGGACTAGTTCAGTAGAGCGCACTTGTACATCGTGCCACGTGTCATTTTTTTCCCCCTTAGGCTATGAAATTGATATACATGAAACTAAAATCCATTCAATTTCAGCCATGTTTTATATATTTCCAATCCAATCCTGAGATAGAGAGTTATGCCAATTTTCCCAAGGTGACCTCATTTATATGAAATTTAGGAGCCTCCAAAAACCCTAACTTTCACAAATCATATCTCTGAAAATATTGCAAACCATGATCTGAAATGTTTACATGAAATTACTCAGGAGCTCAGCTTCACGTGATAAAAGTTTCAACTTCTAAACCTTCGTATAAATTTTTTTTATAGTGAAAATACCATGATGACCTGTTAGGAGTAGCAAAACGCTAGAATCCAAATCTATAATACCAAATGTTATGAAACCAACTCCAAAAATATAAGAAAAGAGAGATCAATGCCTCATAAACCAACCACTTCGAGGGGGGAAACTCTAATACATTACATAAATGAACAATTCATGGATGATTCAAATGAAAAAAACTCCTTCTATATATAGGAGTCCATGGGGTCACAATATAATCCTAACCAACTTAATAATAAGATTGTAAGGGAACAATAATAACAATATGGGGGTTACAGGGGTACAAAATAACAAAAAGGGTGATACACTAATAACAATAAGGGAAAACACTAGTAATATAGGGACCTAACAGATAATCCAAATTCAACCAATCCTAATATTTTGAAAGATATAATTTAACTATAATACCTCGGGTCAAGGAATAGGGCATTTAGTGTAGTAAATCATGAGCTACCAGGATCTCTTCTAGGATTTCTCATCCTTCTATAAAGCTTGACTTCTACGAAACAATGATTATCTTTAATAAAGGTTTGCATCGACATACTGGAATTCCTAAGAGACCCTTGTAGATGAAATTTCATAATAAAATAGGATGAAAACCACTTGGATGTCGCGCTAGACCCTTCTTAGGAATGAATTTCAAGAATGTCACGTTCAAACCTGAACATAGCCACTAAGTGCACCGAGAATACTCTGCTACATCTAGAATATATGGTCTGAAGAATTTCCAACCGGCTTTTAAGAAGTCAAAGGTGATGCCAATCGGGATAGGGGCTTTACTCGACGGGAGAGCCTTTACCACTTCCTCCACTTCTATTAAGAAGATTTCCTGCATAAGAGGTTATTTTTGGTTTTTTGTTATTAATTTAGGAATATTTTGTTGGATCCTAGATATTTCCTCCCTCATTTCCATGTTTGGTTCATTGAACAAGCCTTGGTAATGAGTTATTAGTTCTTCATAAATTTCCTAGTGTTGCACAAGCCATTGGTCGTATCAGCTATTAAGGGAGAATGTATAGTTGAACTGGAAGTGTTTCAACATGGTCTTGTCAAAAAAAAATTTCTTCTGCTCACCCTCCCTAAGCCACTACACCCTTTAATTTTGTTTCCATAAAATCTATTCTTGTTTCCTTCGCTACTCTAAGGAGTTTAAGAAATGACTTTCCTGGAGTATGAAGACGTTATATATCCCTTGAAGATGATCCACTATGGGAGAGATCATATGTCATCTTCAAGTCTCACTTTTGTTAGTGAATATTTCCAAAGTCAGTTTTGTTGCATTTTTTTTATTTTTACTTTTATTTCATTCATCTTTAGTTGAAAATTTTCCATGGGGTTGCATCAAGTTACCATTATTTATTTCCACCAATCCTCTAGTTTATCTAGGAATTCTAGATTTTCAAGCTAGAAAGCTTTGAAATATAATGTTCAATTCCAGGGAGCCATCAGTAGATCAATATCTAAATAAATTGGCTAATGGTCTAATCCAACGCATGGGAGAATCTTAACGTGAAAAAATAGGCCATGAAGGTGGATTTTATTTGAAAGAAGAAAACGATCGAATTTTTATGCTATTTGATACTTACGACGACATCGGTTGTTCCAGGTGAAGGAGATGTTCTTGAAGTCATTTTATTTTGTCCCTAGATTTTGTATGATGGCTTGAAAATATTGGGAGATTGGATCCAGGCATTGAATGTCACCCTTCTTCTAACCTAGTTCCTTTATAAGATTGAATTCCCCGACCACTACCCAGTTGGTTTCCCCCAAAAGCTCCTTCAGTTATCCAATACTATGGAGAAAACCTACTTTCATCTCGAGTAACATGGGTCCATAGAAACCCATCAACCAGATCTTTTTTGGTGAGCCAATGAATTCAAATTTTCCTGAGAGAGAGAGGAGGTTGGCAATGCACTGCCCAAAGGAAATAGATCGAGGATCCCACTAGAAAAATAAACCTCCTGCACTACCACTTGCATCCAGATCCATAAACTCTTCCACCAGCCAACTTCTACTAATGATTTCCTTGATTTTATCTTTCATCACTTTGGTTTCATGTAGGATTGCTATATTTGGTTTCTCTACTTGTTCGATCTTGTAGGTACCTCAAATTTCCTTTAGAGTTGAGGCATCTTATATTCCATGATAGAAATTCTTTGAGGGAGACCGTTGGTAATGCTCTTTCAAGATATTGGTTTGCCCCTAGTTAACTAATATTTCCCCTACTTCCCGTATGAATTCCCAGGTTGGCCTTTTTCCCCTCTTACAGGTGCCTGGGAAAGGATCTGTCTATTTCATGAGTGAATCTTCTTCCGTGATAACAAGAGAAGTTTGAGGAGAAGGATTTTCCATGACTTGGTGTTTCTCCTAGTCCTTGTAGATTTGGTGGAATTGGTCCAACTAATCCTTTGGGATATTCATTTTTCAATATTTTTTCTAAATTCATACATAGGAAATCATTACTCGCTCATCCGAGTTGATATGATTAAGCTTCACATTGTGTTCCAAAGCTTTTCGAACCTGGAGAAGGACTTGTTCAATTTCCTTAATGTTGGCTTGGGCCTCCAGGGTTTTCTATTTTCTAGGCTATTTGTTTTTAGAGTTGTTCAAACCCTATTCTATTTCCATTCCTGGTCGTGTTGGGGGTGCAACCCTAGATGCAACCTATATGTCCTGATGTGATGGATCTCCTAAGATAGGGAAGTGGCTTTCTTCTCGGCTAGGTAAGGCCGCTTGATTAATTATCAAGGGGTGGTTGGGGGTCACTTACGATTGTTCACCTGCTCGAATAGTAGTTGCATCTGAGGTGTTAGTTAGGATGGAATACCGGGGAGATTTTCTTGTCGGGAGACACCATTGTTGAACTTCCTAGAAGCCCTCTGAGGGAGGAGCTACTTTTGGAGCCAAGGCTTGGTGTGGGAAATCCTAGAATAAGTGTATGTATTCTTGGAAAAGCCTACACCTGAACGTGGTGTGCTTGTAGTCCAATGGTTGGTACCATATCTCATCTTCGTATTCTATTTCCACGGATTTTGGAAGAGGTTGGGAAATTTTCATATACAAATAGATCTGAGTATACGAGAAAAATATTCTGCGTAGAGTGATATAAGAGACTTGGACAAAGTTTCATACAAAAATTCCAATTAATTCCTCGATATCGAGCTCTCAAAGGTCCTATGGGAGAGAATACAACCGAACCTAGATCAAAGCAAATAGGAATTGTTCCTTCTCTGAGTAATAATAGGGTTGGTTATTATCTCATAAAAATACCCACATTATTCATGAAATAAGGACCATTGTACATGATTCACTTTTGATCTTTAAGATATTAAAAGATGACTATGAATAAAACTTTTGCACGTAGTCAAAGATCAAACAGGGATTTTGATTTCCATTTAAGCTAAACACAATGCATACTGTCATCTTCTCTCAACCAAATATTCATGAATTTACACATGATTTTATGATCCCCCATGAACTAGTGGGATTATTCTAGATGACTACTAGGTATCACCACTTTAGGGTTCTTGGTCACCTTTGGTAAGTAGAGACCACTTATACGTGACTACCACTAGGCATCTAGTGCCGGTTGTTATAGTTGTTTTCCTTTCTGCTGGCTAGAGTTGGACATAGTGTCATCAGAGGGTCGGGATGCATGAGTGACAACAAATTTGAAGGAGGGGGTGTATCCCCCTCCTCCAAGAGGCCCCATCGTGAGCGTTCCAAGACTAGTGGTGACGTAAGTGTGCATCAGCGGGTTTAAAGGGTGCAGAGAAGGCAGGAGATTTAGGGATCATGGTTTTGTGGCCTCAACCCCTCAAATTAAAAATAAAAAATCTCCTCTTTCTAGGCTTCATCATTTATTATTAATATTATTATTATTACCCTATATCTATCTTAATTCTGGATCTATTAAGGGCAAAGGGGGATTAATTTTTTTTCACTCTAAAAGAGGTTTCCATGGCAAGATATTTGATCCCACTTAATAGATCTAGGTTGGCTTAATTTCCCCCTTTAAATAGGCTATATTTCACATAAATACAATGGGCAATACATTGATTATCAATTCCATAGGTCAATACGATGTGTCAGTCTTATTTTTATTATTATTTTATTTTATAGGGTTAATTTTAGTTTGTTATTTTTATTTTTATTTTGATCTATTTAAAACATTCAAATTACATTGCATTACATTATGTTATAGCATCTTTAGCATACTTGGTTGGAGAGAACCACTTGTCTCAGTAATTGTATTTTAATTCTTTTCTGTTTTATCTTTTTTTGGGGCATATTTTGTGGTAAATTTTCCTAGAAATGTGGTGGGGATTCATTAAAATCACAAGTTTGAGTTATCAAATGTGCATAATCTGAATTCTCCAAAACTTATCATGGTATAAAATCCATTTATGCATTCCAAAACATATTTGAAGCAATAAAAACCATGATCTTGGGAAAATTTGTTTTGCCAAATTTTTTTGTAAGCTACATGGATCTTGTATTAACTCGATTGAAAAAATTACGTCACTAGTCTGTACTAGGGTCCACCACATACGAAGTTAGATAAGTGATAAAATAACAAAATTGTCACACCAAAAACTGACTAAGACATCATACTTTCAAGTAGACTTACTTACATAGCTGAGGGGCATAGGATGAAAAAAATGAGCCGAGCTGGATTTTTGAGAAGATAAAATAAAAAAATGAAATGAAAATGGATAAGATACACTTGGTAAGTGACAAAATAAAAAATTTTTGATGCCAGAAACTATGACTAAGACATCATAATTTTGAATATACTTACTGACAGAGCTATGAGTAGAAAACTATGACTAAGACATCAAAATTTCAATGTGATTTCGACTAGACTTATGCTTTCGACTAGACTTACTTACAGAGCTATGAGCCGCACAAGATGAAAAAAATGAGCCAAGTTGAATTTTTTAAAAGATAACATAAAACAATGAAATGAAAGTGGATAAGATATAGTTGGTACGAAAGAAAATGGATAAGATACACTTGGTTCGAGAGAAGCATGAGAGACTAGGTGTGTAATGCCTCTGTCCTCAAGCAAAATTCTCCTCTGCCTAACACCATGTGAGGTAGAATTACTTCAAAATTTTCCTTTGCCTAACTCCATGTGAGGTAGAATTACTTCTTTAACTTAGGAGGGTAGAGTCATTAATATTGAAGCCTAGCGTGCCACCTTAAAACATCTGCCATATTCCTATATAGCTCTAGTTGTCAGTGGAAAAGTTTCCATTTGGCAAAGCTAACACCCTAATTTCAGAAAATATTGCTAAATTTAGAAAGAAAAAATATAATTAAATCCAAATTTTGAAAAAAAAATTAATACTTAAATCCATTATCATATATTTGATGTGTTTATGTAGTATCATTTAAAAATGGATTTTCAATTTTAAAATAATTAAATTTGATTTTTAAAATGTAATGTTTTTTGAAAATTTAAAACAAAAAACTAAAAAATTATATTTGAGGTTATTTACAAAATAATACATATTTAATTATTTAAAAAAAAAAAAAACCCATCCCATAGAAGAAGATAAAGTTGAAATTACCTCTTTTTGGTTGGTAATGACCTTCACTATGATCCTCTAATTTTCAGAGGGCACTAACAGTCTATTAAAATCGGCAACCATCCCATGAAAAATAAATATAATAAAGTTTTTAATAATTATAACAATTTTACATATTATTTAAAATTATTTAAATTAATTTAAAAAAAATATAAATATTTTTTCTAACTTAAAAAAAAATACAACATTTTAAAATATATAAAAAGAACTGTTAAATTGTTATGAAGATAGTAATTCCTTAAAATGTGTTTCAAAATATATATAGATATAAACTTGGTTTTAAAAAACCCTAAAAACAACATCGTTTAAAAATAAAATATCCAACAATAAGACTGCTTTTTTCATAAAACTTCACAAAGCCTCTTTCATTTCAACTCCAATATTCTTTTGTTCATACATTAAAAAAAATAGTAAATGATGTAGCTATCCTTGATTAGAAACCTGATAAAACTCTAACAACTTTTGCAGGCAAATTGCTATAAACGAGATGTAAACCTGATATAAACCAGATAACAGTGTAACAAATAGTTATCTACTAATTTATGTCCAGGAAAGGAGTAGTAAGTCCTAACACATATTTGAAAATAAAGGATCTAACAATTAAACTACTTTTTCTCATACAACTTCACAAACACTCTTTCATTTCAGTTCCAATGTTCATTCGTCCATACATCATAAAAAGAATGACCCATGTAGCTATCATTAAACATAAACGTGATAACAGACTAACAACAAGAGTAGACAAAGTGCTATAAACCAAATATAAACCAATAACCTGTGTAGCTATCCTTAAACATAAACCTAAAAACACACTAACAACCTATGCAGACCATGAAAGGAGTAGTTCATCCTGCATTTTTATTCTGGATGGAAATTAAATGCTTTTTTATTTCAAAATAACACTGCAACTTTTTATATGAGATTTCCAATAAAATGTTTCGATCGGTTTCCCTGCACTTCTGGTGGATGATGCCGACGTTCTTTCTTCCAGTGATTCCATATGTTTCTTAGTTCCCACAGATAATGATAATGCAGGGTTTCTGCATTCCTTTTGGTATATGGGAACGAGAACAACTACATCAAGGGCAGCATACTGTAGCTGAGCATCGCTCAAGGGATGCTGCCCGCACTCACTCAACTGCATATTTTTTCTTAAATAGCTCTTGAATATGGTCTTGGCAAGGCCTGAAACCCTCCTTCCACTGATGAAAAAACCTCTTGCAGGTCTAGTGTAGGGCTTTCCCAATACTAAAACACTTCAGCTCTCCATAGGATCTGGAAATTTGTCTTAGGTCTTGGTATTGGTATTTGTGTGGTGCCCATTGGTTGAAACACACCAATGCCCTGTATCATACAAATGCACTCATGCACAGTAACTAAGATGCACCCGTGTTCATTTTGTATTTTTTAGAAACATCGACATGTGACAGTGCAATTATTGTGATCTTTTAAAATTCATTATTCATCAAAAATCCACACATATCTTATAACAATATTGATATCAATTAATTTTTTATTAGTGCATTTGAAGGTGACCTTTGTAATAATTTATTATATCATATCATAATTATTGTCATTTTTTAAAATTCATTATTCATCAAAAGCCAATACATATCTTATAACAATATTCATATCAATTAAATTTTTATTAGTGCATTTGAATGTGATGTTTGTATTAATTTGTTATGTCATATCATTAGATTCCACATATCTTCACTATAATATTTAATCATCCATATATTTAATCAGTGTTGTTACATTTCACAGCAATAATGGAGAACGCAATAGAATAAATTAAAATGTATTTTATTATATATATATGAATAAGGCACTCTTTGTCATACAAAATGGGACAATTATTGGTATTCCTTTGTCTTTCAATTTGGACACTATGTCCATTACATTAAACAAAATGTTTGATTTCACAGACAAATATTTCAAAAAATACAGCACCTTTCTTTGATAACCAAACATATTGATCATCATTCTTCGCTTGAACTATTGTCACTACTCGAGCTACTTCCATGACTTGGGTTATTTTGAGGGATGTTTTATTCATGATGTTGATTGTTTTCTTCTTCTTCACCTTCCATATACAAACATAAAAATAAACTAAAATGAGTGTATATACAGTGGTGATAATAATGAAAATTCGACTATGAAATAATATACATCAATGTAAATCGAAAAGAAATGACAGACCATAGCAAGAATTGATAGATGAAGTATACACATTTTTTCAAAACCAAATTTCATGACATCTTTCAACATTTCATTTGTTGGCATAGTTACATACTTTGTTTCCTGCAATTTTTATACCTCATGACAAATCATATATTTAATATAAAAGATTTTATTTTTTTATTAATTATATATAGAGCTAAGTAAAACAAGATCGATAGATGCTTACAAATTCCACAATTAATTTGCAATATGCCAACATATAGTTACAACCCATATTTAACCCAATGTCAATCAATTCATCTGACGGTTCTTATTTGTATGTTAGCACCTATTTGAAGACATTCAATAATAATTATTGTAAAACAACTTAAAATATATAAAAATGAAATCTAGTTAAATTTTTATAAGGAAGTAAGAATTACTCACAAACTTATATATCAACCTTTTACTTCCTTGTCATCCTATTTTATGTGCTGAATGGGTTCCAGTTTCTTTTATTTTCTATAAGAAAACACTTGAAAATTAATATCTAATGCTAAATTGTTTATTTATTGTACCTAATCGAAAAATTCAATGATTACATATTACATTTGAAGAACGTTGTTGTTGATATGACTCCTCGTGCAATGAAATTATGACCATTTTTTTTACCATCTCTTTGTACACCTTTTTGGACATTCCTACTAGCATATTTATTATATCAACTCGTTCATCCTTTGAGATTTTTATAACCTTCCCGAAAATGTAATATGGAAATAAACTATTTAATTTTTATATTGATATATGAAAAGGAAATATAGAAAAAGTGATATTTATAGATGATTGCTTTCTAGTAATATATATAATCATGGAAAATTTTTTAAAGGGATATTACTTTTTCATTCCTTCTTTTTTGTTGTTGTACATTTTTGTTGTTAAAAGTTTCACATGTCTCATTGACCAATGACCTAGAAACTCATTGTTTAGTCAAGTTAATGTTTTAAATTGCTATCATAAATTATCGATTGAGGTTATTAATTTGATGAAGTTTGGTGCACTATATATGCTTAGATAACCTTCTTCATTACTTCATTGTGTATCTTTTATATTGTTTTGGGGTTTTGTATCTTATGCCGAAAGTTTTAAGAATTGAAATTGATTTAAAAAATGAATTTTATGCTTCTATAAAAAATCTTTTAAATGCTAGTGAACAACCAAATATAAATGAATTCTAATGATGGAAAATTAATCTTAAAGAAGAAAATGTTAATTTTATTCTAATAAAAAGGGATTGAATTACAAATTACTTTTAATGAAATGAATGAAATATGAAATCTGAATGAAGGAAGAAAATAAAGTGTTGATTAACTAATCTAATTTTCATAAAAACAAATCAAACATTAAATGGTTAAAATGTTAGACTTATATAGGCCAACAAAAAATATATTGAAAAATATCTAATTGATTTAAAGAATAATACAATTATAAGTCTAATTGCATTCAAATGACAAAGATGAAACCACTTTCTATATTATACATTGAAAGCTTTAGTTATATGAAAATAGAGCATTTAATCTCTTTTTAAACACAATTTTAGTCTAACTCTGTCCTAGTTTAAATCTAAGAATGTTTCAAAGAAAAATTTAATTTAATTCCATTCCATGGACTGAAAGGATAAATTCTATTACTAGTAATTTAAATGATAGTGCTAATTGAAATAAAAGGCAAGCACAAAGCATGAAAAGCTAAGGTTGATGTATGACTGAATGCACAAATCTATCTAATTGGAAAATGACGGAGTCACATTATTGAGATGAATTAGAGAGCATAAGATTACACAGTCAACTGTAAATGGAAATAACCAACTTCAGAAAACACTCATGAAAATAATATATAAAACAATAAGAAATTGAAACTATGAATTAATAAGAATCTGGCTATGAAATAATGTGAATTTAACTATGAATTGACAAGAATAAAACTATGAATTTACGAGAAATTGAAATGACAGAAATTGAACGATAAAATAATTATGAAAAACCTCCTTTCCATGTAAGGGAACTTTGCAACAGAACAATTATGAACTCTACTTATACTATGTGTGCATTAGAGATCAAGAACTATATCTTTATTGGTAAAACGGAGTATGAAAGCATACACCAAATTAACAAAAAAATTGGACTACTTCCTAGTTTCAACATAACGGTATTTATACATGTTTTAGATTTAATTGTCTGAGGAAATTCCGCCTATAGATAGAAAATAAAACTGAAATTATAAGTATAATTAAAAGAAAATCAATCACATCCATCTCTTGATTTTATACGTCAGAGCAAATCGAGAGTCTTTCATCCGTTGATCTCATATTTTGAATGATCCTTGACCGCAAGCATAGGAGTGATTCCTTCTTGAATTAGAATTGGTAGGTGGAATATGATCCATGTGTGGATCATTCCAGAGATATCAATATGACATGCTTTCTCATTTTGTTCTCAAAACATCTCAAACCATAATGGTGGCTGTAGAAAAAAAGGTTAGCTACAAAATTGCACAGATTCTGTAGCTAATTACAGAAATTCTTATAACTAATAATAAACATTATAATATAAAGGAGAGACCATTTAAATGCATTCTATGATGTGGAATATTTCAAATATCATTGATTGAAGTCATGAGTTTTTGAAAAATGAAAACGAAATGATGAAAAGGGTGTGAAATTAAGAACTTGTAACTTTTCCCCTTTCCTTTACATTACATCTCTTTTTGAATTCACTATGTTTCTTATTTTTCATTAACTCTGCAATGGTGAGTTATTCTTCTTCTTGTTGTGGTTGAGGTAAGGATTTGTCTTTGATGCATATATATACCTTTCTCCTCCTATTTCTTCTAATTTTTTCATCCTTAAGCTATTCTGGAGCTTCGTCTTGAAAGTGATTTATGACTATAAAACTTTCCCAGGAGTCTCCTATATTATTTAGATGGAATTTGATGGGTATATTTATCATTCCATGGTGATTCATGGTATTATCTATGAATTGGATTCTGTTCTCTACATTTGTTGACATTTTCTTTAAATTGTTCAGTATGAAGTATGGGAGGTTTATTTCTCCATCCTTTAAGAAATTCATTAACAATCGGGCATGGTAGACAAACATACAATAGAATCTACCATCGCAAGTAACAAATTTTTTTAAAATTAACAACATATTCCTCCATTTTTTTTTGAGTGCCAAACTGGGAATTCCTTTCTTATCAACAGTAGTATCCATACGTGGATTCTTTAGAAAAATCTTCCATTCTTCGCTCTGAATTTCCTTGTTCTTGAACTATCTTTCGCTATTTTTGGGAATTTTTGTAGCTTCAGCTATGAAGGATTTTGTCACTGAGAGTTTTATGTCCCCAATTTTGACTTTTGTTCCATCAAGAGCAAAGGACTTGGTGACCTCCTTATTGAACTTGTCGAACTTATCTATGAACTAGATCTGTTACACTTTCTGCAGCATTTCCTTCACCTAATGATAACTTTCCATGAATTTCTCTCCCATAGGTTCGGTTCTCACTATTAGATCCATGTCTTTGTCGCAAGTAGTTTCACCTTCATAACTGTTATTCTTTGATCAAGTGGATTGAGGGTTTGGATCTAAGTCAAGGGTGTCATGAGTTTGTAGAGACGTATGGAAAAACATATATTCGGCGAGGGTTTAGGAATGTGGATGATGAGGTTACGAAAATGAGATATGGCCGTTAATAATTAATGGATGAAATTGGTTTTGGTTATTATGGGATATGATGCAGATGCAGTGGTCAGATTATGGAATTGTAATTTGAATCTGAATACAATCAATTCTAATAATGACCTATTCAGGTGGCATCATACAATCATCTAAATTATATACACTAATGTTTTTGGATCTTATTATTTAAACAAATTTTGTAACATACCTTGGAACTAACCTTTGTTTATCTTATTTTTGTATTGATTTCTCAGGTGTCTTTTCAGCATGATCTTCAATGGAGCCTTCAATTGCTTCTATTCATTATGTTTTGCTTCAATAGGATGAAAAAATGTAACAGAGCCGCAGAATGTGATGATAGTTGTATATTCTTCCGAGAGCTGCAGAAATGTAGCAATTATGTATCTACTTCTTTTATTTGCTTCAGAAAAAGAAAGGGAATAAATATTTTGTGATTTTTAGAATGGGGGAAAATATAAGATGTTAGAACTCTAATTTTCACCTTGTATTTTTGTATAAGGATGCCAATCATCGATTGGTTTTCATTCATATACAATTTTTTTTTGAAATATATATATATATATATATATATATATATATATATATATATATATATATATATATATATATTGTTTATTATACATTTTTTTCTCTTCTTTTTTAAAATATGAAAAGTGAAAAGAAGACTAAGTTAGGGAAGAAGAAATATTCTTCTTCAACAACTTCATATCAGTATTGTCTTGAAAATTTTTGATAAATTCCTCCTTTGTAATTGGCATGTCATAAAATTTTAATCGATGTCCATTCACAAGAAGAAGTACATTTTTTTCATCAATTTTCCTTATCCTGAATGTCCCATTGTCAAATACTTTTTCGATCTTATAAGGCCCAAGCCAATGAGTCTAAAATTTTCCTTGGAATTCTTTAGACTTTGAATTGAGCAAAAGTGCCCAATCTCCTGCTTGAAATTTTCTATCGTTTATGTACTTATCATGCCATCTCGACCTTTGTTGCTGGATTATGGTTGTCCTTTTAATTTCATCTTTCCTGACCTCATCAAGCTCATTAGGTTGCTCCATTTTGTGCTTTTGAGCTTTTGATAAATCAAGTCCCAACATGACTTCTATATTGAAGGTTTTGATCTGAAATTATATAGGAAACAAGACTTTCTTCCCATAAACAAGTTCATAGGAAGTATGTCCTATTGTATTCCTCCATGTAGTCTGATAAGCCCATAAGGCTTCAGGAAGATTATCTTCCCAATCCTTCCTATGTAGATGTAAAATCTTTGTGAGGATTGCTTCGATCACTTTATTGGTGGAATCCACTTTTCTATTTGCTTGTGGAAGATATAGAGTAGACTTTTTATGTTTTATCTTATATTCATCCACAATCTTCTGCACCACCTTAGATGTAAATTTAGATTCCCGATCTCTCACAATTTCCCTTGCGACACTAAAACGATTTGAACTATCCTCAAAGAGAAATGAAACTACAACATTTTCATTAGCAAAAGAAAGTGATTTAGCCTCTACCCATTTAGTGACATAATTAGTGTAAAACAGAATATACCTCTTTTGTTTTTATAATGGATTGATTGGTCCAACAACGTCTAGGGCCCATTTTTCAAATGGTTCAATGAGTCCCTAAGTTTGTAAGGGAATTTCATCTGTAGGAGCAGGTTTCCCCATTCTATGACAATTGTCACACCATTTGAAATATTCCTTCACATATTTAAATATGGATGGCCAATAATATCCTAAATGAAGGATTTTATAGGAAGTCATCTTATCGGAAAAGTGTCCACTAATAGGTTCATCATGGCATGGTTTCATAATTTCTAGCATTTCATATTCTCGAAGACATCTTCTCATGATGAGCTCTGGACCTCTTTTATCCCATTCATCACTAAGCCATGAGTATAATTCACTTGTTTGTATTATTTTTCTCTTTTCTCTAGGAAACAAGTATGTTGGTAATTTTCCTATAGCAAAGTTGTTAGAAATATATACAAAGCATGGAAATTTAGTAGATATTTCAAAGAGATATTCATTGGGGAAGTTATCCTCTACTGGAGTATCATTATTGTTGTTTTGAATTCTAGACAAGAAATCAGTAGTTTCATTTTATTTTCTAGGTTGGTCTAGAATGGTGATGTTAAATCCTTGTAGGAGTGATAGCCATCTTGTGATTCTCCTATGAGTGATAGATTTATTCATTAAATACCTAATTGAAAAATGGTGTGTGTGAATAAAGGTTTCATAGCCGGTGATGTAGTGTCTAAATTTTTTAATAGCATGAACAACAACTAGAAACTCTTTTTCCATTATAGTGTAATTTAACTCAGCAAGAGTCAAATTTTTCCTTGTGTAATAGATAGCATAGGGGATGAAATTGTTTTTTCCTAATACAACTCTGAGAGCTCTATCTAAAGCATTTGTTGAAATGTGAAATGGAATTTTCCAATTTGGTCCTCCTAAGATGGGTGCTTCAGATATTTTTTATTTTAAAGTTTCAAATGGCAATTATCAATAAAGGTTCCAACTAAATTCACAATATTTGGTAAGAAATTTCAAGAGTGGAGATGCAATTTTAGTGAATTTTTCTATAAATCCTCTATAGTACCCTATAAAACCTAGAAAAATTCTAACATCCTTTTGACCACATGGAATTGATAATTTGGAGATGACTTCAACTTTGGATGAGTCTAATTTAATTCCATCCCCTGAAATGTGATGTCCTAAAATAATTCCTTAAGTAAACATCATAAATAATTTTTCATGACTTAATGAAAGATTTTATTCTTTGCATCTTTTAAGAACCTTTTCCAAGTTTTTGAGAGCCTTTCCAAAATAATTTCAATAAATTGTAAAAACATCCATATATACTTCCATAAAATCATGTATTATATCAGATAAAATTCCTAATAGTGCCCTTTGCAATGTTGCAGGTGCATTGCATAATCCAAAAGGAAGTAATCGGTAAGCATAGGTTCCCCATGGGTAGGTGAATGTGGTTTTGTCTTGGTCTTCAGGTGCTCCTTGAATTTGATTATAACCTCTAAAACCATCTAATAATGAGAAATACTTCTTACCTGCTAATGTGTCAAATACTTGATCAATGAAAGGAAATGGGAAATGATATTTTAGAGTAGCCTTATTCAAATCTCCATAATCAATGCATACCATCCATTTACCATTATTTTTAGGTACAATAGCCAAGGGAGAAACCCATTGATTTTCTGAAATTAGATAAATGAAGTTTACATTCATTAATTTTTGCACTTCTTCTTTCACAATTTCCCTAAGATTTGGATTCATCCTTCTTTGAGGTTGTCTAATAGGCCTATAGTTTTCCTCAATGTATATATGATTTATACAAGTCTTGGGACTAATTCCATTCATGTCATTGTACTCCAATGCATATGCAGAATAATGTTTTTGCAATGTTTTGATTAACTCTTACTATTGGAATTTATCGAAGTTTTTGTTTATGTTTAAAGATTCCTGAAAATATTTCAACTACAGATTTACAAAATTCTTCCATGGCATATGAAGACATATGTCTGGATGACAAGTATTCAATATTGCATTGTTCTTGAAAACTATGATCATCTTCAGAATGTGAAGATGTTTCAAAGTTTTCTATTGAATTTAAGATTTGAATTTTTTCACTAATATGAGAAATAGTAAAGAGAGGTTGTATATGATTTTCATCATCCATCTATTCTTCATTTTCTATTTCTCTGATTGTTTTTTATGCATGATATAGAGTGAATTTCTTTGTTGAATTACCATCATAAATAAACATATCACCGAATCTACAACTAATGAAAGAATCAACTATAGCTAACCAAGGTCTTCCAAAAATTAGTGGATGTCCCCCTAGGTTGTTCTTGGGAGATAATATCATTAAGTCAAATAGATATTCCAAAGATTCTAATGACACATATATGTCTTCTAATACACCATCCGGTTTTAGTACTGATATGTCCGTAAATTGTAGTAATGTTCGTGTATATTGAACATTTGGAAGCCTAAGTCATTCCATGGTTTGCTTGCTCATGATGTTTATGGCTTCTCCTAAGTCAATTAATGTATTTAAGATCTCAATACCATTGATAAGTGTTTTTACAACTAGACTTCCTGGGTCCAAGTATATTTGTATGGCTATTTTTCCCATCATAATCTTAGCAATTTTTCCTATTGACTGAATCTATTTTATTTCTTTTGCTTTTATTCCTAATTTTTTTATACTCAACTCTCTTATTTTTTTGGCTAGAATAGGAATCTCTTTAATGGCCTGTAACAAATGGATTTTGATACAGATTTCAATTCATCTACAAAATCAGAGGTAGGAAAAAACAAAATTTTCTATCCCTCTATCGATTTGTAATGTTTCAGGAAAAGGATGGCTAGAAATAGATACCGAAGGTTGCTCTATGATAGGATTTGAGTTTATTGGATTTTTTTTGTTTTTAATTTTTAGAATTTTGATTATGTTGAAGGGAGGTCCCTTCTCTAGTTTTTTTTTTTTCCTTTGTAGATAAATTTCTTCATCAAGATCATTGTTTTCTTGAATAACAATAGAAGGCTTTCCCTTCTCTAATATCCTACCATATCTAAGTTGGACATTGTTAAGATATAGTGGAGTAATAGTCTAAGTTGGAAAGTTGTGTCCTTCTATGCTATAAGAAGTTTGAGTACTTTTATTATTTGGGTTTGGTAATGGTTGGGCAGGTAGTTGATTTGATCTTTGTGGAAATGGTAATGAAAGTTGTGGATTATGATTTTGGAGTTGGCGTGGTTGATTTTGTTGTGGAAAATTTTGGTGAGGATAGTTTGGATAGGATTGTGGATAGTGGTGATACCGAGAGTACTTTCCATAAGGATTTTTCATCCCTTGTGTCTAAGGTTGACGCTGGGACAAAGGTTGCTGCCATGATGGATTCCAATTATTTTGTGGGGGCTAATTATACATTTTGTTGTTAAAAGCTTGAGTTTGTGGCCCTTGCCATGGTCTTCTAGAGACAAAACAAAGAGGAGCTACTATTTTTGGAGCTACTTCTTCCTGGAAAACAATCTTAAGACCTGGTATAGAGGGACATCTTTTTGTTTCATGATTTTTTGCACAAATGATACAGGTCTCTATGACTTTTATATCAAGAGGAAATTCTCTTAAAACATGTTTCTTCCTACATTTAGGATAGAAAATAGTTAAGGAATCCGTTTCATCTTTCTGATTGTTTTGTAATTTTGGGGTCTATATTTGTTCACTGATACTCCCTAAGATATATGTTTTAAATTCATCAAGCATGTATCCAATTTCTACCCTACTTACTGTTCCTGTTGTAGATTTATTCACCCTAGAGAGAATAGGACCTCTTGTATTATTTCCAGTTTTTGAATTTTCTCTCAAAATATGAATGCATAATTCAGTAATTTCAGATAATGGTAGTTGAAAGATGTCTCCCTTTCCCATCATGTTAAGAAAATCTATCCATTCATCTCCAATGGCTTTCAACAAGAGATATTTTAAAGTATCTTGATCTAAGTTTTCTATTTTACCGCTCTTTAAATTATAATTGAATATTTCAATTAATTATTCCAATATTTCATCCACTTTTTGCATCATTTTAAATACTTCATCCTTATTTTTAATAGGTGTGCAATAATCTAGATACCTTTATAAAAATACACTTTTCATCTCATCTCATGTCCTAATAGACTGTGCTATGAAACCCATGAACCATTTTAAAGCTGCACCCTTGAGTGTTATAGGAAATAGCTTCATTTTTTGAGTCTTGTAAGTAGTCATAGGATCTACATAGAACCTGAAATTCGAATAGAAATGTTTTAGGATCTTCACTCCTTAATCCATGGAAATTTGGAAGGACACAAGGTGAACTTTTTTTCATTGTAAAATTTGTATCCTTATCAACTATATGAAATCCAATAGAGTTAGGATACCCTTTTCCTCTACCTCTTCCTCCACCTTGTCCACCACCTCGTCCTCGTCCTCTTCTTCCTCCTCCTAGTCTTAAGTTTTCTCCATTCACAACTTATCCTTCTACTTCTCCTTCCATTGTATATTCCTCGAAACTAATGTAAGGTTCTAATTGAAGAGTTAATTTTTCTTCCTTTGGTTCTTCTATCAATGGGATATTGAAGAAATTTTCTTCTTCTTCTTCCTCACTAGGGATACCTAACTCTTGGGCTAGAATATGCTCTCCTGTAGAGGTTAAAAAGGTTACTCCTTATGTTGGAGATCTAGGATCCTCCTCTTCTAAGACTGCATCAATAGATTAAGTTGGAGAAACTCCTTGTTGGATTCCTAACATCAAGACTTCAGGGAGTCTATGTCTTGAGGTGAAAAATGGAATATGAGTTTGAGATGGTGGCGTGGCACTACGTGGTCTTGGTGGAGTGAGTGGCATTGCTAGAATCAAACTTGTACCTCTAGTTATAAATCTACTCCTAGAGTGTCTTTCTCTACAAATATCAAGTTTTTTCGATAAAATAAATAAGTCTTCCTAATTACACTTCCCCGACAATGATGCCAAAATTTTTAGTCAATTTAATGTCTTAAATTGATATCATAAATTATTGACCGAGGTTAGGAATTTAATGAAGTGTCATGCACTATATATGCTTAGATAATTTTCTTTATTACTTCATTGTGTATGTTTTATATTGTTTTTGGGTTTTGTATCTTATGCCTAAATTTTTAAGAATTGAAATTGATATAAGAAATGAGTTATATTCTTCTAAATGAAATATTTTAAATGCTAGTGAACAACCAAATGAAAAAAAATTCTAATGAAGCAAACATAATCTTATAGAAGGAAATGTTAATTTTACCCTAAGAAAAAGTGATTGAATTACAAATTAATTTTAATGAAATGAATGAAATATGAAATAGAAAAGAAGGAATAAAAGGAAGTATTGATTAACTAATCTAATTTTCATAAAAATAGATCAAACTCTAAATGGTCAAAATGTTAGACTTATCTAGGTTGGAAAAACATCTATTGAAAAATATATAACTAATTTAAAGCATAATACTACTCTAAATCTAATTGCATTCAAATGAAAAAGATGAAACAACTTTCTATCTTATCCATTCAAAACTTTAATTCTATGAAAATAAAGCATTTAATCTATTTTAAAACACAATTGTAATCCAACATTGTCTTAGTTTAAATCTAAGACTGTTTCAAAGATAAATTTAATTCTATTCTATTCCATGGAATGAAATCATAAATTATATTGCTAATAATTTAAATGATAGTGCCAATTGAAATCAAAGGCAAGCTCAAAGCATGAAAAACTAAGGTTGTTGTATGACCGAAAGCACAAATCTATCCAATTGGAAAATGACGGAGTCACATTCTTGAGATGAATTAGTGAGCATAAGATTACATGGTAAATTGTAAATGGAAATAACCAACTTCAGAAAACATTAATGAAACTAATTTATAAGACAATAATAAATTTAAAATATGAATTGAAAATAATATGGCTATGAAATAATGTGAATTTAACTATGAATTGAAAAGAATAAAACTATGAATCGTTAGGAAATTGAAATGACAGGTATTTAAACTACAAAACAATTATGAAAAACCTCCTTTCCGTGTAGGGGCCCTATGCAAAAGAAGGAGTCTACACTCTACTTCCGCTATGTGTGCAAGAGAGATGAGAAGTTGTCTTATTTATTAGTAAAACAAATTTTGAAGGCATACACCGAATTATGAAAAAAATTAGACTACTTCCCGGTTTCAACAGACTGGTATTTATACAAATTTTGGATTTAGCTATTTGAGGAAATTCCACCTATAGATAGAAAATAAAATTTAAATTAGAATTTAAATTAGAAGAAAATTCTTAATAGCCATTTCTCGATTTTCTACATCAAATAAAATCTAGAGTCTTTCGTCCCGCTAATCTTGTTCTTTGACTGATTCTTGACTGCAAGCGTAGGCGTGATTCCTTTTTGAATTCAAACAAGTAAGTGGGATACAATCCATGTGTGGATAATTCTAGAGATACTCAAATGACCTCCTTCCTCATTTTCTTCTCAAAACCTGTCAAACCATAACGGTGGTTGCATAAACAAAAGTTAGCTACAAAATTGCACACATTTTGTAGCTAATTACATAAATTCATATAAGTAATAAGAAGCATTCTAATACAAATTAGAGACCATTTAAATGCCTTCCATGATGTGGAATGTGTCAATTATCACTTATTGAATTCATGAGTTTGTAAAAAAGGAAAAAGAAATGATGAAAAGAGTGTCAAATTAAGAACAATTTTAGAGGTTCAACACTCATCTTGTAGTTTAGATAAAATTTTGTTCTTGAAATCATTGGATTGATTTTTATTTTGTAAGTGGAAGGAACGTCTATACATTCGTTCCACTAGATTGCTAAATTTTTGTAAAAGTGTTTCCCCCTTTCGTTAACCTCCAAAACCACTCCACATGAGCTAAGGAGCAATTAATTTTCATTTGCATGTTACATTTTTTTTTTTTCTTTTCTTAGAACAACATTCCTTTTCTCAATTTTTTTTCCTAGTGGAAAATTAAACATATGTGAATTGATAGATTGTTTGAAACATGTTATCTAATATTTTTAAGTATATTATAAATGAAAATTAAAAAAAAAACTTTTGTTGGATCGATAATATTTTTTCATTCACCTGATTCATCCTTCTGTAATTTTTCCATGAATCTTTTACTCTCTTCTGGTCCTACATCAGAAATAATATTATCGAGATTTGTCATTTTGTGGCTCTAAATGATACACAGTAAACTATACATATTAGTTAAACTTACATATAGTTCAAAAATAAATTTTGTTAATAATTTACAAAGAACTTTCCTTTCTTGATTTTCTCGATGTGCTATCAGTATTTTTGTGACTTGATCTCTTGTTAGCCATTTATTTATCAATATGGAACCTGTACCATACCATCCATTAATATATTTTATAAATAAATCATAAAATTTTTAGGTAAAATAAAAATTCAAGAAAACGGCGCGCCTTTCAAGATGTATGCACCAACATTAGTGTGGAGTGTTCTTATAAATGCACCGCCAAAACAATAGAAACACCATATGATGCTCTCTATCAACAAGGATAACTAGTGAATTATATGTTAACCAACACACCAATTAACACAGACAAATTAATAAAAATCCTCTAGTGTTAGTTTTTGTATCATATAATGTCATGGAAGGGGCGGTGCAACATGTTCTTATAAATGCACCATGAAAATAGGGGACCACAGTAAATTTCACTTTGTCAACAAGGATACCTGATGCGCTATATGTCAACCACTACATTGATTAACATGGACATAAAATAAAAAAGTTTTTTTTTTCAAATAGTATGTGTGTGATGTGCTAAAATGAAATAGCACACTGGTGCGCTATTTTACATATAGCGCACGGATTAAAAAAATATACTTTTAATTTTTTTTTATCAAATATTACATGCACGGTGAACTGTGATAAAATAGCACACCGGTGTGCTATTTTACGCAGGTTGTATCGATTAAAAAAATTTGTTTTTTAAAAATTCATGCAAGGGCCGACACGGATTGGGATTCAACTCTTCAATTCGTCTCGTGGGTTAGATGTCATAGGCCTATATATATAAAAATAAAAACCCTATAAATCTAAAATGAAAATCCCTAATTCTAAAGTCACCAAAATAGAAATAAGCAAGGGAAGAAACAAAAAGAATCAACGGTTTAGTGTAAGAATGTTTTTTTTTTCTTTTTTATGAAAATGAATTGTAAAATTTAAATTTTTTACTTACCATGTATTAAATCAAATAGAGAATGTAAAAAAAATGATTATTAAAATAAAATTTAATCACTATATGGTTTGAAATTTTATGCTACAATGTTTGAATCACCAGAGGTTTGGAATGCCGAGTGTCTAAATAGTTCTGTTCGAAAGTATTTCACTGCTCCAAAGTTCTCTCGTTCTCCCTTGATCTAGGTATGTCTCTCGTGCAAATATATCCCTGAATGTTTTCACAAAAATAATGAAATAATGAATTTTTTTTACTATTTAAAGAATTATTTTATGAAATTAGATTTTCGAAAAAACAATTCCGCCGATTTTTCAATTTACCGCATTTTTTTCACTTAAAAAAATAAAGTTGCTCGAACCGGTGCATCAATTATGAGCACGCCACTGGTGCACTGTAACTAAAAGACACTGGTGTAATTAACTATACATTATCATTAATAACAATAAGTCCATTTTGAAGGCACTGAAATTACTTTTGGGTTTGTACACCAAAATGTTCTGTTGATTTTGCTCAAATGAAGGGAGAAAATATCATAATTATAATGAATGGATAATTATTCAAAATCTATCTTGTTCCATAATATATCTCAAATTCCAACACAGAGTTCTCCCTCTCAATCTCGAGATATAATATTTACTTCATATTTTATTTATACTTTCATTATCTAATTGAATTTATGTTTTCCTATCCATGTTAATGAGCTTAATAAAATTAATTTATAAAAATTTGCAGGTTCATGCAGATTCAGAATTGAGTTCAGATGCAAAAAATATTCAAACAACTCCAAAACGTCCGAAGTTCTTATCAGGAGCAACATACCACAAGGTGCATTTGTTAGATGTGAAAAAATGACAGCATAAACAAAACACCTGTCCCCATATAGGAAAGGGAATGCAGAAAGTCAGTTGGGTTAAAGTCTTTCCCAAGGTGACTTTGAAATGTGAAAAAACCCAGAAAGTCACAGCTATTAAAATGGAGAAAATGTGCTGACTTTGTATAATGGAAAATAAGAAAGCTTCACGCTTATCCTTCATTGTGTGTTGAGTCTCTTGTGTGTGCTCATCTTCCTCATACACCATGTGTGTGCTTCAACATGGTGTTTAACATGGTATCAGAGCGGGCGATTGCTGGCCCTGCTCCAAATTGAGTGAGCCATTTGTGTTTATGGCTTGTGCATATCTTCATTTTTGCAGTATTTAGAGACTTTCTGCAGCAGTGTTTTTGCTGCCATTCAGAGGTGTTTTGAAGAGGAGCAACATTCAGTGATTTTGCAGCATTCAGTGATTTTATATTGGAGGAGGAGCAGCATTCTAAATCCTTGGCAGCATTCAGAAAGTGGTTTGGAGACACAGCCTTGTGCATCTGAAGGTTTTCTCACTGCTTATTTTTCCATTGAAAAATTTCTGCATTTTAAATTCTGCACCATTTTGAGCTGCTGGAAAATAGTTTAAAGAGGGTTTCTGAAGAATTTTCTGGCTTTTATTAGAAAATTTTGTGAGTTTTTTACTGGAGAAATTATGCCACATTTCCTGAGAAAGATTTCTGAGTTTTACTGTTGAAATCATCTGGAAAATTCTGCAATTATGAGTTTCTCTGCTACTGGAAATATTCTACTATTGTCCTTATTTCTGCACTTTGTCCATTCTGCTATACATTGGAAAAAAATTCTGCTACCAATCTAAAATTCTCTATTCTGCTCTCTGCTGTAAATTTAAAAAAAAATAAAAAATAAAAATAAAAAAAATTGAAAATTTGGCCTTTCGGCCCCCCTGCAACCTACACTTCTGCTCTCATCGAATCCCCTACACTCCAACCTACGCTTCTTATTACTCCACTTCTCACTACTCAACTCTCACACACATCGAATGCCCATCCGCCCTCTGCACTACGCGCTGCCTATCTCTCTTCCCTCTGCAACCGGTCCCCACCGTAGGCTTATCCCAATCCCTCCGCCTACACTCTTATCACTCCCACCCCGCCGCTCCTGCCCATGCACTATCTCCTATCCGCCCACCTCTGCAATACACTTCCACTGGTTCCGACCTCCATCTCTGTGTTAACCACGTCACCCTTACTCTCCCATTTGCCCCTCCCTCAAACGCCAACTCTCCCTCCTACGCCTCTCGGCCTCCCCCTCCTATGCTTAATGTGTTCCCCCTTTTAAATTCTAAATTCAATTTAATATTTTTTAATTTAAAGTCCCCTCACCTCACATGTCCCACCTCCCCACGGCTTTCGCCCTCCCTCCTTTGATTTTTTTTTTTTTTTTTTAATTTTAAAATCCCTTCCCCTTATTAACATTACCACACCACCAATTTTAAATTCGATATAAAACCCCCCTCCCCATCATTAATAACCCCTTTTTTAATATTCCCTTTTTAAATTAAAATAGCTCCTTCCATTTTAATTAAATTAACCCCCATCCTTTTTTATTAGCATTTTTTAATCCCAATTTTAATTCGTTTCCCCCACCACTTTTAAATATTAATCCCCCCTCCCATTTCAATAAATATCCCTCTTTCAATTATTTTAATTTCCCTTCCCACTTTAATTTTTACAACATTCCCCTCCTTTTTTAAATTCCCTATTTTTAATTAATTTATTTTTTAATTAATTTTTAATTAAAAAAAAAAAAAGACAGCAGAGAGAGAGGAAAGAGAGGAAGAGTAAAGAAGAGGAAATGAACAACAAAATTGAGGAAATGGCATATGAGGAGCACATAGATTGAATACATAGAAGAAATTGAGTTTTACATTATATGATTTGTGGCATTGACATAAGGGTGATTTTTTTGAAGAATTTGACATTTGAAGACAAGTTTGCCATCATTTGAATAGTTATTTGAAGAAAATTCAGCTACCTTAAAAGATTCTTGCACAAGTGCTTTCAGCTGCACATATTTTACAGAGATATCATATTATATTGACATTGTATTGTGGGTGGAATTTTCCTCTTCATTCATAGTTGGAATCAGTGAATTTGAGTTGTTGATGTAAGTCATTGTTGATTGTCCTCCATCATTTGAGGAGCAGATTTTGTACTTTGAGATTTCCATAGTTGGAAATTCTTTTGAGTCATTTGTATTTGTTGTTGAATCACATTGTAAACGGGTGCATTTTCGGTTGAAGCCGACACCCTTTCATTTTTTGAGCCTAAGTTGTTGAAAATGGTTAAAATCAATGAAGCATTAGAGTTGTTGAAAAACCTCATTCATTCCAATGTTGATGATGTGATAAAAATGAGCAAGAATGCTCTTTGTAATATTCAGATTTGTTTGCAAGATGCACAACAAAAGATTGAGTTTTTGCAGTTGGAATCTCAGCTCCAACAAGAAGAACTTCAGCAAAAGAGTCACCATTCTGAACCTGTTTCTGTTCATAATATTGTGAAGGACTCTCATCAGAAGAAAGAAGATAAAGTTGCAATTGATCCACATTCAGTTCCTTGTACTAGAGCAGATGTACATGCAGATGCAGTATCTCAGCCTACACTTCTCAAGCCCATCATCAGACCTTGGGAAGAGCTTGTCCACAACAAGCACCAAACTGGTCTTGGATATGACAAGGATGTGTCCTTTCATATTCCAGACTACACAAAGCCCATCATATTTCAGAGTGCCGGATTCATGTATGACAGTTCACCTGCAGCTGTTCCAGATCCTGTTCCACTTCCACAATAGATTTAGAAATGCCAACACTGTGATCGATTTGGACATATGAAAGATCACTATTTTGATCTTCATCCATGTAAGCACTGTGGTCGCCACACCCATTATTCAGACAGATGCTTCAGAAACAAGCCTCCTGCAAGAACCAAGATTCATCTTGGATGGATCACTTCTTGGCAATGGGCATCAGCAGCCAAGAAGATGTTTATGACACATGTTAGAACTTGTTCACAGATATTGAGCAAACTTGCAGTTGAGTTTTCGCCATCATCTCACCTTGTCCCTGACAGGGGGGAAAATGGTGGTCATGTACAAGCTTCGACGAAAGATCAAGCGAGCCTGAGCCACAATCTCTCATTCCATGTTCATAGTTGTAGCCAGCAGTTCAAGCGAGCCTGAGCCACAATTCGTCATTCCGGATTCAGAGATGTAGCCAGAGATACGGATGCCCATGAGCATGCTTTCGGTTGGTGGATAACCTAAAACCATCATTTTCGGTTGGTGGATAACCTAAAACCATCATCTTTGGTTGGTGGATAACCTAAAACCATCATTTTCGGTTGGTGGATAACCTAAAACCATCATCTTTGGTTGGTGGACAACCTAAAACCACCACAAGTCGTAGACCTCCCTTATTTTAGGTCGAAGGTCTCCCTTTTTTATGAGGGACAATTCCTCTAGCAGAAGCCTTCAGCTTCTTGCCAGTTTTGGAAGAGTTCCGGGAACTGCAACAAGTTTTGCGTTCCAGTGTTTGTGGTCATCCTAAAACCACCTCTTTTTTCCAACATTTCGGAGAGTTGATTCAGCCCAAGTGCTGCCATGTATACTTTGCAGATTTGTATTACAACTCTTTTCTTGGACTCACACATACCCCTTCGGATTAAGGGGGGATGTTGGAACACCTAATCCTACATGGGTAGGTGTGGAATATGAAAAGTCACAATGGAGTCCAAGTGACCTTGGAATATGAAACCAAGAGTCACACCATTGTACTATAAATGTACATCTTTGTATAATGGAAAATAAGAAAGCCTCGCGCTTATCTTTCATTGTGTGTTGAGTCTCTTGTGTGTGTGTGCTCATCTTCCTCATACACCATGTGTGTGCTTCAACATGGTGTTTAACAAGCCACTTCACCCTGTCAATTGTAACATTGAATCTTCTAGCCACAATCCTAGTACAATGATGGTAATAATAATTTTTTGGTATATTAATGTAATTATTTCAACGTCAATCCAATTAATCATGAATTTTCGATGTGCTTACTAATTGATATCATGGATTTTGTAATAATCATGTTCAAATATATTTTTTGAAATGATTAAGATTCTAGTGATGATGAGAGACCTACGTACCATCTTCCATTTCACCCCCATGACAATGTCAAATCGAGAGAAGGCTAAATTAAGAGAAAAAAATTGAGAGGAACGATACCAAGAATGGTTGAATCAAGCACCTATTCAATTCCCACTATGTCCAGATTCACCAATTAGTAATTATTACAACAATAGTATTTCTTCAGAAACTGTCAATGGAGGCAATCAAATAGAGGTTGGTAGGATGATTACTTAAGGGATACGACTGCCATGGACACAATGTTATTACATGCATTCCAGAATAATGATTAGCTAAGGGATGATGCTCATATCGATGATACCTTTTTCAAAAGCCTTAAATTTGCTTCCACCACCACTCTTTTTGGACCTAAAAGTCAGTCAAATTCTACCCACTTCGGGACAAAAATGTTACTATACAAATTTAAAGCAAATTTTGGCTTGTTGAATGCATGTTTCTCAAAAATTTTGAGGTAAGTTATCATAAAGTCCTCCCTTATATTTTGAGAAATATAATCACACAATGAACATTACAAGTGTTCAAATTTATGAACGTTAATAATTATATCAGCATTAATGTACATTTAATATTGTCCATGATCACCAATTATAGGTTATTCAAAGATAATGTTCTTCTGAGTGATAATGTCTTGCCCAGTAGTTGTGAAGAGGCAAAGAAATTGTTGAAAATGTTGGGTGTTAAGTACATATCATACCATACATGTCCAAATGATTGTATTATATATAGAGGAAACTATGCAAATAAAGAGATATGTTAGAAATGTGGGCATGACAGGTATGATAAATAAAAAAAGAAGGGTAAATCATGTGGTCCTAGTTTTAATATATTGAGGCACATGCCTATAATCCCAAGCATTCAAAGTCTCTTTCATTGGAAATAATTAGCTATGTTGCATGGATGGGATGCCTCACACAGAAGTGAGTTGGGAGTTATGTGTATCCCAACAAATTCAATAGCCATGAAGCATATAGAGGATACATGGCACTAAAAATTCAAGGATAAAGTACGAAGTCTACGACTTAGCATATCCATGGATGGCATCAACCCATATTCCCTCCAAAACACCAACTATTCTATTTGGCTTGTAGTAGTGATCAATAACAATATCCCTCCAGGGTGGTACATGAATAATGAACATCTTATGTTGGCTCTGATAGTCCTTGGTAGAATACAAGTGAAGAATATGCATGTCTACTTACAACCATTGGTAGATGAATTGAAGGAATTATGGGATGGGACAAATGTATACAATATATCAAGGTTCATCACAGGCGAGAGGAGTTTTACGTTGTATAGCATATGTGCTTACACAACATATGATTATGCAGGCTTAGAAGTTTTCTTTGGTAAATTGCATGTTTATTGATTTCTCTATATACGCAAGAATATTCTTTCACATATTAGTTATTTAGGTCACTATAATTGTTCTAATCTTCATGATATTCTTTAACGTGCCATCCATATATATTGTGTACAATAATTTCACAAGTCTTGCAACAAAGGGTATTTTGGATGTAAATGTTGTGGACCTTCTCTGAAATCTAGAGGGTCCAATGACCTATGAAAGCCAGTGTATGACTCCTCCATGGTATTCGTCCTAGAAGAACACCCTTACAGAAGATCAACATCATCTTTGAATGGTAAATGAGAGAGAACCCAAAGGCCTCCAATAACGTCACCAGCTGAATGGCTTATATCATATCAGAGAGAGAAGGAGAAGGAGTTCATAAAAATGTTTGATTCAAATGGGGAGCCTATGTTCGATGATCCATAATTATTTGACACCTATGTTGAGAAATTTACCATTGGTATGAAAAGGAAATCTATCTTTTATAATCTCCAATATTGGAAGCATCTTAATATCACCCACTTATTAGATCTCATGCATATATTTAAAAATGTTTCATCTTTTTTATGGAGGCACATATCATCAAAACATGTGACACATTTGTTGTTAGGAAAGATCTTATTACTTCAAAAACTAAAAAGAAACATTGCCCAAGATGATTAGAAAGTACAGGATCAGAGGCAGGATTTGGTCCATCTAATTCATGGTATTTGAAATAAGGTTATGTCCCATGGATTTAAAAAATATATGGTCTTTCTTTTGCAAAGGAATTTATAATGGTTGTGAGGGTGCCATCATCATACAAGTATTCACTATGACACTTCTTCACCGTGGATGACCATTTTTTAGGGTTAAAATTGCATGACCATTTGAATCTTCTGAGAGTACGTATAATATTAAAAACGTGATTATATTATTTTTTATATTAACAAATTTTATCCCATGCGGGGATCATAAAACATAACTAATTTTGTATATTATTGCATGTGTTTATAACTTTTCAGTTTCATTATCCTTTGTTTATACGTGGGTGTGTGAAGCATGAATTCCCCCAAGACCTACGATGTGTCATATCTAAATTATTTGCATTTGTATTTTGGATCATGTCAAAGGAGATTCATGTGGCTGTGTAATATTCCAAAAATTTAGCCTCCAAAATAAATGGAATATTATAGTTGTTTTATCACTAGGTCAGTAAATAAATGGGTGGGGAGGCCCATAAGTCTCTTGAAAAAAAATAAAAACACTTCAAGTGTGAAAGGAGACCTTTGTAGCAGTTAAATAAAGCTCCTCCAAGCGTGAATAGGGTTTGTGTTATGTTGGCGAGGAAAAAGGTCTCTTAAGCAAGACCCAGGTTCGGCTTAGAAGCCAACAAGGATTATCGCTGTAGTCTAGCACCACGCCAGCATTTTCACCCTACTCTAAGGAGCAGAGAGTCTCACCTGAGATGTGTCGCGACGTTACTAAGGTTGGGAGCAGATTTATATCAATATAGCGGATTAAATATCTATATGAACCAGAACTATCTTAGAGCTTAAGAAAACACAACACTAACTCAATGATATTCTTCAGAGGGGCATTCAGAAAGACAACCCATTAAAAATTTTAAATACTACCATATAAATCAAATTGGACTACAACATATATTGCTAACTTCAAGCTCTAATCATATTATAATTCACTTATAAGCAACAGACCATTACAATGCTCCTTAACATGAGCTTTAACCGAACATATTAAAATATTTATTATCCAGTGGATTGAAACACAGAGATATCAAGAGATGTAGAATGGAACAACATGAATAGAGATCTATTACGGCTCTGCTTCTACCATTCCTCATGTGCCAACCTCCCTTCTTCACTTGGCCGGCTACCTATTTTTTCTGCTACCAGCACAAGTGATAGTTCTTACTTTCTTCTCACTCGGCTGTCTTCTACTTATCTCTGTTCATCAGGAGTTCTACTACTTGTCTCCTACCACATTCTTCTACCATCTGTGCTTTCTCCCGCAACACCTGTGCCACCTGTTCTTCATTCTTTCACAACCTTGATAGCTCCTTGCCTACCATGGTTGTGTCCCACCATGTACTATCGACAACTCAAAACTGTTTGATTTCAAAACAAGGGCCCCAACAGGCCCTGACCATAACCTATTGACTCGCCCTGAATCAATTGCTCTTTAATGTCTTTATTTCCATCAGTCTGCTTGGCCTTGTGTTCTGCCCTGCTTTTCCCCTTTCTCCCATTTGTCTAAATAAGGGCCCCAATTTTGGGACTTGTGTTAGAGCTACTACTTTGAGCTCCTGAAAGGTTGTCAGGGTGTGATGCCATCCTTGCATGAGCGAGTCAGTTTGCACTGTGACCTGCACAACCACTTCCTTCCCTAAAATAGCTGGCAGGATACAAAAAACGTTTTGAATTTCTGTATCGGCCTCAAAGACCAGTCATTGCATTGCTTGGGCATTGGTTTTTATCGGCTGTCTCAATTCCCGGAGAGCTTGCTTTGCATCAGTTGATTTTTCTTCAATCTATTGTATCTAGACCTCTAGAGCATCCTCTTCAGCATATAGTTGGTCGAGTCCAGTAGGATCTGTGGCCTCCTTTTTCTCCTTTGATACTTGTTATAGCTGTAATGAAACCAGTTGAGACTTCAGTGTGAGCAAGGTCAAACATTCTTGTAGACCCTTCAGTAGGTCATACGCTTCTTTAGCTACAGTACTCAGAACTTCCTGCATTTTTGTCACCTGGATTTGTCTCTCTGATATTTTCTCTGTGTATGCAACCGCTAGGTCTGGCAATGCGGGTCGGGCTACCAATGCTTCTTTAAGTTCCTCGTTTTCCTGATGGAGGTTCGAACATGCCACCCTGATGTGGACCACACGACCGACTATGTCATTCATCTGTATCCCTTCTGGTATTTGGTTGTGGTTGGTCGTTACTTGTTGAGATTCAACAAGATGATGAGCTTAATGAAAAGAGTCACCTTCACTAAGTGGGCCTGCAAGCTATTTTTGGCACAAGTCTATTTTTAGACTATGTCTATTTTTAGACATGATGATAACATTTCAGAAGTTGCAGGATGCTATTTGTGGATGGTTGATCAAGTTGGAAAAATTGATGAAATTCTATTTTTAGAATATTTGGCGAAGTCTATTTATAGATTGCTAATCTAAAAATAGATGCATGTTGATTATTATTAGCTCTTAATAATAATCAGACTCTAAACAACAAATTATTTTCCTGGAGCACTTCATTTCAGTGCACAGATGTGGCACATCAGCTGACAAAAGGAATTATGCAATTCCTAAGGGTTACTAGAGCTAATGCATGGAGGAATTAGTTAGAACTCAAGTGGTAGAGTTATGACATAGTTGGAAGAAGTAGTTATGGAGTTGTATTCAGTTTAACTCAGTTAGACTCAGTTGAGCTAGTTGTATCTAGTCTAAATGATTGATACACTAGTGAGAGTGTAGTTAATTAATTAGTTAACTAATTCAGAAATAATAACTCATTAATCAACTGAAAAATACAGCAGTTAACTGCAATGCATGGAAGTTTCAGTGGAGACCAGTGGAGAGATAGGTGAAAGGGCATGATAGACTCACTGTTGTGACTATACTGATGCATTGATTGCATCACACACACATTGGAGTTTCCAATGAGGATTGTGTAGTCAAGGATGGAGTAATTCAAATTCATCCAGAGCTATTATTCAGCAGATATTGCGCAGTGGAGGCAGGCTAGCAGGACGCAAAGATCGGTCCATGGATTTGTAAGATTGGTCCTGATTAGTGTATGATGATTGTACTGTACTGAGAGCTTGTGATAAGCTTTGTATGTTTTTATGAGATTGTCATATGATCTCAATGTTACATAATATATAGTTGGGGTTTTCATCTTCATGCTTTCCCGGTTAAAAGCTGTGTTATGTGTGATTGATTATTTTTGTTTATGCTTCACATGTGTGTGCAATTAATATTTCCGCAAAAGATTAACAAGTGGAATTGATTCAGTATTTTGCATAAAGTTAAATAGTGTGAGATCAGGTGAATCAAGGAAATATGCATGCTTAGTGCATATAATTTCTACATGGTATCAGAGCATTTTTTATTAAAGATTGCAATTGTGAAGTGAGTTTGTGCTGGTGGACAATTCAAATTTTCTACAGAAGATTCTTGGTGCAGAAATCGAGTATACATTGAAATGTGTTTCAACGGGTTGAGATTGGAGTATGCCCTTGATGGGAGCTCGAATTACATAGCCTCGAAGGACAGGATGGAGGTAGTGCTGGAGGATAATGGGCTGAAGGAGTGCATCGATAGCAATGTTCCTAAGCCAGGATCTAGCGATGTTGCATTACTTGATGCATGGAAAAAGAAGACAACAAAAATGAGAAGGATTCTATTGGAAGGTGTGAAGGACCATATTGTGTCCATCCTTCATGGGAAATCCACTCCATTCTTAATGTGGAAGGCTTAAGAAGAAGACATTTCGCGACTAACTGTTCATAGAAGAAGAAGAATAAGTAGGTTGTTGGATCTGCAGCTGGAGAGGCGTTAGCCTCGCAATTTGAGCTGGATTTTTCCTTGATCGCATTCTTGGTTTCAAGCTACATGGGATTGGTGTGGTATCTTGATAGTGGTGTGTCTTTCCATATGAAGCGAGACAAAGAGTTGTTTAGTGACTTGGAGGAGAAGGACCTCCAGATGCATATAAAGATGGGCGACAATGGTCGGTATAGTGTGACTGAAATTGGGACCATTACCTTTGAGAGGGAGTCCATTAATCCATTATTGTTGAAGAATTTCATGCATTTCCAAGTCTGAAGAAGAACTTGGTCTTAGCGCAACGCTGGAAGACAAGGGTTATGATGTTTTTTTTCAGTGACTGTAAAGTCTTCCTTCAACATAAAACAATGGGTCAAACCAAGAAGATAGGGGTTCGAATTAAGAATCTCTACAAGCTGGAGGTATATGGCTGTGCTGCAATGGCGGGAAAAGCAGAAGAAGGGGTGAGCCGAGATGAGGGAAAATTATGGCACAGGAGATTGGGCCATCTTCACCATGTCGCTTTGAAGATTTTGCAACAAATTTCTACTGGACTTCCCAAGAGTACTCTTCCACAGTCAGAACAATGCAAGGGATGTACTATGGGTAAGTTTGTGAAAGACACCTTTCATGAGAAGGAGAATCGTGCTTCAGTGATCCTGGAGAGAATCCACACAGACTTGTGTGGACCATTTTCAGTTGCTTCAACAACAAAACACAGGTATTATGTGATATTTATTGATGACTATTGTCGTATATGTTGGATCTTATTCATGCAAAAGAAGAGTGAAACGTTCTAAAAGTTCTATGAGTCCAAGGCATTGGTGGAGAAGGAGTTGGGGAAGAAAGTGAAAGCTCTATGGAGCAATAATTGTGGTGAATACATCTTGGGAAAATTCAAAGACTTCTGTAGCAAAGAAGGAATTCGAAGAGAGCTCATAGCACCTCATAACCCACAGCAGAATGGGGTTACAGAGAGAAAGAACAGAACGATCGTGGGTCCTGCATGAGTGATGCTGCATGACGAGGGCCTACCGATGCACTTGTGGGAAGAAGCATGCAACACTACGGTTTATGTGCAAAACCGTTGTCCTCATAGAGTACTTGGCATGAGTACACCCAACGAAGCTTTTATTGGTAAGAAGCCTGATATTTCTCATTTGAAGATTTTTGGCTCACCTGTTTACATTCATGTGATGAAGGATGCCAGGAAGAAGCTGGAGCTGACTACAAAAGTTGGGATATTTTTGGGGTACACAGAAACATCCCATAATTATCGTGTGTATTTTCTAGAATGTCGGATGACTGTTGTGCGACGGGATATATAATTCAATGAGGTGAAAGCCATGAAGTTGTCACTTGAGAGGGAGCTACAGTTGCATGCGGAGGAAGAACTTCTTTTTCCCAAATATGAGCCTCTGGATGTGGATCATCCACAAGAGGAGATTCATGGAGTGGACGAGTCCACTCATACAGAACTAAACATCAGACAAGGCATAAAACGTACCACAGAAGCTGAGAGACTGAAGCTTGATATGACATAGAATGTAGGAGTTCCTTCATCACAGCGCAGACAGAGATGGTCACCTGACTGATATACTAGATACATGGCTCTTATGAGCAAGTGTATCATGACATCACCATATTCTTTCAAAGAAGCAGTGCAAGAGCCCACATGGGTAGATGCCATGGTGGAGGAGTATGACTCCATTGTCAAAAAAAGTGCTTGGGATATTGTTCCAAGGCTAGTGGGAAAATCAGTTGTAGGATCAAGATTGATATACAAGGTAAAGCAAGCTACTTATGGGAGCATTGAGAAATATAAGGCAAGATTTATTTCCTGGGGCTTCTCACAGATTGAGGGGATTGACTATGAAGAAACCTTTGCACCTATCACACAGTATTCTTCCATACAGACCATCCTTTCTCTCTCAGCATAGATGGGTTGGCACATTCATCAGATGGATGTGAAGACTGTGTTCCTTAATGTGATCATTGAAGAAGAGATGTAGATTGAGCAGCCTGAAGGATTTGAGATATTCAGTAGTGATTCACATGTGTGCAGGCTCAAAAGAGCATTGTATGGGCTAAAACAAGCACCTCGTGCTTGGTAAACTTGGATCGGCATCTATTTCACTGGACTTGGCTTCACCAAGAGTGAGGCGGATGAAAACCTATACCAGATTGTGGTGGAGGGTAAGCTTTTAATAATTGTACATTATGTTGATGATTTAACACTAACAGGTGATGAGAAGTTGATACACTCATGTAAGGCAGATCTTGCAAAGGAGTCTGAGATGAAGGATTTGGGCCCCCTTCATTATTTCCTTGGATTGGAAATATGGCAGCATGAAGGTGAGCTGTTTGTGTCTCAAGGAAAGTATACCCGGGAGATACTGGAGAAGTTCCACATGCAAGGCTGCAAGCCTATCGACACTCCTCTTCGATAAAATTGGAAGAAAGAGGATGGTACATCGGCAGAGGTAGCGGATGCCACTGTTTATCAATAGTTGGTGGGTTCGCTCATGTATTTAGTCAATACAAGACCGAACATATGCTATGCGGTGAACCAGCTTTCACAAGCGATGGTTAAGCATACCAAGTTCTTTTGGAAGGCAGGAAAGCATGTCTTGAGATATCTTAGGGGCACATCTGAGTATGGTTTATGGTAGAGACAGACGGATGAGGTGAAGTTTCATGGCTTCATGGATGCAGATTGGGTAGGAAGACCAACAGAAAAAAAGAGCACATCAAGAGGGATTTTTAGTATCATATCTATGACAGTTTCTTGGTACATCAAGAAACAAAGATCCGTGGTGCTCAGTTCAGCAGAAGCAGAATACATGGCAGCAAGTCAAGCTACATGTGAGGCTATCTGGATGAGGAAGATCTTGGGTGGTTTGTTTGGTTCACATTTAGATCCTACGGTTGTACATTGTGATAATCAGAGTTGCATTAAACTCTCATTTAATCCTATGTTTCATGATAGATGTAAACATATTGATATCCGGTATCATCATATAAGAGATTATGTGCAGCGGAAGATCATGTTGCTTTAGTACATTCCTACAGAGGATTAGGATGTAGAAATTCTGACGAAGGCGCTGACCAGGAGCAAATTCGAATACCATATAGATTGGATCAGGATGAAGGATAATGCCTATCTTGCTGAGAGGGAGTGTTGAGATTCAACAAGATGATGAGATTAGTGAAAAGAGTCGCCTTCACTAAGCGGGCCCACAGGCTATTTTTGGTGCAAGTCTATTTTTAGACATGATGATCATATTTTAGAAGTTGCAAGATGCTATCTGTGGATGGTTGATCAAGTTGGAAAAATATATGAAATTCTATTTTTAGAATATTTGGCGAAGTCTATTTATAGATCGCTGATCTAAAAATAGATGCATGTCGATTATTATTAGCTCTTAATAATAATCGGGCTCTAAACAACAACTTATTCTCTTGGAGCACTTCAGTTTAGTGCACAGATGTGGCACATCAACTGATAGAAGGAATTACAAAATTCCTAAGGGTTTATTGGAGCTAATGCATGGAGGATTCAGTTAGAACTCAAGTGGAAGAGTTATGACACAGTTGGAAGAAGTAGTTATGGAGTTGTATTCGGTTTAACTTAGTTAGACTCAGCTGAGCTAGTTGTATCTAATCTAACTGATTGACACACTAGTGAGAGTGGAGTGAATTAATAAGTTAATTAATTAAAAAATAATAACTCATTAATCAAATGAACAATACAACAATTAACTATACTGCATGTAAGTTTCAGTGGAGACCAGTGGAGAGATAGGTGAAAGGGCAAGATAGACTATCTGTTGTGACTATAGTGATGCATTGATTGCATCACACACACATTGGAGTTGCCAATGACGATTGCACGGTGAAGGAAGGAGTAATTTGAATTCACTCAGAGCTATTCTTCAGCAGAGATTCCGTAGTGGAGGCAGGCTAGCAGGAGGCAAAGATCGGTGCATGGATTTTCAAGATTGGTACTGATTAGTGTATGAAAATTGTACTGTATTGAGAGCTTGTGATAAGCTTTGTATGTTTGTATGAGATTTTCATATGATCTCCATGTTACATAATATATAGTTGGGGTTTTTAGCTTCAGGCTTTCCCGGTTAAAACTGTGTTATGTGCAATTAATTATTTTTGTTTATGCTTCACATGTGTGTGCAATTAATTTTTCCGCAAAAGATTAACGAGTGGAATTGATTCAGTATTTTGCATAAAGTTAAATAGTGTGAGATTAGGTGAATCAAGGACATATGCATGCTTAATGCATATAATTTCTACATTACTGTGGGCCGAACATCTTGGAATATTCTTGTCACTGTCTCTAGTTGTTCTTGTAAGTTCCCCTTTTTTTTCCTCTATTGTTCACGCTCTTCAGTAAGCGCGCTGATTTGTAATTATTGTTGTTTGCATTTTTGCTAGAGATCCGCATGAAGCCCTTCCACTTGCTGTGCTACTCTCTGAATTAATTGGTAGAGTTGGGATGTTCCCCTGTCTCTACGCTCTTAGCATCCAGTTTCCCTGATCTGGCCATCTTGCTTGAAGTGGTTGTCTGCTGGCGATAGATTTTGCTAATTGTGCCTGCGGTGACTAAGGTCGTGTTTGTTGCGACAACTTGTTACTAGAGTCAGCCATGTTTAGATCGGGCGTTGTTTCTTGGGCTGTCAGATTAGCCTACTGGAGTGGATTCTGCTTGGGGAGCGGAGCACCTGATTCTTCCATAGACTGTTTTATTTGATTTAAGAGCTCTCTGAATGTAGCCTGCTGAACCAGGATTTAGCTAACAAGGGGTACTTCTGGTGTACCTGAGTTAACTTCCATTTCGTGGTCCTTATTTGGTATTCCTCTGACAATTGGGTCTGATATGGTGGCTGATGAAGTGGAGGGCATGGTAATGGGTAGTTCCTAAATGGTGGATGAGGCGGGGCCTGATGCTTGGTGGATGTGAGGTGGGGATATGTGAATATTTAAGAAATTGAGAGGGTTGAAGGGTGGTAGCCCCCCTGGTCACCTGGGGCTCCACAACAGGCTCTTCCCGAATCGGCACTCCTATACTCAGAGGTCGCAGCTGATCATCCTCGGTGAGATCAACCACTGTACTAGATACTGCGATCTTGGACATTTTTTCTTTTGGTGCCGCTACTGGGATTTACCCAACTTTAGTCTTCCAGACCAGCACTGTAGTTGCTGGGGCGGGTGGGCTAAATAGAATTTTGGGTAATGGTGCTATTAGGGAAGTTGTGGAAGAAGATGGTCTAGAGTCAGATGCCTAAAATTATGAAAATATAGGAAATGTAGTGGAATCACTTGTTAATACTTGAACTACTTTATTAAAATTTTGTACCTTTGTGTTTAACTGCTCAATGATCAGGGATAGCTGCAACTACGCCATCCTAGTCACCATCTACTCTAAAGTCTCCCCCGACAGTGTGTTTGGCAGCATCCCATCAAAAATATAAGTGTAGAATCCACTTCTAACCTCCATCGCTACTTCTGGCCACAAGCAGACTTTTGTGTGGAAGGTTGTTTCATCAATTTGGAACTTTAATGGCCTCATTTTGAAAGTGGATTCTGGTACACATGTTGGCCTAATAAAGGTTTTCTTGTGGGTAACTGCAAACCATATCTGCGCGCTATAACCATCTAGCAGACTCCTTGGGATTCTTTGTTGACTCATTACAGCATCAACCATTTGGCTGTACTATACTCTGAAAGCTTCTGCGTTTACCTCCTTTGTGCTAGGATCCCCAGATACCTTCCAAGGCACGAACTTCATTGCCAATGGTTGTCTTGTTGCTATCTCCACAAGTACTCGAATGCCTAGAAATGTCCATTTCCACATCGCTAGTGCCATAATTGGATATCCATAGATGAATCTAGTTGCCCACTTGTAGTTGTCCTTGTAAGCTTCGAAAAACTCATTCAACAAAAATAAGCACCAATTCAGTTGTGCCCCCTGGACACAATGCTCCACAACAAAAATCATATCCAGCGTGCATTCTCCTTTTGTATAGTGCCTCATCATTTTACTTGCAATTAGGTAACAGGCGAACCTGACCTCTGGCTTGTTGATCAAGTCAATTCTGGCTCCTTCCCCCCCCCTAAGCCCCCCCTCTCAGTGTCATACTTTGTGTAGTAGTCGTTATCTCTAGTCTTCTTTGCCCTTTTGGAGACAATTTGGGATGCTGATGAAACATCCCTCCCGTCCATTGACAGTACAGTTAGCTTGTGGATGTCCTCCGCATGAATCGAAATTTCTTTCCCTAGCCATAGCAAACCATTATGAATTCAGCTCAATAGGAACTTGGTGCACTGCATTGCAGCGCCTGTAACATCGAACATCGGGAGATCTCTCAAGTTCAGTATGGTAGACTATTAAATTCCTTGGAACTCTAGTAGGACTCTTGTTGCTTACTGCCCTACTTCGGTGGCATAATTCTCCATATATACTTGTCTCTTTGTTGCTGGGAACTCAAAAGAGTTTGTGAGGTCAGTGTCAATTAGTGACGCACTATCATATTTCCCCACTAACGGTTCCATCTTTTGCACTCTATTGTCGAGCTCTTGCTCTACAACTTCTGCTGTTTCTCTTTTCATTTTGGCTCGTATCTGATACACCTATATAAAAGCTCCTCTTTTCTTCTGAATTCATTCTTCTTTGTGCCTTCTCTACTCTTCTTCTGGCTCTGCTTCTCTTTCTCCCTTGGATGTTTCTTGTTCTCTCTCATATTTTTTCGGCATTCTTGCACTTCTTTGCATGCGTGTTATGTAATTAACCAGCACGGTTGAGGTTGATGAGACCCCATAACTAATCAATTTCCTACTGGCCTCATCCATGGCTATGATCATGTGATTAGTTACTGGCTGAGGTGGGTTCTGATAATGATGACTGTGGCTTCGAGATTTGGGCAGACATGACGGTTGGTGGTTATGCCTTATTATGGAAAATTTATTATGGTATGGGTGATGATAATTATGCCAATTATTTCCAAATCTTGGTAATCCTATGGATTGATACTGGTACTACACGTAATGATGATGGTGTTATGTTCGACACACTTTTCTATCTAACATGGATGACACGTTGGACACTACCCTTCCCCGACCACAATTGGTTGTGTTGCGGTCCTCGCAACGCAACTATAGTTATTTATTATTTTTGGTTTTTCTAAAGTGGAAATCCTATCTATGCTCATCTTGGGTGCAAGAGAGTTATTGATACTATTCTACCCTACTGACTCCTCTCAGTTGCGAGAGTTATTGGACTTGGAAAAGAGTGACTTACTCTTGGTAGGGCTTCAGGCGTGCGCCGTTCACCCATCCTTGTAGAACCTGGCTGTCCATTTGTGCCAACCGAACTGTGCCTAAATCTTTGATTTCTATCACATAGAATGGCCCTAGCTAATGCATCTGTATTTTCCCTAGGAAATTATAATACTTACTGTCGTCGAGTAAAACATTTCCCTCAACCTGAAAAGTCTTGCGCTTTATGTGTCAGTCATGCCACGCTTTTTGTATATCCTTCTGTATCGTTTGGTGAAATTCTACCAAATATCGTTCTTCTTCAAGGTCTTGTAATTCATGTAGTTGTTCCTTTAGAGATTCCTCCTTTTATAGTTGGAGTGACGTTGCAACTAGGAGGCTACGTATGATGAATTCTACTGGGACTACTTCTTCTCTCCGATATACTAGCTGGAATGGTGTTTGGTTATTCAGTCACTTTACCATTGTTTAGTATGCCCATAAAGTTGTTGGTATCCACTCATCCCAGTCATTTCGTTGTGCATTGCATATTTTTGTTAGGTCTTTCTCCAGTATTTCGTTGAATGCTTCTACCATACCGTTGGCTTGCGGGTGATACAAAATTATTTTATGATGTTGTATCATGAAGCTTTCTAGCAGGGATTTAATGGTGTCATTGATGAAGTGTGTACCTTGGTTACTGGTCAGGCTCTTTGTACAACTGAATCGACTAATTATGTTTTCAAATATAAACCTAGTAGAAATCTCTACCATGCAATTTTTTACTAGCACTACTTCTGCCCACCTTGTCAAGTAGTCTGTCACCGTTATTATGTACCTTGCCTGCAAGTGTCTTACAGCTGGTGTAATCGGTCCTACAAAATCGACTACCCATTTCTCAAATGGATGCAGTACTCATCTCTGTGGGATGGTCATCCTGTTTGCTGACATATATCACATTTCTTAACAAATGATTTGTTGTCCATATGTACTGTCAGCCACCACAATCCTACTTGTAGTGCCTTGTCGTGGGTTTTTCTCCCACGTGTCCTCCCGCAACCCCACTGTAGAATTCCCATAGTACAAATTCCCTTTCGTGGTCCATGACACATCTCTGAATAATATGGTTCAGTCCCTTCTTATATAGATGTCCCGCTATGAGTTGGTATTCTACAGCATGAACTACTAGGTGTCTTTTTTGGACTAATGTATATTGTTGTGGACACTGTCTTGTCATGAGACAGGTTGCTATTTGGTCCAAATATTCTGGGATGGATTCTACTCTGAAAAGATCAGCGTCTGGTAACTGATCATCTAGAGATCCTCCATTTTATCCATTCTCTAGTCGAGATAGGTGAACGGGTCCTACGTTCAATCTTCTGGGCTTTATGATCACCTCGAATGTGAACTCCTAGAAGAGTAGGAGCCATCTATAGATTCTTCTTTCTAAGACTGTTTTGTTTACGAAATATTTCAAAGATGAGTGGTCTGTCAAAAATTTAAACGTACCTCCCAATAGGTACTGGTAGAACTTCTGAAGGGAATACACCATTTCCAATGCCTCCCGCTCTATTGTGGTGTAGTTCTGTTCTGCTGTAGACAATTTTCTACTTGCAAAATATACCAGGTGGTCAACTGAAGTGTCCCGTGGTTGCGCCAAGACTGCTTCAAGTGCAATGATGGAAGCATCAATGTGGACATGAAATTGTTTGTCCCAATTTGGGTGAACTAATATTGGTGCACTTGTGATTTTTTCTTTCAAGGTATTCAGGGATGTTCTACAATTCCTTGTCCAGAGAAATTGCTCAGACTTATGCAACAGCTTCTCTAAAGGGGTTGTTATCTTTGCATAGTTGTGGATAAATCACCGGTAGTAACCTGTGTTGCCCAGAAGTGATCTCAGTTGTTTTACCATCTCTGGTGCCTTCATATTGACTATCACTACTACCTTGGCTGGGTCCATGCAAACTCCCTGGATACATACCACATGTCCTAGGAGTGTTCCAAACGGTACTACAAAGATACATTTCTTTAGGTTCAACAAGATTCAAAGTTGCATACACCTATCAAACATTATTCTCAATAATGTTGCATGGTATTTTAATAAGCTGTAAACTGTCCATTCATCCATGTAGACTTCTAAGAACTTATGGATATACTCCCGGAAAGCAGCTATCACAACATGAGAAAAAACTACAAGTGCATTTTTCAATCTGAAAGGCATCACATTATATGCAAAAGAGCCCCATTCAGTGGTGAATGTTGTCTTTTTCTTATCTTCCTCTACTATCCGTACCTGATGGTATCCTAACAATCCATCAATGAATGAATACGCCTCATTTCCCGCAACATTGTCTAGGACCTCATCATTAAATAGAGTGGGAAATGGCTCATGGATACAGGCATTGTTTAAGCTCCTGTAATCGACACAGACTCAGATCTCAAACTTCTCCTTTTCATTCTATATAGCTATAGAACTTACCGATTCTACTTACTCTATTGGGAATATTAATCCTGCCTTTAACACCTTGTCAATCTCTGCTTTAACTTTTTCCTTCACTCTTGGATTCAAATGATATGGTCTATGTTTCATAGGTCATGCGTCGGGCTGCAATATTATCCACATCTCCCACATATCCCCTTTTATTCCCTTTAGATCTGCTACCGATGAAGGGAACAAGTCCTCATATTACCGCAACAGACAATATATCTCCTTAGTTGTCTGTTCATCCCAATAATCTCCAATTGTCGCTAGTTTTGGCTTATCTTCTGTTCCAATATTTAGTTTCTTGGTTTTTAAAGGTAGCAAGTAAATCCCTTCTGTCATTGGTTTTTCTTTAATATCCCTCTTCCCTTGTGTTTCTTCAAAATAAAAATTCCTAATATCTTGTAGATTATCATCATCCATTTCGTTGTTTATCTTTTGGCATGCTACCTTTTGTCTGATGCCAAGGTTCGGAAGTGGCTACTCATCCTCTCTTATTATTTTTGGGAAGAATAGTACCTTCTTTATACCTTGCAAAGTTTGTGTGACCAGTTCCGTTTTTCCTTCGAACAAGAAGCATTATGTGAAGTTATCTGCAACTTCTCGCCATGTGCTGGTCCCTCTTTTCTTTTCTTCTGTCAAGTATCAGGCCTATGGAATCAAGTTTAGAGAGTGGATAAATCTATGTATGCATAGCTCTTCTGGATATCCTACAACTCTCCATTGACCCTCATATTCCTTTAGATGGATTACAAGGTTTGATTCCCCTTGGTATTTCTCTTTTACTCGAGGTCCTTCCTCTTCCTTAAATCTAGCTTTCAATGCTTGTGCAACTCTACCCCAGTGTGACAATGAGTTGTGGTGGTTACTCCACTATCTTTCCGATGTGGACTATAACGCCATGTCCATGAGTGGTACCTTATGTCCTTCTGGTACCCTATTTTCTATTTATATTATGAAAATATCTACATCATTCTATTGGATAAATTTGGGTATTCCCTTACCTCAGTCCCAATCCAATTGATTCTTCCGATGTTGGCACATCTCCTTGTATTGGTCTCATACCCCCCTTGCTGCCAATCATCCCAAGCTAATTCTGAGCCTAATTCTGAGCTTTGGATACTTCTCCAGCTTACAGAGCCGCCTATTGTTGGGTTGATGTAATCCTCCCTTTTCCCTGTGATCATTCGATAAAGATGGTCCATCAGCTAAACATCCTCTTTGTTGTCTATAGTCTCTGTGTATCTTGGACCTTGATATGGGTCGAGTGGCTAAGTGAATTTGACCTCCCCATCCTCAAAGATCATCATTTCCTTCTTTAGATCTATTATTGCATAATTTTCAAAGGCCCAGTCAATTACAAACAATGCAGGATAAGGATCTTTATCCCCCATGATGTCGATGACCTCAAAGTCCATATATGTTTTTACTCCTGTAATATCAACCTCAACTTCCTCTAGTCTACCTATGGGCACAATGCAATACTGGTACACCATCTGAAGTTAGATTGGTGAGTATGTTAACCTTGGATTTCCTTATGCTTCCAAGGTTTTTTGTTGGTAAAATATTGACATCGGATCCAAAATCAAGCATGGTGTCTTTAATTAGGTAACCAGTAAGTTGGGTGTTTACTCGGAACTTTTTCCTATCCTTATTTTATTTATTTTCACCCTCTGTATATACTTCTGGGTTGCATCAGATGATTCCCTTGATCATGCGTTCTTCTGCACCACTCCTTCCAGGTTCTGCTTTAGCTGCTCCAACATTGGTGCGTTGTTAACAATCTTCAGGAATAGATGGAACCATTCTTGAATGATAGTACTTGAATCGGTTTGGTTTTCATTGTTTTCATGTGTTTTCTGTAACTCAATACCTTTGTTTCCTCCCCGTTGGGAAAATGTTTCTACAACCTCTTGGAAAAATTTATTCTGTCTTTCCGATTTGAACAATGGTTTTGGGGATGTTGGCCTGATCAATTTTATCGGGTCCATTGTACATGCATCTTCCCCCGTTCTCTTGCCTCCTCGTGTCACTATTGCCACGTTATACAATGCCTGAGTCTCCATTATCCTGGGCTCTGCATTTACTATATTTGTTCCTCTTTGTCTAGTTCTTTCCTCCCATCTTTTAATGAGCTCAGGGAAATCTTCGGTTGCGTGCATGTTAACCCGGCATTGGGAACACCAAGGTCTTCTAGGAAGTGGAAATTCCCTCACTACGTGTCCTTCTTGGTCGTAGTTGTAACATATTACTATACCTCTACCCCTTGCTTTGCCTCCTCTCATGCCTCCTCCTCTTCCTCGGGGATTCTCATTCACTCGGTATGAAGGTTGGTCCAATCATTCCGCCAATGCATCCAGAGCTCTACATTTCTCTTTGTTGTGTGTTGTTGAAGCACAAAACTCACAGTATGTGTTATTCAAAAAGGTGGAATATTTTTGAAAAAATAGGGCATAGGCGAGGTGGATGACCCATGTTCTTGCATATTTTACAATATTCAGTAGTGGTTGGACTTTGTTGTGCAGGGAACCCTATGTATTGTTGTTGCGGTGGATATATTCCCTGGTTATTTATCTGTGCCACTCCTCCCATTGGTGGAGCCCCGTGCACCCTTGTGGCTGATGTCCCTCCATTCTAACCCTATAACTGAGGACATTCGGCTACCAGATGTCCTTCCATTAGATAGTGTGTGCACCATAAATTTGGTCTTGCTGGCCACATTGGTTGAATTTCCTTGAATTTCTCAGTCAAGCTCACAATTTTATGCTACAACCCCATTATAGAGGGGTCTTATACTACTTCTCCTCCCTTAAACCCTTGCGGGTAACCCGCCATAGCTTCTATCTTCATTTATTTCTCCAGTACATCTTGCACTGTCTCGATCCTCTGTTGAGTTAACGGAGTTTTGGTCAAGGATAGTAGAGCTTTGATGAACCAATCCCTCTGATGGTTTCGATCAATGGGATAGCTGAGTTTTCCAATCACGTCCTTGAATCTCCGCATCAAATCCCATGCAGTCTCTCCTTCCCGCTACTTGATTTCCCACATTTCTGATAGACCCTGGTGGTCTGTTTGGGGCATTTTTAACTCCTTAACAAAGTGCCTCTTCACAACTTCCATCGTTGGATTCTGATGAGCTTCAGAACACTTCGTAAACCAGCGTAGAGCTCTCTCCGTAAGGGTGGTTAGAAATTCTATCAACTTCCTCACATCTGGTGTCTGTCGTGCCCTCCATATGGCTTCACAGAGGTACCAGTGCTATTCGACATCGTCATTACCCCTCTCAAAGTAGGCATTACTAAAATGAATCCATTGGTTCCTGGTTGTGAGATGGTACCACTAGAAATTCTACTACGAGTGTGTATTACTGTTGGAGACTGAATACTGTGCAACTTACTTAATTCATGCAACTTAACAAAAATTTCACTTAGTGGTTGATAAAGTACTAGGGGAAGGTTGGGACTAGAGCTACTTGAACCTTGGGGAATAGGATTACCTTGAGATATGAAAGCCAACCTTTCTTGGAATAGTTGCTCCATTGCAACATGTAACTCCACTTCGTACATCTCCTCATGGTGCGTGTCTGCATATTCTCTGCCAGACTTCTTTCCTTTCTCCTTCTGGGCCAGGTTCCTACACACCTGCCAAAATTCTTTAGTGGTCCCTCCTATATCCTGGGGACCCACCTAAATTTTTGCTTCCTTCGTCATCTGAGGTGACTCCTCTTTGTCTTTTCGACTACTTTCCTATCTCTTCAACTCCATTATTACCCTTTCTCGCCACTTCTCAAAAATCTGCACCCTTCGATGTGCACGTCGCTCCCTTAGCCTATTAGAGGTCTCGACATCCATACCCCTACTCCCCTTTTTTCACCGTTCTTGTAGCATTTCTCCCCCAGTCCGTTTCCCCAGCACAGGATTTTTACGCTTCCATCTCAAATTTTTGGAACCCCATTAGTCCTTCATCTACCATCAAGGCTTTAATCCATAACGTAATCTCCTTCAGTAGTTTCCCCCGTAACCTAGATCTGAATATATCCTCTGCCCTTGAAAAGGACTGGTAGCAGTCCGTTGCAAACACCACTATGTATTCGTCAAAGGTAGATTCCACCCAATAATCTACAGCTCGAGTCAACTCGGTATTTAATTGATGAAGGGCCACCAGATCTCCGTGCACCCACTTGCAACCAAATTTTCGTGACTTTCTTTAGATTACTTTGGTCTAGATCCTTCGTAACCAGTTGTAGAGTTCTTCAGGGAACTTTCCCCAAAATATCTCATAAATGTCGCTAGAAGATTTAGAAAATAGAACCAAATCTTTGACCATTTTCTCCCTCTATTGTCTCAACTCGGCTTGCTGAGTGATGAACTAATCTAAGTGGTTATCCCACCAGATTTGTATTTCTGTTTCGAAGATTCGAGATACCATGATCTAGCTCCCAAATTAAATTTTAGGTCCCAGCAACGGAACCATTTGTTGGCAAGGAAAAAGGTCTTTTAAACAAGACCTAGGTTCGGCTTACAGGCCAACAAGGATTTCCGTTGTAGTATAGCACCACACCGACATTTTCACCCTACTCTGAGGAGCAGAGAGTCTCACCCAAGACGTGCCTTGACCTTACTAAGGTTGGGAGAATATTTATATCAATATAGAGGATTAAATATGTATATGAACCAGAACTATCTCAGAGCTTAAGCAAACGCAACACTAATTGGATGAAATTCTTCAGAAGCGCATTCAGAAAGATAGCCCATTAAAAATTTTAAATACTACCATATCAATCAAACTGGACTACAACATATATTGGGAACTTGAAGCTCTAATCATATTATAATTCACTTATAAGCAACAGACCATTGCAATGCTCCTTAACATGAGCTTTAATCGAATAGATTACAAAGAAGTCCTATCCAGTGGATCAGAACACAGAGATATCGAGAGATGTAGAATGGAACAACATGAATAGAGCTCTGCTACGGCTCCTATTCTCCCATTACTCCTGTGCCAACCTCCCTTATCCACTTGGCTGGTTGCCTATTTGTTCTGCTACCAATGCAACTAATAGTTCTTCCTTTCTTCTCACTCGACTGTCTTCTACTTCTCTCTATTCATCGGGGGTTCTACTGCTTGTCTCCTACCACATTCTTCTACAATCTGTGCTTGCTCCCGTAACACCTGTGCCACCTGTTATTCATTCCTTCACAACCTTGATAGCTCCCTGCCTAATGTGGTTGCATCTCGCCACGTACTATCCGCAACTCAAAACTATTTGATTTCAAAACAAGGGCCCCAACAGGTCATGTTGATTCATTCAAATTTGACCAAGTCAACAACGTTGATAAGGAGGAGTGGAGATCAATTAGAGAATAATTCAGTTTTGGAGGGAGATGGATCTCATGGAGGAAATGACCTATTTGAGTGGGGCCAAGGGCAAGCAAGCTCAAATTCTATTTAAGAAAGAGTATGGAAGCCATTTTAGTTTTATGTTTTAGATTATTATTTTTAGATTGGTCTGCTTAGACTATTTCTTCCTCTTGCTATTTAGTAGGGTAGTTGTGTTGTTTAGCACCAGGTGTTCCTGTGTGGGAATCCCACCTCTTCCCTTGAGGGGCCTCTTGGAAGAGTATTGAATTCATTTCCACATTCAGGTTTTTAGGAAAAGCTATGACTTCTTCATCAGCGCAGTTTTTGCAGGTTATTGTGATGTGTTGCAGGGTGTAGCACTGTAGGGGTTAGAACCCCACTTTATGGGCCATTTTCTCATAGGAGGAAGGTTTCCTTCTCTTGGGAGATCTTTTTGGACAGTTCTTGGGCACATTTCAGATCCTTGGCATCAAGCCATACATTTCCCATCATTCCCAATGTTGTTCTAGCTAGGAAATGTGTTATTTTTGAAGGTAGCTTCAACATAAGTTCTGGTGGTTCCTTTGTAGTGTTTCGTTGTGATTGAGGGGTTCATCCTTTCATGGGAGGAGATATTTGAGGGGGTCTAATTCATATCTATCATACTATAGCCTTATACACTCTTGTTCTTCAGTTTCCAGTGTATCTTTAGCCATTGGGCTTTAGATCCCTTCTTGTGTAGAGTGTATTTCTGGAAACCCTTTTCCGGGTTCCTTGTACGAGTTGGTATTGAGCATAGATCTATATTGAGCATATATTTTGAAGCTTATAACAGCCCTACATATTTTGTACATCATTTTTCTGTATCAGTGTGTTTTTAACTGCGTTGTAACAGTTTCCAACATTCTTGTATTGTGACAACAATTCATTTGTAGAGTGATTTCTTATGGGAGGCATGTTCCTTCATTGTGTATGATCAATGCATCATTGTTATATATGGGTTTGCTAATATAATACATGGATTAATGTCTCCATTTTGGTCTCCCATGTTTATGATTTTATTTACACTACTCTTTCATTATTATGTTCATGGATTATTGTAGCTCCAATTTTGGAATATCTTAAGATATTCCAATTATTGTAGATTTTCCCTATTTAGGGATATTACAGTGGTATCAGAGCATAATCTTGGCTCAGCCTGTGGAATCTTAGCCATTCTTCTATCATAATGATATGGAGCAATATACAGAAGGCACAAAGAGAAGACTCCACTATTTGGAGAAATGAAGGAAGAGAGGATCTCCCAGCTTCTTTTCCAAACTATGAAAATTATCAAAGAAGATATCAAGGAGAGAAAAAGGGAGGAGTGTAGGAAAATTCCAAGAGGGTTTGAAGGTGAAGCAAGCCCTAGTTATTCATATGAATGGTGTGAGCATTCAGTCACATATGTATATCCATAGCACAGTCTATTGCCCACCTTCACTACAAGAAGGATGGAGGAAGGAGATGCACCAAGGGAGGAGACCTTGAGTGTCTATCTTTAGGAGTATGAGTCCCAATCATGGAGATTGAAAGAGCACTTCAGACTTCCAAGGTTTTTTCCAACTAAAGGAAGGTATAAGATCCAACAACCATCATAGATGCAAGAGAGGTAGAATTTTTCTATCCAACTTTGATGGATCAGCAAAGTGCACAGCCAAAGCTTGGGTGGAGGAGATAGATTCCTATTTTTAGCTACACCAAGTTCCAGAAAGGGAGGCCATTAGAGTAGAAGCACTGCACCTCAAAGGTATGGCCCATAATTTTTGGTTTAATATTTATTCTTCATTCTACCATGCAAATTTAGACACTTATGTCAGGTTCACTAAAGAATTGGTGAGAATATTTGAAATTAAACATTGTAAAACATCTCTTTTGGAACCCAAAAACTTAAAACCTTTGCATGAGTTGGAAAGGTCTATCTTGCCAACCCCACTCCATATTTCTGATGACGGGGATAAAAAAATGCATGGTACCTTGCCAATGGCAAGATCCCCACCTCCTGAATAACCCTATTCTATTGGTGAAGACATGAAGAAACCTCCATCAAGGGAAGACCAAGATCAAGGGTCTCTCATTGATGATGAGGCAATCTCACATATTGATGAAGAGGATGAGTAGAGAAGAGCTAACAACACTGTACCTTTGGGAGAAGATCCATCACCACATGGAGATGGGAAGGGAGCCATTGCTTCCAATTGAGGAGCCCTTATGTCTTTGCAAGGAGTTCCAAATGACACAACTAGTGGGAACCAAACAAAATTTTCAGAGCAGCATGCATCTTTTATTTTGGGTTGTGAATCTTGGCAGATGGGAGGAGGAGAAAGGAAGGATCAACATCAAGGGATGATGACCATTCACCCTTATCTATTCCAAGAGGTTTCTTCACCATAGAAGGAGAATGTATTCTGCAGTGAATAGAGGGACAAATCAATCCACTGATATGTATAGTCCACTTCAGATTTTGATGTCTCACTACATGGGGGCATTCCACCTGGGAGGCCACCAAATCTAGAGTTGGTGGGAGGAATTTTTCCATTTGGTTCACCACTCTTAGATTCCAGAGGGGTGAAGGCTTTGGAGGATGACTTTGGCATAGGTAATGTCAAAGAAGTAGATAGCAGCATGTGGGGAGCTTCACATTTTATATCTTTAGTGCTGTCTCTTAGGAGGGTTGATCCATATTCGAGGTCTCAACTTTTAGAGTACTCCAAGGATCTTGGTGCTTGCATGATACTTGATGATTCAGATGGAGATGATAGATATATGGTGGTTGGTGAGGTCATCTACTCTTATGGGAGAATCTTCTTGACTAGAGTTTCCGAGCTCAAGAGAAAGCTACAACATGCAGCACATGTGGACTTTCTTTCCATGCACCTTGATGCATTTCATTCATTGATGGAGGAGTTCACTTGGGAGGAAATCTAGCAGGATATACATCATCATATGGAGAGATTCGTAACCCGTATGGTGATGGAGAGGTTGGCACAACCACTTCCCTACTCATTGAGAGTGAGGGAGAGTTTCCAGTTGAGCCATTTTAGCTCAAGGACCAGGGTACATGATGGTGGAGGTACAATTTTGCATTATAATTTGTACTTATTTACTTGTTATGAGAAGCATGTTGTATTGAGAAGGGTCATTCCTTATTATAGATTATATTATGATGTACTTGAGGTGAAATTTAGCATTGATATTGGCTATTTTATTAGTGGTTTGTGGGGGAAGCCACAGGATTTTTTGTGTGCACCATTGACACCGCATTTTACTTTCATGCTTCCATCTTATAGAATGATTGTGGCAGCAAAAAAATGGCTGGGAGAGCACTTGTTCTTACTTGTTTCGATGTAGCCAAGGGATGCACTGCACTAGTTCCATGTGAGGAACTATGATCCACTCTCCAGTTGTCATATGATAGCTTGTTTTCATTGTTTTTTGCTCCCATATTTTTCTGATATTCTTATGTTCATGGGGAGCCTTGTTTGGAGAGTGCTAGATGAGTTGGAGATGCCCATTGGGAGTATGATTCTCCCTACTTTACATGTTGTAAGTTTCAGGAGAAAAAATGGGCAAACCATGATTGCCACATCACACTTCTTTTCTTCATATGGGAGGAGCCATTTGAAGTACTTGCACTTTTGGAGGAGGATTTTCATGGCTGATTTATATTGTGGGGTAACTTGGGCCATTATTGGAGGCCATGAAATTTTAACCCAAGATCAGAAACAACCACATACTTACCATAAATGGGGAGAGAAACAACTTGGATGGAAAAATATGATCTCTCCATGCAGCCCCATTACATTGAAAAAATTGGGGGTTGATGATTTCTTTGATGAGCTACCTAGAATGGCTCATTTAATTTGGATGATATCATGGGTGTGGGAATCACTCATTGGGAATGAGATTCCCCATGTTTTTCATCACTCCTACCTTGAAGAGGCCATTGGACAGCAAGAAGGTTTCCACTTACACCTTCCACCTTTTTATTATGTGAACCATGTGGTTTTGCATGCTTGGGAGGGAACATTGGAGGGCAGATTTATTGCAGATTATTTTGAGCAGTGGTGGGGAATATTGATGAGGAGGCCACAAGAGGAGGAGGGGAGGATTTTTTATCTCCTTATACAGTTTCTTGAGGACAATAAACCTTTTGGAAGGGAGGATTATAATATTCCGAAAATTTAGTCTCCATGCTAAATGGAATATTATAGTTGTTTTATCACTAGGTCAGTAAATAAATCGGTGGGGAGGCCGATAAGTATCTTTAGAAGCAATAAAAACACTTCAAGTGTGAAAGGAGACCATTGTAGCAGCTAAATAAAGCTCCTCCAAGTGTGAAAAGGGTTCGGGTCATGTTGATTCAGTCAACTTTGACCAAGTCAACAACATTGATAGGGAGGAGTGGAGATCAATTAGAGGATAACGCAGTTTTGGAGGGAGATGGATATCATGGAGGAAATGACCTAATTGAGTGGGGCTAAGGTAAAGCAAGCTCACATTATATTTAAGAAAGAGGATGGAAGCCATTTGAGTTTTGCATTTGAGATTATTATTTTTGAGATTGGTCTTCTTAGACTATTGTTTCCTCTTGCTGTTTAGTAGGGTAGTTGTGTTGTTTAGCACCAGGTGTTCCCGAGCAGGAATCCCACCTCTTCCCTTGAGGGGCCTCTTGGAAGAGTATTGTATTCATTTCCACATTTAGGCTTTCAGGCCAAGCAACAGCTTCTTCATCAGCGCAATTTCTGTAGGTTATTATGCTCTGTTGGAGGGTGCAGCAGTGGAGGGGTTAGAACCCCACTTTATGGGCTATTTTCTCATAGGAGGAAGGTTTCCTTCTCTTGGGAGATCTGTTTGGAGAGTTCTTGGGAAAATTTCAGATCCTTGGGATCAGGCCATATATTTCCCATCATTTCCAACGTTGTTCTAGCTAGGGAATGCGTTATTTTTGAAGGCAGCCTTAGTAGAAGTTCTGGTGGTTCCTTTGTAGTGTTTCCTTGTGATTGATGGGTTCATCCTTCCATGGGAGGAGATATTTGAGGGGGTCTACTTCAGATATATTATACGTTAGCCTTCCACACTCTTATTCTTCAGTTTTCAGTGTATCTTCATCCATTGGGCTTGATATCCCTCCTTGTGTAGAGTGTATTTCTGGAAACCCTTTTCTGGGTTCCTTGTAGGAGTTGGTATTGAGCATATATTTTGAGGCTTATAACATCCCTACATATCTTTCACATAATTTTTCTGTAGCAGTGTGTTTTTAACTGTGGTGTAGTAGTCTCTGACATTCTTGTATTGTGACAGCAATTCATTTGTAGAGTGATTTCTTATGGGAGGCTTGTTCCTTGATTGTGTATGATCAATGCCTCATTGTTATGTATGGATTTGTTGATATAATACATGGATTAATGTCTCCATTTGGTCTCCCATGTTTATGAGTTGATTTACACTTCTCTTTCATTATTATGTTCATGGATTGTTGTAGCTCCAATTTTGGAATATCTTAGGATATTCCCATTATTGTAGATTTTCCATATTTTGGGATATTACAGGCTAGAATTCCACAGTGGCGTCAATAGATAGTTGAGATTGTTTGTATGTTTGAGAAGGAACCATCGACGAGTTTCATGGACTTGCAGGTTCATATTACAATCCACCTAGTAGATGAGGTTGAATTATTTGGGATGGTTTATTGTCTTTGGATGTTCTTCTTAGAGAGGTACATGAAGAAATTGAAATTTTTTGTTCGACAAAGGTAAAAACCTGAGGGGTATATGGAAGAGGGGTACATATTGTATGAATCTTTCTATTATGCCAGTGAATAAATCAAGTAGATCGACAATAGACCAGGTGCGGTGATTTTGGATGATGAAAGGAATGAAGAAAAAAGAGAAGGGGAGATGCTCCAAAGGAATGGAAAAAGGCGCTTGATAAAGAGTAAGCGACTTATAATTTTTGAAACTTACACAAAGTAAATATTCATGTTAAAATTCAATATAATTTATATCTTGATCTCATATTTACTATATGTCGGTTTGATTTCATCAGCGAATGCAGAAATTGAAGCAATCAATATATTCGTTCTTTACCATTCTGAAGCGACACAACTGTGGGTGACATTGTACGAAAAAAAGAGGATGAAATGGGATAGTTATAGGAAATAATTTAGATGGTTGAATGGTATAAGTGTGCCTTATCCAGATCATTGAAAAAAAAGATATGCCAAAAATATTCCCCAACAATTGGGTTGTTGACCAAGTCAAAGAGAAATACAGTGCAGCCGGTCGTTACCCGCATGCTGAAGGGGATGTGATAAACATTGGGATTTGGTGCACCCACTAGGTACTAATATATTTATGTACATTTCAAACTTAATAATTCACCTTTGAAATGTAATTACATCAATAATTCATATTTTAATTGTTGGGTTATTATAAGACACATGACACTATGATTTTTCAACTTTTTTATAGGTGCATTTGTTCCCATCTATGTGGGCATATGGACACCATTTTTGCACAGAAAATGCGAATTATGGAAGCATGACACAAGATTGTGGAATGGAAGTCAAGTTTGATTAATCTAGTTGGTCTAGCCATCGTGATCAAAACATAGTATGAGGGACGTTAGGTTACATCAGAAAAATACAAGAGATCATTGAAGTTGATTTCTCTTCTTTCGAATGTGTTATTTTTAGGTGCAAGTCGTGGGACACCTTTGATATGAATAATGTAAAGGAAGATCGCGATAGTAGGCTGATATGTATCAACACTAGAAAGATGTGGGATGAAGCTAATGAGACGATCATATCACATTAATACAATACAGTTACAATTAAAATCATATCACATTAATACAATTAAATTTTTACCAATATTTTACATACAATTACAATTTTACAATTTCAGATACAATTACAAATACAAATACAAATACAATTTTCCAATTTTACATACAATTAAAATTAAAATTTCAATTACAACCACGACATAATATTTAATAAATATCATTATTTAATATTAAAAATAAACATCACGATCATGATAACCATTGCACAAACATCAAATTCGACTAAAAGAACATTCAAATTCACTAACATCATCTAATCATCGTGATCATGATCATCTAACAAAACACAACCATTATATAACATAATCACAACACAAACATCAAATATACATCTCATGTCAAATAAATGCTATCACATACACATCTATCTCCAAGCTACACATTAAATGAACATATCTAATATGACCTAGCAACATACACATCATGATGAACACCAACATGTAAATTAAGTACTACTGTAACATGAACATAAAATACATTTACCATATATATATATAGATATATATATATATATATATATATATATATATATATATATATATATATATATATATATATATATATATATATAATGTCTAAAATATACAACCATAATATAACTGCATATAATTGTGAAATATCAGCTGGTGGTACATCAATAGTAGTACTAGTCGAGGAAAGCTTACTCGAAGGTGCAGCCTCGAGATTCTTAGATAGATGTCGATCATCATGTGCCTGTTGATCTGGAGGTGCCTCACGTTGATCAGGATAAACTATGTTCTCATGATGACTCGACATGGATGGTCCAGCCTCTTGATATGTGGATGGTGTCACAGCCTACTGAGTCGATGGTCCTGCCTCCCTAGAAGGACCTCTGCCCTCCTCAAGATCAGGTGCCTTCTCATGATCATGAATATTGAATGCTACAGGCTGCTCATCTCCAGCGTGATGTGGAGGAGGAGCTGGAGTACTAGCTGAATGATGATCATTCCTTGATTGTGGTTATCAGATGATGCACTTCTCGACTGTCGAAATACTACATCTCCACCATGACTATGTCGACCGACCCTCCTCGCTTGTGCTAGAAATCTAGTAGCTCCAATGATATGCCACATCAAGGTCAAAATATAATGTGGAATGTCTCTCCATATCCTTGTCATCCTATCATCAACTTGTATCTCTTTTATAATGACGCGCTTGACTCCCTCCTCCACTAGAAGTCAACAGAGTTGGTCGCCCAACTCCATCCTAAATCTAGTATTAGGCCTACCCCTCACACCTACCCATACCTGCGCATGATCATGAGGATTAGGTCTATCACCAACTTGATCCTCTGCATCTTTCATCTCCTGATTGTCAGGAGGATCTACACTTTGACCATTTGGTGGCAGTGGAATCTCATTGCCAACAAATGACCCAATATCTACAAAATATATATAAGTACACAACAATAAATAGAAAATTCCATTAAATAATTTAATAAAAGCAAGTTAAAGAACATGTTAAAATAAATTTAAAGAAAAAAATAATATTACCTCTCTCATGTTGTGGCTCATCATCTATGAATAGGATGTTGGCACACCCTCGTCAATCCAAAATAGCATATGGACATGGCACCATAAAGAATGCATGATCATCAACACTCGATAGCAACTCTTGTGCATCATGACATATCCTCAGGGAAAAGTCAGACTCAGCCCTCTTGGGCATCATCTAGCCCCACATCTCCATTAGTATATGCAACACCAGCCTACTAGGTTGTCGAACAAAAGTAGGCCTCCTCTCTGGAAACCTCTCAAAAAATAAACAAAATATCTCTGAAGAAAAAAGGAAGTTCCTGTAATATCCCTATTTTACTACTTTTATTTAGACAGTTGAAAATACCAAAGGTTAAGTGGACCTAAAGGAAAACTATATGTGGAAATATTGATTTTAATTTTAATAAATGCGTAAATTTAATTATTGTGTAAGGACTAGAGTAAATTGGAGACCAGGATTTCAAGTTCATGAGGATTGAATTAAATCCAAAGAGTCTCCCAAAATCTCCAAAAATCCTTGGAGAAAATAAAATAAAATAAATATATTATATTGGAGATAAAAATCTAAAATATACCTCAGTAAAGTGGAAAGTTACTAAGAAGGGGTGAAATAAAACTAGGAAGAGGAAAAAGCTAGTTTTAAAGAGCTTTTGTGAAAAAAACAAAATTAAAGCCTAGGCTAACGGAGAAAAACATCCTAATTTAACTGGACATAGTTATGAAAAAATGCTGAGGGAAAGAAAGCTTAAATAAGCCATTCTAGGCTAGACAAGAGGTTTTGTACATTTTAGAGGAATTGGTCTCTACTCGGGGGGAGCTATGGATGAAAACTCAATGTTGGGTGGAAAATAGTCTTTACCAGAATTGGTATGCACATTTATGAAATTATATATTTTGATTATGTTATGATGATGATGACTGAGTAAGGTTAAAGTGGTTTAGTTATGAATTTATATTAAAATTGTGTATCTTGAATTATAAATTTGTGTGATGAGTTATTTTATCCTTTGGGAATAAAGTGTCATATGTATTTAACAAAAAAATAACTATAGCAGGTATAGTTAAGTTATCTGTATAGTTACATAGACTAATGCAATTAGTTGACCAACATAAAAATTCTCTAAACCTAATTAGAAGGGTTTAAATCTCTTGTTAGGTCTCTGTTAACTATTGTATTTTAGATATAAAACACATCATTCGGATTAAATATTTTAAAGATGTTAAGAACAACTTATGAGTTGACAGTAGAATTACATAGTTAATTCTGTAAACAAGGAAGAAGAAGAGATGTATACAATCGAACTCATTTATTTTATTAAATCAAGAAAGTACAATTCTGTACAAATAACTTACCTTATATTCAAACTATACAAATTCCTAAATTAGGAAATATGAAAACATCTATATACAACATGTGTTTGAAAAGAGAACCATGAAAAAATTATACCCATATAGGCTCTATGTAAATTGAAAGGAAATTACATAACTATCTAAAATATGTATAACTCCTCTGATAGAGGTGAATCAAATAATATATCAAGAGTGAATTAAAACAGTAGTTACGATAGTCCAATGTGTATGACTATATGTCATTTTCTATTAACTTTAATTACAGATAAAGTGAATAGATAAAATGATAACAGTCATCATATATAGACAGTTGAGATATGTGCATGGTGACAACTGACATGTAGATAAAGGAAACAGGTAGTCAAGTCTTTGGAAGGGAAATATTAAGTGATTGTTGTAGAAGTTGTGAAATTTAAGTACCTGTACAAAATCCACATAGAGGTATGTGTTAGATACAAATCAAATATAATAAGTATCGAAATTGACTACTATTATAATAATTAATGTTGCAAGATTTACCAGTTTAAACAAAGCACAAGGAAGGGAGGTCCTACTGTATAGAACTGAGTAAAAACAATCAATTTAGTAAATTAATAAAAGGGAAGAAATTGAACTCTGAACTTTGAATATGAACAAAAGTATTAACTATTGTACTAAACAAGTGCTACATGTCATTTTTTCACCGTGACATTTTACTATTCATATGGGTTTATCACCATCCATATCATGTTCCCTTAGAGGTAAAAAATAATCATGTTCTTGAATCAAGTCTTGGAAATTGGATAAAAGCTCTGTAAAAGCTCTGTAAAACCCTTAAAATATTTCCTGCATGGTTTTTGTAGCCTTTTCCTGTGCGTGCGTTAATTCTCCTTCTATTAGCTGCAACGATCACTGCATTGTTCACCACTAAAGCCTGTGCACTCCCGTGAAAAGAAAGTAAAAATAAAAAGTAAGTTCTAGAAGCCTAGTTGGTTGAATATTCTCCCAAATGGAAGCCTCTAGAGTCGCGCTAGTTCGAGCCTTATCCCTCCACTCATGGAGCTTATCCCTTGGTCCAAGGAGCTCAAATCCTTTCATGGGAGGAATCCATCCCTCTCTTAATGGATCTGAAACTACCTCAATCTCTCTACAAATTGAGCTCAAGTTTCAGGTTGAACTATAGATACAAGAGATACCTTGATATCAATGTGAATAGAGACTGATTTGTATAGTTTCTAAGCTTCAAATATTTCATAGAGAGCATATTTTCTATAATATTGAGTTGTTGTTGACACATTCAAGATCACACCTTTGTGTCCATGACTTCATGATGGTCACTCTAAGAGGAAGGCTTATCATACTGAAGAAAAATGATTGTGCATGACCCCGGGAAAAATTTGTACAACATCAAGGCATCTAATTGTAATATTGCTATTTCTAATTTATGATAATACATATGGATCCATTTTTCTCATTGTCTTGTTTCTAAATTCATGGAAATGATGTCAGTACTTAGAATCCTCGATCACTAAGTTGGATTATTATTTATGGTTATTATATATCACAGATGATTTGATTATTTATCTTGTTTGTGATTAGTGGTTCCACTCATCATTGAATAACTGCTTTGGAGTGAAATATAGAGCACTACATCATACATCTAAATTGAAAGGTAGGAGCATTTCCTCTCTACTTTCATAATTGTATTCATTTTGAGATACAAATAATCTAGAGAAAGAGATATTCAAATGGACATTTGTTTCTAGTTACTCGTTGGAGTACTAGGGAGATCACTCTTGTCCGCGAGAGGGATTAATCCTGGTAGCAAATTCGTGACCATATTGGGGCTTATTTCTTAGTTTTATTTTTTTGTGTTTAGTTCGAACTTCTACTTTTCTGATTTTGACTTCTCTCGATGTGATTGGGTAGATGAATTTCTAGAATCTCTGAGAAAGAAAACTTATATTTTATTTTTTCCAACTTTTTCCTTGCCTGCACGATTTTATGTGGAAGACAGAGCGGCACCTTGTGCAATTTTCCATTTCAGTCTAGTGTGCATTCACACTATTGTCAACTGGGAGGTTGCGGAGCCTCTCGAAAATTTTGAAAAAAATAAATTTCTCATTTTTAGGGTCATATCACTAAATTCTTGAAGTTCAACCTAATTTACTTGAGTTGTTAAAACTTGTGTGATAACTCCTCTTCAACAATTTTGAGTTCTATGTGATCAATCATCCTTTTTGCATTTTACAAGTTAGGGTTTTACCTCATTTATAGTTCCTCTATATGAAATATACCTTTTTTTTACCTGTGATCACCGGTTTTATGATTTTTCCTCCTCCAGCCATCTGGATTATTTCCAACTTTACTTTTTATGAATATTTGTTCTTTATTCATTTGCAAAATGGAAAAGCTTCTAGGTCACTGAAGCATGATTTAGCACAAACCACTCTTTTGTGATTTCATTTCTGCTGGGATAAGTAGAAACATTCTTACTCTGATTGAAACTAAGAGAAATCATTTACAAAAAAATCATACGTATCATAGTTTGGATTTATAATTAGAAATTTGATTTGATTTTGAAGTTTATACTTTTTGGGATTTTTAGAAATTTCATTCTTTTGGGAATTGTTTGTTTGTCAAAATTTTAGTTTCTTGCTTTGTTACTAATGGAATTTTATTCAAAAAGAGAAATTGATCATTTAGAAATTTATTTCTGAATGAAATTATTTTATTTTTGAAAGGAATTTTGTTTAGAGTGTGAAGCAGTTTGTGTTTTTCAATTCAAAAAATCTCTCAACTTTCCCCTAAATAGAATTCATTGAAAAGAAAGAGTTTAATTTTTCATATTGATGCATTTCGAGTATTTTGTGTTGGGTCACAACATCATCAAAGTTTCAATTCCATACCCTTTGTGTTAAATAATAGCCAAATCAATACAATGCCTAATAAAATCAATGTGCACATTTTTACATTTTTTAGGGCTCATTCCACCAACATACCTTAGGCTAGTTCTTTGGAATAGGTTACAATAAACATTTCAAAGTAGTTAAAACAAAAAATTAGTATCTTGCTGTAAGGAGATCTAATTGTTGCATTTGTGCTATGGGAAGCTCTTCTTATAAGAGTCAACCATGAGGTCATGTCTGACCCAGTGAGGTAATCGTATCTATCTCATTAATGAAGATAGAACACGTGCACGTAATACAAACAATAAATCTCATATTAACAACTGTCGAGGATCCTGGGGTCACTTATTAGCAAAATTCGGATTTACCATTTCGAGGAGCCTTTAAGAGGATTGAGCTTGATACTCTTCCCTTATCTGTATATCAGATTCTATACTATTTCCCCAGGTGCATTTGTCTCAGTTGATGACCTCAGTGTCCATAATATGTAGGATTTTTCTGAAGGTGACAATGGAGGGAAGGTCCCACTATACCTGGAATAGGCGTTGGATAGACTCACTTGGACTTTTGGAAGGGTACTCTTCACTTTGAGATGGCATAGTGGATGGACTTGCACTAGACTATTTCGTTAAGCAGGTTGTCAAGGTTACTGTTTCAACTGCCAGTTTTCCACATTAGCTTCCACGATGTTAGATATCATCACCAACTAGTGTTTTTACTGTGGAAAAATACTGTTTGTGTGTGGTTTGTCTCTTATATTTTGTAGGAATGTGTTCAAAATGCTTGTTTTCTTAGCATCCTTAGGTGTATTATTTTGAAATATTTTTTGATTTCGTGTGTTAAAAAATAACCATAGATGAATTAGCGAGACACTCCTATAGAATGCAGGGGAAACCCCCTGAATATACACCAAGTTAATTGGAAAATCTTAAATCTGAAATATTCCAACCATCAGGAACTGGGTCTACTGAAAATGGAGAAACATCTGTAATAATACATCCTCATTTCGATGTTAAGCAACATCAAACAATAGAAATAAATCAATAAAAACCAAAAATTTCTGATGTAATCATAGTTGGATATGTTACCGATGAGTTTTTAGATACTCAATCCACTAAACCCAAAATCTCTGAACCTTAATCAGAATCTACTTCGTCTGAGTCAAATTCAGAATTCATAGCTCGAAATCTTGATCATCCTCGTTCACCTCAAGTGAAGCTTCACATTATTGAGAATCTTCCTCCTTGCCTAATTAGTATTGAAGAGATCACAATTCCTTCGTGTCAAGAATATTTAGATCTAAGCTATAGTGAACCGATTTATCCTTACGCTTCTTTTAAACCGGATCCTTGGTATCAACAGATCACCTAATTTATACATAGCACTTGTCTGAATTATTCACCACACCGTGTTCCACTTACTCTTTACCTAGAGGTAGTTACATGGCTTTATCAAGCATGTTTCACGAGTCATCCATGTTTTCTTCATCACTGGAAACCTTTTTGTATGGTGGTCCATCAGTTCCTTCTTGCATACCAGTCGCTCTCTAGTACTTTCTTAGGGGCATCTCCCTCTTATGAAAATCTTACATAATCAACTCGTCTTCATGAATCTACCATTGAATCTTTGACAATGGAACAAGTCTATATGATGTCCAGAAATATTCGTTAAGCTAGTTCTGACGGTGGCTATTTACCACCTGGGGGGCAGAAACCTCCTCAAGGACAACCTCTTCAAGGGAAGTACCCTATTCAAGGGCCACAAACTATTCAAGGTCAGTAACCTATTCAAGGACCATAAAATATTTAAGGGAAGTACCCTGTTCAAGGGCAACATCCTATTCAAAGGCTGCAACCCATTCAAGAGAAGTAGTTTTTTTAGGAGAAACTAACCTTGCAAGGAGGTCAAGCTTTTAGTGGAACTTATCTAGGAAATTATCAAAATTATGTTCCAATACCTCAAACTGGTTCTGCTCAACCTTATCCATCACAACCTTTAATGGGAGCTACTTACCCAAGCGTTAATACTGTGTAGAATTCGTTGTTGAATCAACAATATTTTCAACCTACTTTAAAAGTACCTTATAATTAACCTGGTCAGCCAGCTGGAAAATCTGGTTACACCAAGTCCAACAGCATGTTCAGACTGCACTCCAAATTACCCCTCAGGAATCTATACCTAGTAGTCAGCAAGCTTGTCCGAGTACTCTAAGTACTCCTATCCAATCTAATGTTCAAAATCATGTTCAACAACCAAGTACACCTATCTCTGGAGTTTCTCAGGCCCCTGTCTCTATAGTCCCTCAAACGACTACATCAACTGTTACATAGGAAGTCCCTTAATTTAATGCTCATCAAACTAGACTTGGAGTTCACTCTACTATTCAAACCTCTATAGGACAACCTGGTGCAGCTCCAGTTCAAACAAGCCAACCTTTTTTAGGTCAATTTTTGGCAGAGTCAACTATTTCAAAGGAAGTTTCAATATGGGCCAACAGGAGAAAATCAAGTATACCAAAATCAACCATAACCTGGTTATACATATCAAATACCATCTCAACCTCAGTTTGGTGTGGCTAAACCTAGATACCCTAGAGGTATTCCAATCCCATCTACTTAGGCTATTCCATGTTATCCTCGATATCCCTCTCCAGGTACTGGTATTGTTCCTCATGGTTATCAGTTTTCACAACAAGACCCTAACAGACAATTATCATTCATTAGAACTTTAGACTTACTAGATTTGTCTCATCTTACGAATGATCCAATTTATTATCTTTCGTACTAGCCGGAAATGCCAACTAAGTTTCCTAATGATATACCTAAGTTTGAAGGAGAATCAGGAGAATACCCCTCAAATCATGTGACGCCTTATCATATTTGGTGCGCATCCAACTCCTTAATCAATGATTCCATATTATTGAGGCATTTTCAGAGAGCATTGATCAACTTAGCTACAAAGTGGTACATTGAGTTACCACGTGGCTCTTTCAATAATTTAAACTATTTATAAACAACTTTCCTAACTCACTTTCAGTTGTGAGTTTGTTATGAAAAGGACAAAAAACTCTTAACATCATTAAAACAAAGCATGTCTACATAGACTTCATATCACATACATGAATGGTGATGTAGGCAATGTTTCGTGAAAGTTTTTATTCCATACCAAATATTGGAAGAATGGTTTATTAAAACATTTCTTCCAAATATCAATGAAGACGTAGCTAAGGGAGGTGTTGTCATAGAAGAATGTACCATAGCTCAAGCACAGTAATTAGACCTTGTATATACATAGTGTAGTACTCTATATGAAAAAATTCCTAATTTACCATGTGCATGTCACCTTACTATAACTCCTTCTAGTTCTCATTCTGCAGACGCTGTAATTGGTACAATTAATAATACAAAGAGTAAGAAGAAGTCATTTAAACTTACTTCTCCTATTATAACTCTACTAGACTCACCTAAAGGAGATTCTTCCCTCAAAATTTTTTCCAATATTCATGTTGTAGACTCATCCATGACTAAATCTAAATCCATTAATAATAAGAAAGGGAAGAATAAAAATAAACAAAACAAATCTCCTAAATAGAAAACAGAAAAAACTGAACCGTATAAATAAAAGTGGAGACCTCATTATCCTTGTCTTATCTGTGACGAGGATCACTATACCAAAGAGTGTCTGCGTCGAGTCGAGGTATCCAAATTTGTCAAAGGTTCACCCACACTTGTAGTTTTGAAGGATCCTTTTCCATCTCAAGATAGTAAAATGATCAAATCTTCTTCCAATTCATTGGTGGATATTTTAATGATGTCTCATGTCATGTTTGTGACACGATCTCAAGACTATGGATCTAAGAGTATTGTAACTGGTAAAGATACTAAATCACCTGGTGAAACACCAGCAACAACACCTTCAGTTTCTGAACCATTACAAATTGAGAAACCTAACCCTGATTTAGTGATTAAATTTCTTGCTAAAGGTGTACATCGAAAACCAGCTTTCAATCCACATGTGAGAGCCCCTTGGAATTACAACAATGTTGAAGACTTGGCCATGTCCCATTCAGCAATTTCAGCCCTATAAGTGTTGCAATCCTGTCCAAATCAAAGGAAATTATCTTTATTAGCAATAGGATCTATTGATCCTCAAGACTCGAATCTAATGGTCTTTGATCTCGAAAATTTTGTACCTAGACTCCCACATCAAATGGATTTTCAAATTCTAGTATTAGTCAAACCAAGACAAGTTTTTCACACTATAATTGATGAAGGGTTATCTATGTGTATAATTTCATTAGCCTGTTGGAAAAATCTTGGTTCCCCAACACTCAAAAAATCACCGAATATCTTTAAAGCCTTTGATTGAAGAGGTTTTCACCCATATGGAATACTCCAGGAACTTCTTATAGAAGTAGAAGGAAAAACCGTAAATCTAGAGGTTCAAGTTGTTGATTCCCCTCTTGATTAAAACCCTCTTCTCGGTCACAGTTGGTCTTACACAATGAATTTTGTTGTTTCATTTCTATTTAGGATGATAATTTTTCCTCACAAAGGAAATATTTTTAAAATCGATCAGTTGTCTTACTTCGCTTCAAACCCTACTTCTACAGATAGTATCCAACATGTTTGAAAATTGATTATCCCATATGAGGATGTTGGGGTAGGGTTAATGAATGAGTCCACTCTTATGGGAACATTCTCTATACCCTCTCCCAATGTACCGTGAACCATTTCCACTATCAATATGATCACATCAAACACAATTCCATTTGATGACATATAGAATGTGCCTTTAGAATCATAATTGGACTCTTATGATGGAAATATGCCTTTAATTCCTTTTGAATCATCATATGTAGTAGTGTAATCATTTTCTAACACCTCATAAACTTTTACTAATCAAATGAATGTGATCAGTGAAGAATCATATTCTATATCATGCTCAACTTTGACATCATTTCCAGATCCTTTTCCACATGTATTTGCAACTGATGAAAATAGTCGTGAAATATTTTCATTGGATGATCTTCATCATCGATCTTATTTTCTTCCTAACATTGATAAACTATATAATGATTTTTCATCCATTTTTATGATTGATTATGTCAAGGAAGCTCAAAATCATAGATTGAGTATACATTCGGATTTTGAGGAAAAATTGGGAAATATTTCTACAAAAATTCCTATTGACATATCGACTAAACCTAGTGTTGTCGATGATTTTGTCACCCCTAGAGACAGCCTAGAGTTGCCATAGACCAGTGCCTAAGACATCTTATCATAGCAAGGAGCTCATACTATAACTTGGGTTGTCAATCCAAAAGCTCTCCTGCTATCTCTTGTAAAACAAGGGAATTAATTGAAATGGAACCAAACTCTCTCAGAAGCTGATACAAGGATAAGAACAATGTAGGAAAAACTTGTAAAAACTTCAATATAAAAGCATTACACAATTAAGAGATAGCTTACTGCAAAGAGAGCCAGTTCAAATAATATGCCACAGAAATCAAATATCAGAAAGTGGATATAGTGAAGAAACATGAATAAGATACTAGTTAGCATGAGGCTGATACCCAGATACACAATAGAACCACATATGGGTTTATCATTCTAAGAATCCATACATGACAATGGCGTTTTAAAAGCACCCTCCTCAAGTAACTAATATAGCTAAAAATATGGATGAAAAGAACATGGAACATTATATCATGCCTAGGCCTATTTAAAGCGCTTGACTAATCCAAGTATGGGCACCAACTAGGATGAATCCTTACTTAAGGCCAGTGAGCCACTCGCATTCTAGAACATGATACAAGAAGATAAATATCATGAAATGAGATATTATATTAACACATAAGAAAAGATTACATACTGTGGGATACCAAAGACCAGAATCCTCATTACAGTTATAAATCCTCCTCACTGAGACCCTATGGGCTCTGAGCCTTCATACAGAAACTTTACAAGATGTAAACAAAGCCTTTCACTGCACAGTTTACTGATAGAAATATGGAACCCTTACAATGTCTTCCTTTTTGGTTTTTATAGAGGAGATAGAAAGCTCTAGATAGTGAGGTAGGTGATACACATTTAATAATCTGATTTGAAACCAAGTGGCGGAAAACATTCGCGCCCATACTTGTGAATGACTGAATATAATTGTTTTTACTTCGCAATCTACCTCTAGAAATAAATGAACTGGAAGAAAATCTCTTCAGGAACAGGGTATGAAGGTAATTCTTTGTGAACATTCTGTACGTTCCTGAAGGGAATTCGACTGAACTATCACCTTAAGAATGTTGCTTGCTGAGCACTGTACCTTCCAACATTTGAATTTAAATCCCAAAATCTTTAATACGGGGCACTGTGTTTCTCGGCCTTTCACTGATATTTTATGCTACGAAATTAACATCTTCAGCTACTAGAACCTACCCCTTGTATTGCTCTGAGGGGTTCAATGTATTTTCTTTCTATTTCCATTAATGAGGTCATGTCACAACAACTACCTCGAGCTTTTGGTCATAAACTTTTCCTTTGCAAGCAGACTTCTCGATGCGTCCTCGACCTCTGTGGTGAAGGCAGAGATTGATGGAAGATTCCCGTTGTTGCAACCTACAAAAACACACAAACTTATTTAAGAAAAATGGGACACAGGGGTGGCGAATGCTATGGTGGCCATGGCAATGATGACATCGACTGAGAAAAATGGTGGGATGATGCGGGGTGGCGAAGGAGGATGCAGAGGGACACGATAAATGGTCTTGGAGAAAACCCGTAACTTAAACACTGAAATATGACACCTAAACGGAGAACATGAATGGTGGAGGGCAATGACAGTGCCACGTGGGCGTACGAAAGGTTAAGTGGAGGGGGTTACGTGGAGACAGGCTTGGTTGGTCAAAGGGGTGCGTCAATCATTCTGGACCACGCGATCAAAAATGAAATTGATGGTTGAAAGGCATTGTACAGCGATAGAATGGTTGACTCGGACATTATATAACTTGTGCTAAATCTCATGCAACTTTGGAGGACAACCACCGTTAGATGAGGGCTGACAGATTCGACGGCGTTGATGAATTCTGCTACTCGTCTTTGTTCTGACCTTTAATGCGCGAAATGGGCGGTTTTAGTCATCGTACATTTGGACACTTGTCCAACGATGTGTGGAATCACTGTCTCTATGGAGAATACCACCCGCCCAGCAATGGTGGTGCGGAATTAACCACTGGTTTTCGGGCGCGGGGGACACCACGTATAATTTGATTGCGGGCCGTTGATTTTTATTGGATCAGACGGCTATGGATTTACCCAAAAAACATAAGGCGATAAGCTCCCACCTGTCTGACATACGGTCTTGCGCCTGAGTCTCATGGGAATCAAAACAGAGGGGGGGGCTAAGATTTCGGGGGCTAGGCCTGATAAATTTTTAATTATGGGTTTTGAGCCTTTGGGTAAGGTATTTTTTAGGTGGCAAGAGCAACGATAGGCAGAATATAACTGTTCTCGGCCACATGAGGAGATTTTAAAGGATTCATTCAGGTCTGGAGGATAGAAATTTGAATGGAAGGGCTAATATGTACAACATCAGCTCCATCTAGGGACGGTACGTTCATTCTTGGACGTGCCGAGAACATGCAGACCGCTGATTATCTTCTGTGCACACTCTGCCCCCCAGCACTTCTCACTTTTCACTTGATAATTCATTACAGCACCCACATTATTCAAACAAAGATAGAAACAAGAACTAAAAATAGCCGAGCCAGGATTAGACTATCTGGCTCGCTGGACTTTGCAGAAATTAAAACGACTAACTACTTGCTCATAGGCTGAGCTTTATTCAGCTTTTCTTACCTACCCTACTCTAACCTGGGAGTCTCTGATGTTTTAGGTGATACAATAATGCCAGTGAAGCCAGTCGAGCAGTAACAAAAAATGATATGAGCACTGACTACTTGTCAGGGATAACCACAGGGTGCTCTACATGTGGTTCTTCAAAACTGTGGTCACCATCCGTGGTGGCCTCTCTCGATGAACCTGGCCCTGGCAAAGGATCAATGCTGGCGAATTTGAGAAAATCAAGGCTTCCATATATTATGCCACAGGATCAATGAACACATGATGTACCAGCTCTTCTTTTAGACCTTCCGTGATTGGTAGGCTGTCTTCATCTTGGGCAGCTTTGATTTCTGCATTTTCCACTGCATCTTCAATATGGATTTTGAAAGCCTGATCACCTTCTTCTTGTATTTTGAAAGGTAGTGGTATCTCTTCTTTTTTCTCCATAATAGCGGCTTTGAAAAATTTTCTCTCTGCTGGCAACATGCTGCTAGAAAAGACTCTTGATCCTTTGTCAAATGTTTGCAGGAAGTGTGCATAAGGATCATGATATGATACCTAGTGATGAAAATGTAGCAGGCATGCTTCATCCAGGATTTCTTCTTCTTCCACTGGATCCAGGACAAGACTCTCTTGGGGAAGAGAATCTCCCTCATCTTCTTCATTTTCTGGACTGGAGGACTCGTCGTATATGGGAGCTGAGTCCTTTTGGAGCTCTGACATGTTTTGCACTACTGTGCTGAGATCCGTGAAGAGATCTATGTATTCTTGAGCAGGGGATTGTTCCTTTACTTCCTCTTTTTCAAGAGGAGGCTCGATATTTTCATCTTGCTCAAGAATCTCTTCATTTCTCTCCTCCTCTTCTGAAAGGAAAGACTCCTGATCACTGATCACATGACACTCATCATTGATGCTTACATAACTCTCCCCATCTGTGTCATAGATAGGCTGACTGGGTTCGCTACTCCTCTGGAGTTGTTGGCCCTGACTTTCTTCCCATGGGTTTACTGATGATGGTTCTGCAGGCTCAGCTTCTCTTTGGAAACAATCATCATCAAATAGATCATAACTAGGAAAGTCATAATCGTAAGCAATGTCACCAATCAGACCTATCGGATTCTCAGCAGGTCTTTCTTCGTCTTGATCCTCAGAGGAGTTTTCCGGATCTGAATCATCAAACTCAATGAGCGAGTGAGCAATGGGATCTGTACCATCAAACTCATAAAATGAATGAGAAAGAGTGTGTGTTCCATAGAAGATTTCTGAGGTGGGCTGCTAATTTGATATCTGAGCGGTCTCTCCTTCTCTCAAAGGAGAAGATTGTTTTGTGTTCCTTTGAGCAGAAGAGCAACAGCTCTCTGTTTCTTATACTTGCTGATTTGGAGGCATAATGTCTTCCTGAACCTCCTCTTCCACATTATATTCTACCTCTTCTATGTGGTCTCTTGTTTCCTCGAGGCAGCGCTCCCTATTTTCCATTGCTATTAGATCGTGATACTCTCTAATCAGCATAATACAAGATGTAGGCAAGAAATCAGGCAGTCCTGATCACTTTCCTCCTTATCTTCCATGGGCTTGAAAGCATCATAAGTGTCTTGCTCATTATTTAGGTCTCGAGTTTGTTCTTGTGATTTCAAGAGTTTGATCTCAGCTTCATATCTTTCAATCATCAATCTTAGAAGGATTTTCTTAAGCATGGGTGTGCAACTTGGGATGAGAAGAGTGATCCGCGGAAGGTCTTCCACTTTTAATCTTGCCAAGCCGCGTGACATTTCATTTCGACACTCAGTCATGAAACTTGGATGCATTTTTTCAAACTGCTCAGAGTCTTCCATTGGTGAAGCGTCTTGGTCTTCAGTATGGCTGATGTTGTACTGCGACATGGTCTCCTAGTGGAGTCTATTAATCGTTTAGGAATTGTGGAGTCTCCAGGTGGATGTTTCAAGATCTTACTGTCCACCGCAGTCATTTACCAAATCAACGCCATTTGCTTCTTCCCCAGCGGAGTCAGGACTGCAAGTAAATTATTCTGATAGATAAATGTGGAGTCGCCAAGGTGAGAGATATGCAACTCTTCAACTCTCTGTGCTCACCTGATTAGAGAGTGAATATGATTTGTCGAGGCCCAGGGAAATTAATATTCTTAAATTCGTTCCCCGGCAACAATGCCAGAAAGATGTTGTTGACGATTTTGTCACCCCTAGAGACAGCCTAGAGTTTCCATAGACCAGTGCCTAGGACATCTTATCATAGCAAGGAGCTCATAATATAACTTGGGTTGTCAATCCAAAAGCTCTCCTGCTATCTCTTGTAAAACAAGGGAATTAATTGAAATGGAACCAAACTCTCTCAGAAGCTGATACAAGGATAAGAACAATGTAGGAACAGCTTGTAAAAACTTCAATATAAAAGCATCAGACAGTTAAGAGACAGCTTACTGCAAAGAGGGCCAGTTCAAATAATATGCCACAGAAATCAAATATCAGAAAGTGGATGCGGTGAAGAAACATGAAGAAGATACTAGTTAGCATGAGGCTGATACCCAGATACACAACAAAACCACATATGGGCTTATCCAACTAAGAATCCATACATGACAATGGCGTTTTAAAAGCACCCTCCTCAAGTAACTAATATAGCAGAAAATATGGATGAAAAGAACATGGAACAGTATATCATGACTAGGCCTATTTAAAGTGCTTGACTAATCCAAGTATGGGCACCAACTAGGATGAATCCTTACTTAAGACCAGTGAGCCACTCGCATTCTAGAACATGATACAAGAAGATAAATAGCATGAAATGAGGTATTATATTAACACATAAGAAAACATTACATATTGTGGGATACCAAAGACCAGAATCCTCATTACAGTTATAACTCCTCCTCACTGAAACCCTATGGGCTCTGAGCCTTCATATAGAAACTTTACAAGATGTATACAAAAGCCTTTCACTGCATAGTTTGCTGATAGAGATCTGGAACCCTTACAATGAGTTTTTTCATGGTTTTTATAGAAGAGATAGAAAACTCTAGAGAATGAGGTAGGTGATACACATTTAATGATCTGATTTGAAATCAAGTGGCAGAAAATCTTCATGCCCCTACTGTAAATGGCTGAATATAATTACTTGTACTTTGTAATCTACCTCTAGAAATAAGTGAATTGGAAGAAAATCTCTTCAGAAACTGGGTATGAGGGTAATTCTTTGTGAACATTCTGTACGTCCTTGAAGGGAACTCGACTGAAATATCACCTTGAGAATATTGCTTTCTGAGCACTGTACCTTCCAGCATTTGAATTTAAATCCACAACCTTTAATGCAGGACGCTGTATCTTCTGGCTTTTACTGATATTTTATGCTGCAACATTAATATCTTCAACTACCAGAACCTACCCCTTGTATTTCTTTGAGGGGTTCGATGGATTTTCTTTCTATTTCCATTAATGAGGTGATATTACAACAACTACCCTGAGCTTTCGGTCATAAACTCTTCCTTTGCAGGCAGACTTCTGGATTCGTCCTCGACCTCTGTGGTGAAGGCAGAGATTAATGGAGGATTCCTGTTGTTGCAACCTGCAAAAAAACACAAACGTATTAAAGAAAAACGGGACACAGGGATGGCGAGTGCTATGGCGGCCATGGCAATGATGACACCGGCTGAGCAAAATGGTGGGATGATACAGGGTGGAGAAGGAGGATGCAGAGGGACACGATAAATGGACGTGGAGAAAACCCGTAACTTAAACACTGAAATATGACACCTAAATGGAGAACATGAATGGTGGAGGGAAATGACAGTGCCACGTGGGCGTACGAAAGGTCAAGTGGAGGGGGTTACGTGGAGACAGGCTTGGTTGGTCAAAGGGGTGCATCAATCATTCTGGACCACAAGATCAAAAATGAAATCGATGGTTGAAAGGCATTGTACAGCGGCAGAATGGTGGACTCAGGCGTTATATAACTTGTGCTAAATCTTGTGCAACTTTGGAGGACAACCACCATTAGATGAGGGCTGACAGATCCGACGACGTTGATGAATTTCGCTACCCTTCTTTGTTCTGACCTTTAATGCATGAAATGGGCAGTTTCAGTCATCGTACATTTGGACACTTGTCCAGCGATGTGTAGAATTGCTGGCTCTATGGAGAATACTGCCTGCCCAGCAATGGTGGTGCGGAATTAACCGCCGATTTTTCGGTGCGGGGGCCACCACGTATAATTTGATTGCGGGCCGTTGATTTTTATTGGATCGGACGGCTATGACTTTACCCGAAAAAACATAAGGCGATAAGCTCCCGCCTGTCTGACATACAGTCTTGCGCCTGAGTCTCATGGGAATCAAAACAGAGGGGGGGGCTAAGATTTCGGGGGCCAGGCCTGATAAATTTTCAATTATGGGTTTTGAGCCTTTGGGTAAGGTATTTTTTAGGCGGCAAGAGCAACGATAGGCAGAATATAACTGTTCACAGCCACATGAGGAGATTTTAAAGGAATCATTTAGGTCTGGAGGCTAGAAATTTGAATGGACGGGCTAATATGTACAACACCTGGAATCATTGAAAACATTCATACATGTGCTTCTTGTTCAATTGAAGAGAAAAAAACTTACCAAGCCCTATTTCAAGAGTTTCGAGACATTTTTTCCTAGCCTTATGAAGAGATACCAGGTATATATCCTAAGATTGTTATTCATGAAATCAAGACATACCTAGATGCTAAGCCTATTAGACAAAGATTACGTCCAATACATCCGCGGAAATCTACAAAAATCAAAGATGAAGTCGAAAAATTATTACGTGTAGGATTTATTTATCCTACTCCTTTGATGGATTGGGTATCTAACATAGTTCCCATAATGAAAAAATATAAGACTATCAGATTATGTGTTGACTATCAGGATATAGATAAGGCTTGTCCCAAAGACAGCTACCATACACCCTATATCGATCAAATTATTGATGATTGTGCCAGAAATGAATTTTTTTCATTTATGGATTGTTTTTCTGGCTACAATCAAATCAACACACTCTGGGTAGATCAACCTAAAACAACATTGATATGTCCTTCGGGTAGGTTTTCATACTGTACATTACCTTTTGGACTAAAAAATTCTAGTGCAACTTTTCAAAGAGTTATGTATTATGTGTTTCATGATATCAAACATATTGTGCGGGCTTATTTCGATTACTTAGCTGCTCATTTATTACATAGACAGGATCATATTACCCACTTACTTGCTATCTTTATGATATGAAGGAATTACAACATTTTTTTGAATCCACACAAATGTGTTTTTTGTGTACAATCAGAGCTCTTACTTGGGTTCATCACTTCGAAAGAAGGCATCTGTATCGATCCATTAAAGGTTGAGGCTATCATTAACCTACCTCCTCCTTCAACTCTTGGCCAATTCTAGAGTTTGCAGGGGAAAGAAAAAAATTTATGTCGGTTTATCCCGAAGTAGAGCTAGCGAAAGGTTTTACCTGGTTGTTGAAACAAGATGTTCCATTCATTTAGGATGATATTTTCAATAAATCTTTTGATGCACTTAAAAATGAAATGACCCATGCACCATTATTGCATCCACCCAATTACCACTAGGATTAATTTTTATACTTAGTTGCATATGATTCCACGATTGGAATCATTTTAGTTCAAGAGGATGATTCTAATAACGAACATGTGATCTATTACCTAAGTAGAAATCTCAACCCGACAGAAATCAAGTATTCACATGTGGAGAAATTAGCCTTGGCAACAGTTTAATTTTTCCAACGTTTTCGTCATTACATTTTACTATGCAAAACCACATTGATATCTAATTGCAACCCAATGATGTCCATCTTGACAAAAAAATTGCTCGAGGGAAAATACTCCAAAAGGATTGTTTTCCATCAAGAGTTTTATTTGGAGTTCGAGAAATCCAAGTCTAAGAATTCACTGGTATTTTCCAAACTTATCTGTGAATTTCCCATTACTAAGTTAGAAACGGTGGCAGAGAATCATATCACACATGAATCTCTATTTATAATTAGTACATTAGATCCTTGATATGGAGATATCATTATATATCCATAGACCCAAACCATTCTCCCAGAGCTTTCATGATCACATCAATGGAGAATATGATACCAATCTCAGTAATACAATGTTGTTGGTGACACCCTTTATTTTCGTGGTGTTGATTCTATGTTTTGATGTTATATAACTCATGAAGAGGATGAAAGGGTTTTGAATGGCTATCATTCTGGAGTGTGTGGTGGTCATATGTCTGGGTTTATCACAGCCTAAAATATATTTCACGGTGGTTATTTTTGGCCATACTTATTCAAATATTGTATACTAACAGTCCGAAAATGCCACAATTTCCAAATTGTTTATCAAAATATGTGTGCACCTCTAGCTCCTCTTCACCCAATCATTATTGTTGGTCCTTTCGCCAAATGGGGCGTTGATTTTATTACATGTAACCCTCACCCAGTTGGGGGGATGGGTATATTATTCTCGTCACAAATTACTTTGCCAAATGGGCCGAGGTGATGCCTAAATTCATGTTTGATGGTAAAACTACAACAATTTTGATATTCAATCATGCGATCTCTCAATACAGTGTTCCTCAATCTATCATTACTGGCAATGGAAGCCATTTTCGAAATATTATGATGAATGAAATTTCTAATCAGCTTGGCCTACGCCACGATAATTATACACCATATTAACCACAGGCTAATGGTCAATTTGAGGTTTTCAACAAGGTTTTAACCACCATGATTAAACTGATTTTCAGAATAAATAAATCTAATTGGCATACCAAGATTTTTTTGGCATTATCGGCATAACATACCTCTACAAAAACTACTACATGGTTCACTCCTTATCAACTTGTTTATCTTTTAGAAGTTGTGCTTCCTATTGAGTGTGAAATACCATCACTTAAATTAGCCATTGAATTGTTACTAACTACCTCTGAAGAGGAAAAATGCCTTCTATACCTAGCACAATTAGATGAGACTCGTTGCACCGCTGCATTAGCTGTCGAAGCTCAGAAAAAATGTGTTAAATATCAGTATCCTCAAAGTGTTAGCATTCAGATTTATCTAAAACGTGAGCTATTTTTATTATATGATCAAGCTCACGACAAGCTAGGCATTGGTAAACTCAAAACCAATGTTGCATGGTCCCTATATTGTTAAGCATGTGCTTGCAAAAGGAGCCTATGAATTAGTTGATTAAGACGGGGTCTCTTTAGATAAACCTAGAAATGGTCTTTATCTTAAGATATATTGTGCATGAAATTTCGAGTGAAGATCTCACTTCTAAATTAGTTACATTTTAGAACAATGTGCCTTAGATTATACAAGTGTTCCCTAGGATTAGTTATTTTTGTTTTATGATTGTTACTGCTTTCGTTGCTTGTCTTGATTACTTTTGATATTGTAGATTTTGACATCCCTTCAAAATTACATTGTTAGGTCCCTATATTAGTAGTATAGTCCCTTATTGTTGTTAGTGTAACACCCTTATTGTTACTCTTCTACCCCTGTAACCCCCATATTGTTATTATTGTGCCCTTAAATTATTATTGTTAGGTCGGCTAGGATTACATTGTGGCCCCACTAGGATTACATTGTGGCCCCATGGACTCCTATATATAAAAAGGAGGTTTTGTAATTTGAATCATCCAAGAATTTTTCATTCATGTAATGTATTGGAGGTTTCCCCCTCAAAGTGGCTTATTTCTAAAGCGTTGATATCTCTTTTCTTCTATTTTTGGAGCTGGTTTCGCAACATTTGGTATCAAAGCTTTGGATTCTAGGGTTTCGTTGCTCCAAAAAGGATCGTGGCATTTTTACTATAACTTTTTTTCTACGAAGGTTCAACAGCTAAAAATTTTAGAGTGAGAAGCCTAAATCTTGAGGAACATCTTCGCAATATTTCAAACCTTGGTTGGCAACATTTCCGGAGATATGATCTGTGGAAGTTAGGGGTTTTTTCAGGCTCTAGTTTCATTTAAAAAGGTCATCGCAGAATTTAACAGGACTACGAAATAGACGGAATGGTCCCGGGAAGTGAAATTTTTAGAGCATGAAGTCGAGATCCTGAGGAACATCATCCCAAAATTTCAGAGCTTGGTTCATAATATTTTCAGAGATATGATTTGGGGAAATTAGGTCTTTTTCAGGCTCCCTAATTTCATCTCAAAAAGGTGATCATGGGAAAATATTCATAACTCTCTCTCTGAGCATCAGATTGGAATTCTGTAAAAATTGGGTGGAAGTACACAGACTGTAGTTTCCTTTCTATAAATTTCAGAACCAATGGTGCAAACTGTGACACGTGGAAAGTCATACAAGTTCGCTCTACTGAACCAGTCCATAATTAGGTCATTGTGGGACATTGCACATAAATTTTCCTTGAAGAATCCAAATCAAGTAAGACTTGCGGCATTTGAAAGAAGCTTCAAAGGACTACTATAGGGCCAAATTTCAGATATTAAGGATCTTCAATTATAGAGATAATTCAATTTCAATATAGAGCTCTGCAAAAGCAAGTAAAAGGTGTGTATTTTTTTTTTTCGAATTGCATAAGTCTTGTTTGAAGAATCAAGTTGAATTGATTCCAAGGGCATATTATAGAATAGATATTAGTATTGGATTATCAAATTTCCCCTAAAATGAATTCAACACCCATTAAGCTTTTAGAAGGCTCTACTATGACTCATGAAGATGAAGAATGGCAACATGACATATCAAAATTACAAGAGCAAGTGCAACAAATTTCGCTCTCGCAAAGAACAACAAAAAATGAAATGGAAGTTTTGAAGAAAGGCATGGAAACTAAGATGGATAGTTTGAAGAAAGGCGTGGAAGCTAAGATGAATGGTTTGGAAGCTAAGATGGATGGCATGGAAGTCGGCATGGAAGCTAAGATGGATGACATGAAGAATGATCTAAAAGCATACATGGAAGGCTTGACAAAGTTGATACAATAAATGTTTCCTAATGGTGAAAATATAGTAGAGGAAACTCAAGATGAGAACAAAATAAATGTTAATCGTGATTTCATAAAATCTAATGTTGGATGGAAGAACCACCATATTCCAAAGATGGATATGAGGAATTTTGATGGCAAGGATCCCGTAACATGGATACTACAGATGGAGCAATATTTTGATCTCAATAATGTGAAAAGCACACAAAAGGTATGCATTGCAACTTTACATTTAGAAAAAAATACATTTTTATGGTATCAATGGCTTTGCTTCTGTAAAAAAATTGTCACTTAGTCAATTTTTACGAAGGAAATGATAGCACATTATGAGGATACAAAGAGAAACACTTTCTATAGCCAATTGATAAATCTCAAGAAAAAGTGCTCAGTAGGGGAGCACATTGAGGACTTCCAAAAATTGAATTTAAGGGTTATTGATATTTCAGAGGAACACAGAATTGATCTCTTCATAGGTACTTTAAAGTATAACATCCAACATGAAGTTTGCATTTTGGAACCTGATTGATTGGAGAAGGCATTCAGGTTGGCAAGAAAAATTGAATGTAAAATTATGGCGACAAGGAATCCTACCACTCACTTCTATAAAGATGGAAGTGTTGCTACTCACAATTTCCCAAACCTCTGAGGTTGACACCACAAAAAATTGGAATAAAAAAGAAAAAGTTTACTACAGTTGTGATAGAAAATACACTAAAGGTCATAAGTGTGTTGTGAAGAAATTATTTTACACAGTTGACGAAGAGGAAGAAAATGAACAAGAATCTTCAAAAGAAGCGGATATACACTAGGAACCAACCCTAGAAGAGAAAGAAATGAGTCCGACCATATCGTGTAATGCATTGGTAGGAATTACCACTCCTCAAACTCTCAAAATAGAAGGACATATCAAGAAGAAAAATGTAATAATGTTGATTGATTCGGTTAGTACCCATAATTTTATTCATTGTAAGGTAGGAAGGGAATTGAATTGTTTCCTATACTGAGCAACAGAATGTCAAGTGATGGTTGCAAATGGAGGAACTATAAATTGCTCTAGAAAATGCCATAATATCAAGCTAACCATGGGGGAATATGTATTTAATAGTCCATAGCATTCCTATAGAGGTGCTAATGTTATCTTAAGTACAATGGTTACAATCTTTGGGGACGGTAGATTTTAATTTTCAAGAACTTTTCTTGAAATTTTTTTCAGAAGGAAAGGAAGTCAAATTACGGGGTATTGCAGGAAGCTAGGAAATATAATAAGCTCTAATGTCGTGACAAAGCTTCTAAATAAATAAAAACGAGGCATAATTGCACAATTATGCTCACTAGAATTTCCAACATCAAAATCATATATTTCTGCAGATCTCCAAAAAGTATTGGACAATCATTCCAAGGTTTTTGAAACTCCGAAAGGACTCCCACCTATTTGTGATCATGATCATGCTATTCATTTGATTCCAGGAAGTCTTCCTCCAAAAATCAGGCCTTATAGATATCCTTATATCCAAAAGAGCGAAATTGAACGTATGATTACAGAAATGTTAGAGGTTGGTATAATTCAACCAAGTCAAAGTTCTTTCTCTGCTGCTATAGTATTGGTACACAAGAAGGATGGATCATGGCGCATGTGTCCAGATTATAGGGAGCTCAATAAGATCACCATTAGAGATAAATTTCCCATTCCTGTGATTGATGAATTATTGGATGAATTACATGGAGCAATTTGTTTTACCAAGTTTGATCTTCGTTCGGGATATCATCAAATTAGAATGAAGGCGAAGATATTTTGAAAACAACATTTTGAATTCATGAGGGTCCATTATGATGTTTTTTCATTCCTTTTTCCTTACCATTGCACAACTTCTACATTTCAATGGTTGTTGATCTCATTTTCAAGCCACAGAAAATTCGTGCTAGTATTTTTTGATGATATACTAATCTACAACGAGTCTTGGAAGGATGATGTTCAACATGTTGACGGGGTGCTCAAACTATTGCGGGAAGAAACAATTATATGCAAAAACATCCAAATGTTTCTTTGGAGTCGGGGAGGTGGAATATCTCGGACATATTTTATCTCACGAGGGTGTTAAGGTAGACCCTAACAATATTAAAGCCGATGAGAATGGAAATTCCCCACAACCATAAAGCAGTTGTGAGGATTTCTCGGGTTAACAGGGTATTATCGAAAGTTTGTTAAGAATTATGGGAGAATAGCAGCACCTCTAACAACATTATTGAAGAAAGATGCCTTTTCATGGACTCCTGAAGCAAATAAGGCATTTGAACATCTTAAAGAGGCAATGTGCCTAGCACCAGTCTTAGCTATGCCAAACTTCACAAAACCCTTTATTGTGGAATGTGATGCCTCGAGAAATGGAGTTGGTGCTATTTTAATGCAAGAAGGAAGACCCATTTATTTTGAAAGTCATCCAATTAAAGGAAAGTATTCATAGAAACCTATTTATGAGAAGGAAATGTTAGCAATACTTCATGCACTAAAGAAATGACGAACTTACCGAATGGGAAGACACTTGAAGGTAAAAACTGATCATGATAGTCTTAAACACTTTTTAGAACAAATACTATCTTCAGAAGAGCAGCAAAAATGGGTCACAAATATGTTGGGTTATGACTTTGAAATAATCTACAAAAAAGTGAAGCTAAATGTTGTTGCAGATGCACTCTCAAGAAAGAATGAAGAGGTGGAAGCATTTCTTTGTGCCCTTTCGATTATCCAACCAGATTGGATAACCGAAGCAAGAGATGAATGGAAGAAGGATGAATAAGTGTGGACACTCATTCAAAAGTTGAAGCAATATCCTAGTACATCTAATACATTTAGTTAGAAAAGTGATTCCTTATGGTACAAAGATTGCTTATATATTTGTAAGAATTCCCAACTAAAACAAAAGGTTCTTTTGGAATTGCACACTTCTCCTTTAGGAGGACACTCAGGATTTTTAAAAACTTACCACAGGGTGAAGAAAGATTTTTTTTGGGATGGCCTTAAATCTGATATTCAAAATTTTGTGGTGGAATGTTTTGTTTTCTAGCAGAATAAAGTTGAGACAATTAAGACCCCGGGTCTTCTACAACCTTTATCCATTCCAATTCAATGTTGGGAGGAGATTTTAATGGATTTTATTACAGGTTTACCTAAGTTCGAAGGAAAGAGTGTCATCATGGTGGTAGTTGATATACTTACCAAGTATGCACACTTTTGTTCATTATCTCATCCATTTAAAGCAAGTATAGTTGCTACTACATTTATGGACAGAATTCAAAAGCCACATGGAAACCCAAGGGTTATTGTCAGCGACAAAGATCCCATTTTTACTAGAAATTTTTGGATGGCGCTATTTTCTTGTTTGGGTACTCAATTAACTCATAGCTCATCTTATCATCCTCAATCCGATGGTAAAACTGAGATAGTAAATAAATGTTTGGAAGCATATCTTCGTTGTTTTGTATCTGATAAATAAACAAAATGGGTCAAGTGGTTACCTCTCACTAAATGGTGGTATAATACTTCCTTCCTTACTGCAGAAAAAATGACGCCATTTATGACACTTTATGGATATCATCCACCATCGATCACATCATCTTTAAGAGAAAATTCGAAGGTTCAAGTAGTGGAAGATCACATCGAGCATCAACAAGAAGTTCTCCAACTCTTAAAGGATAACCTAAATTTGGCACAAAATCGAATGAAATAAGAGGCAGATCAACATCGCAGCAAGAGATGTTTTGATGTAGGAGAATGGGTATTTTTAGGGTGACAACCATACAAACAAAGTCCCTCAATCAAGCTAAGAAGGATAATAAATTATCGCCAAAGTACTATGGTCCTTACAAGGTGTTGCAAGAGATTGGTACTATGGCATACAAATTGGAGATTTCTGCTTCTTCATGAGTGCATCTAGTTTTCCATGTTTCATGCTTAAAGAAGGTTATAGGTGAAAATATTCCAGTTCAAACAATATTGCCGGAACTTGATGAGGAAGGAAAAATCATATTGGAACCTGAAGTGGTCATGGAAACAAGAACTTGAGAGCTACAAAATCAATCAATTTCAGAGTATCTCGTCAAGTGGAAGAACTTACCCACTGAAGATTCTACATGGGAGGATGAGAAGTTTATACAAAAGCACCCAGAGCTACTCAAGCATTAAGGACAACACTTTTTTGAAGGAGAGGGGCATGTTAGGTCCCTATATTACTAGTATAGTCACTTATTGTTATTAGTGTAACCGCCTTATTGTTATTATTGTACCCCTGTAACCCCCATATTGTTATTATTGTACCCTTAAATTATTATTGTTAGGTCGACTATGATTACATTGTGGCCCCATAGACTCCTATATATAGGAAGGAGGTTTTTTAATTTGTATCATCCAAGAATTGTTAATTCATGTAATGTATTGGAGGTTGCCCCATCGAAGTGGCTTATTTATAAGGCGTTGATATCTCTTTTATTCTATTTTTGGAGCTAGTTTCACAACATACATTGGTTTTGCTAATGGTGCCTATAGTAGTACATGGAACATCTTTTCCATGGCATGGGTTATCTATTCACCCACCAATGTATTAGTCTCTATGCATGAGATGTGCCTTGGTCAAACATCGAACAATATTGCAGAATATAGCACATTCATTGATTTATTATCTGACACCATCACATTTGGTATTCGGAGTTTGATCATTAGGTCAGGTTTGAAATCTGACGCCATTTACATTTAAATGGTGTTTATGCTATTAGAAATCTAGCTTTGTTAAGAATGTTTTTGAAGGTTTGACTCTTGGAAAGGAAATTTGATTATATCAAATATCAACATATTTCAAGAGATTTAAATGAATTAGTTGATGCATTAGCTAATAGAGTTTTAAATAGACATATGGAACATTCAAAGTAAAACAAAACAAAATTTAATCCATGTTGAAAAAGATACTCAGAGAATGAAGGTAGTAATATCATTAGGTTAAATAGTTTGTGTCAAAAAATATGACATTGTTTATGATTGTAGGTGTCAAATACCTTATGATACAGAAAATACTGATACAAAAAAAAAATGTCAATCTACATTGACCATCAGCTATCCATGATGATGATCATGGTAGAAAACTACAATACGTGGCACGCTATGCAAAAACTTTTGGAATGGACCTAGGACACCAGTCACATGTCTCTAAAGCCTGAGAGGTATAGCATTTGTCCCTGTGTCTGGAATATCCATAGTCAACCTATCTAGGTTGTGCTCTAGCTTTGCCAAGATCTCTACTACACATTTTTCTAGTGGGCCTGCTATAGGTTGCACCTCTTGCCTATCAAAGAGATGAAGCATTGTTGGTCGTGTTGGATCGACATTTGAATTAAAAAAATTTGTTAGTATTGGATGATAAAAAATAAAATAAAAATTAGATAATACACAAAATTAAAATTATTCACTAACCTATCTCATCCCACTGTGCCCCTACTGGAAGATATGTCTCAGGATCACCTCTATAATCCATCCTTGCATAAGGAAATCTTCAATCATGAAGATATGGTTCCTAAGCCATGTAAAATACTAAGGAGTAAAATGAACCACTTCACCATCATGGCAAGCCATCAATGCTACCCAACACACCATACATGGTTCCTAAGGACCTGTAGCATCCACTGAAGACTGCTAAGGTGAAAGGAGTGGGATCCGCTCTAAAGAAAAAGATACAAGAATAGCCCCATATCCGAAGTTTTTCGGACTCTATAAAAATAAGAAAAAGAGAAACCCTACAGTCCTCTTTTAAGCCCTTTTCATACTCTCTAAACATGAAAATATCATCGAGAACTTGATTGTTCGAACTTGTTAAATTAAATGAACATTCATCCATTAAATATAAGTTTTCCCATTTTCCAAAATTAATTGGACTAGTTACGAAAAAGGTATACGTTGACTAATCATGGTTAATACAATTCTCTCCTGCATTATTTATCCTTTTTCGGGCTTGATGGACTAGATTTACGAAAAAAACAACCATGGAGTTTACTTATGTTTTTCTTCTAACTCCCTAAAACTGAAAAATGCTGAGTTATTCCTATACTGAACTCGTTAAAATTAAATAGTAAAGAACTTGTCGATCATAATAGGACTGAACCACTCCTTCTTAAGGTTCATTTTTAATACTAACATGAAATTATCTGAAGGATGAGCTTACACAACAAGAAAACGTTATCCTCATCAATATTGAAAAAAATAAAAAGGTACTTGTGAGTAATGGTGGGGGACAAAGAGAGAAAAAGAATCCATTTTTCTTCCTTATTTTAGAAAGAGGCATGTTTCTCTTGAACATGACACTTTGTCATACTTATACTTGGGTTGGGAAATCCTTTGTATTACATTTAATCAAACCACATTGAAATTATTCAACCAGTTTTTGGGTATTTTCTTTAGGTCAAATACTGCCAATCCATTTATAGTGTCATTATGTGTTCAAGAGAAGTTTAAAATTACCATTCATTTAAAATTTATCTTCATTCGCATTGAGCATCCCTAGGTTAGTCCTTGCAAAATATTTCTTCAAAACTTGATATAAAGATTTCATGTCATACAATTTCTTGTGACATATCACTTTCTATCGACATTAGCTCATTATCTATAAATTTGATCTAGAATCCTATCAGTACCTTGGAATCTGCATGCTTTAATGGTAGGTTTCTCATCATTAACGTTTGATCGAATGATTTTGTGGTTGCTCTATTGCAAATAATTCATTCAAAATTCATAGATTGTGTTTAAGTACTTTAAGGGCCATTGTGATTATTGATGGTTTCTCTCACACTTGTTAATGGTTCCCATCATTGACTGGTAATCAAGTGGTTTCTACCATGTTCGACTCCGAAATAATCAATCTCATGGATAGATTTGTACTAGTTCAAGAAGTGTAAATCAAGACGCTGGATCTAGTTTCTGCCATCGAGGCCGTGAGGAATTTTCTTATTCATAATATAGTAGACTTCTTATGACAAATGGTTTTACCCATACTATGTCTACTTTTTATGTAATACTGAAATCATATATGTACCAGAACATTTAGTTAGTTTCTCTCTGAGTATGGGAATTCCCACCTCAGAGATGATATATATTTGTATTGAATGTTTTTATAGGTTTTCGATAGGTGTCTTAATTCCAATCCTTAGAATGATAAAGCACTTCACTTCAGAAAAAATCTCTCAGAGTTCACACTTTAGGGTGAAATCTGTTACATGTCATTTTGTCACCAAGACATTTAACTGTTCATATGGGTCTCTCACCATCCATATCATGTTCCTTTAGAGGTAAAAAACACTCATGTTCCTCAATAATGTTCTGGAAATTGGAGAAAAGCTCTGTAAAACCCTTAAAATATTACCTGCACGGTTTTTCTAGCCTTTTCCTGTGCATGCACCGATGCTCCTTTTATTAGCCATGACGATCGCCAATTTATTCACCAATAAAACCTACCCACTGTCATGAAAATAAAGTAAAAATAAAAAGTAACTTTTAAAAGCCTAGTTGGTCAAATATTCTCCCAACTGGAAGCCTTTAGAGTCACACTAGTTCGAGATTTATCCCTCCACTCATGGAGCTTATCCCTTGGTCCAAGGAACTCAAATCCCTTCATGGGATGAATCCATACCTCTATTAATGGATTTGAAACTTACTCAATCACTCTATATATTGAGATCAAGTTTCAGTTTGAAGGGTATATACAAGAGATACCTTGATATAAATGTGAATAGAGACTTATTTGTATAGTTTCTAGCCTAGAGAGAGTTCATAGAGAGCATAATTTCTATACTAGTGAGTTGTTGTTGACACATTGAATATCACACCTTTCTGCCCATGACTTCATGTTGTTCATTCTAAGAGGAAGGCTTATGAGATTGAAGGAAAACAATTGTGCAGGACCTCGAGAGAAATCTGTACAACATCAAGGAATCTAGTTGTAATATTTCTCTTTCTAATTTATGATAATACATATGGATCCAATTTTCTCATTGTCTTGTTTCTAAATTCATGGAAATGATGTCAATACTTAGACTCATTGATCACTAAGTTGGATTAGTATTTATGATTATTATATATTTTAGATGCTTTGATTATTTGTCTTGTTTGTGATTGCAAGTTCTACTCATTATTGAAGAACTAATTTGGAGCGAAAGACAAAGCACTACATCAGACATCTAAAATCAAAGGTAGGACCATTTCCTCTCTACTTTCCTGATTGTGATGATCTTAAGATATAAATAATATAGATAAAGAGATATACAAATGGACCTTTATTTCTAATTACTCATTGGAGTACTAGGGAGATTGCTCTTGTCTGTAAGAGGGATTAATCCTAGTAACAATAAGACAATTTATTTACTTGAGATGAGGGTAAAATTAGATATAGGGTATTTGATGGAATTTAGGAATCCAAATCAATCTAGAAAATAGGGTTTTTCCTGTACAATAAAGGATTATATTATACAAGGTTAACATTATCAAATAAATTGCGTGTTTAGAAAGGAAATTATTGTAATACATTCCATCTTTAAGTGTATTTAGAACAGTGGTGCAAATAATATGACGCTAAAACCTCAAAGAGACAGAGTGATTAATTGAAGAGAATAAAGAAAGAAAATATAGAAATAAACGATACAACAAATTCCATTAAATTGGAATGTTGGAATCAATTTCAAAATCAATTAACAAAAACTTTGTTCACTGGATGAAACATAAGAAGTAAAAGTCATCTTAACAAGTTTGAGTACAGACAAACATCCCACAATGAAATCGAAACTTTTCATATACAGTAAATCATATTTCCTAAGAGGAAATCAAATTGTGTTATGATATATTTGTATGATATTAAATAAAATACGAAATCGAGGAATTCATCTCAGATTGAGGTAGTATATAAAATTAAATTTATATCAAAAACCTTCAATATACCTATTATGTGAGATTTAAAAACATAATGGTCAAGTTTATGAAATGCAAACGAAGCATAGACAAAACAATAGAAATAGTAAATAACTATAAATCTATCGAATGAGGGAATTTATCTAAAATTTTATACAAAGAACGAAAAATAAACATCCAAATTCTCAGAAGGTAAATGTCTAAGTGAGATTAATAAAATAGAGCATGAGGGTTTGAATTGGAAATTGAAGTGGCCATGAGAGCCATTCGAATTTCTCAATTCATTAAAACCATAACATAACCCAATTCGAACTTAGAGGTAAATAGGTTGGGAAAAAACATATAAGGAGTTAAACATAGAATTCCTCCACCAAATGCGGAACAATGGCTACCATTAAAAACGTAAAACTCAAAAAGTACCAAGCATATTATATTAATTAAATGATATCAATTGAGATACTAGCTACGAAGTAAAACACGGAACTTTTCTCTAAAATTTTGGTAGATATTACCTTCATATGAAAGAGTAACCATATCTTTGTGTGGATGTCATAGTGGTTTGAAAGCCAGATTTATACCGTGAAGAACCATGTCCAGAGAAAAAATAACCGAAATTAATAAACTCAAAAGGCATAATATTAATATTGAATAAATTGACAGAGGAAACATTCCAAACGAAGTACGGAAGCTATAAAAATTTCAATCCATTCTTAGAGAAAGGGAAATATTGACATTATCTCACGTGTGATGATAATCAGGGACGTATCATGGCAGCGATGAGAGGTCTGCGGAAATAAGCCAGTCTCAGCATCAGAGAAAGGACATGAAAATAGAACTGAAACCCCACAAAGAAATTAACCAAATGAAAAAGGTGGGTAGGAAATGAAACCCTAACCATAGTAACCAAGGGAGGAGGAAATGCAGAAGCAATTTTCACAATTAATCCATAAAACGAGTCAACCATACAATTGGCTAAACCATTTAATAAGCCCATCTGAACAACTATGGCTAGACGTACTAAATTCAAAAATCAAAATGGGAGCGGAATAAATTGGTTACAATGAAGCTATGTGGTAAGTTAATTGCAAAGAGAGATTATCTTTCGAAAACTATATAAAATGCAATATGTCTAAATCAACAATAAAATTTGAATCTTGGAGTATTCATTTTAGCATACAGTAAGACTGACATATATATTCTTGTCACGTTAGGTGTCAATATCAAGTCATATAATGGATAGGTGTAATAATATGACTAAAGGCAAGTTAAATGAAATGTTGGCATGTGAAAAATCATTGTTATATGTCACAACGAGTAAATGTATGAATTTAAACATGGATACTGAGGGTTAGTTTGAAATATATGAATTAAATCATTTGAAACATAGTAATGCAAATTAATATATAAAACTATGTGAAAAAGGGGAAAAGGGAAACGTAATGAGGAACGTTAACCTCAACGGAAGGACAGATGAAGAGAGATGTTGTAGGCTCGTATACTTAGACATATATATACACAAGTTCAAAATAGTCTCGTATAATTAGACATAAAATGATGAGGAGAGATGTTGTAGAGGATATGATCCAATGTATATTAAGGATCATAATTAGGCTTAGGACATAGTGATATATATGTCATATGAGTAAAAATTTTATATTAATTAAAGTTAAAGATAGAAAAGCTTATGTTAATATATGGAGAGATGTGGGGCGCTCAAGATATAAATGTCATACTAGTATGGGAAATTATGGAAAATGTATACCTTAATATATATATATTGAATGAAATGTAAGTATTCTATGTATATAAGGATAATTCCTTAATAAATGTGAGGTAAGAATGTCTACAAGGGTATTTATAGGTATGAATGTGATTATGGCATATTAAAAATACAAAAGACTGGAATAAAATCCTTTAATCAAATCCTGTACGAGGTTATAGGATAAAAAAATTGTAGAAATTTTAACACAATTATGTATTCCCTAGATTCTCCCAATCTAACAACTATATGCCACTATTAAATACATAATCCTTCTACTTAAATCTTTGTGGAAGTTTAATCAGCAATTGCAAACACATGAAGAAAGATCAATCACACATAACATAAATGTTTTTACCAAGAAAGAATAAAGTTAAAAGCCCCACTATCATATATTATGTATATATTATGGATCATGAAACAATATCATACAAAACTCTAATCCAAGATATCTCAATACAATATACAATCATCTGATACTGTCATACAAAAATTGGAAAATACATGCGCCAAGTTACCGCCTCCACTGTGCAATCCCTACTCATCACAATCCCTGGATGAATTTGATATTTCCTTGCCTTGACTGGGGCAATCTTCATTAGCATATACAATTTTTATGTGGTTGCATGAGTGCACCTATTAATGTCACAACAGGTAGTCAAACTCTCTCTTTCACCTATCTCTCAACTGGGTCTCCACTGGATCTGACATGCATGTAGTTAACAATAATATTTCTTCAGTTGCATGTGATACCACTGCTTGTGAATTAATTAAATAATTAATTCACTAATGTCTCAATAGTGTATCTTTAGTTACAACTAGTTACAACTAGCACAAGTGAGTTTAAGTCACTTAACTGAGTTAAACTTATTTACAACTCACATAACTAAACATCCAACTCTATTAAAACTTCAAATCACTCAGTTATAACTAAGTCCACTTGCATGTCCCACCAACGAACCTTAGAACTTGAAATTCCTTCTGTCAACTAGTCTACCACATCAATTAATTGATATCAAGTGCTTCAAGAGAATAGATTATTATTTATTGTCTAATTATTATTAAGAGAAAATAATAATCAACATGCATTCTATTTTTAGACATCAAATATATGAATCGACTTCACACATGCATTCCAAAAATAGACACCCATCCATAAATAGAATTTTCTTAACCATTTATAAATAGACTCCCACTATAACTAGAATTTGTTGAGCATTCTAAAAATAGACATACACCTAAAAATAGTTTGTGGACCCCACCTAGTGTAGGTGCTTAATTTTCACCATCCTGTTGAATCTCAACACTCCCTCTTAACAAGAAAGGGATTATCCTTCACCTAGATCCTATCTCTATAGTATTCGAATTTTCTCTTGGTCAGATCCTTTGTCAGAATATCTGCATCTCGATATTCTGTAGGAATGTACTGAAGCAACATGATCTTCCACTGTACACAATCTCTGATATGATGATACCAGATATATATATGCTTAGATCTATCATGAAACAGAGGATTAATAGAGATTTTAATGCAACTCTGATTATCACAATGAATCAATGTAGGTTCTAAATGAGAACCAAACAAACCAACCAAGATCTTTCTCATCCAAATAACCTCACATGCATCTTGACTTGCTGCCACGTATTTCGCTTCCATTGAACTGAGTGCAACGGATCTTTATTTCCTGTTGTACCAAGAAACACCTATAGATCTGATACTAAAGACCCCTCCTGATGTGCTCTTTCTGTCCATTGGGTTTCCCGCCAAATCTGCATTCCTGAAGCCATGTAGCTTCACCTCATCTGTCTGTCTGTACCATAAGCCATACTTAGATGTGCCCCTGAGATATCTCAGGAGATGCTTTCCTGACTTCAAAAAGAGATTGGTAGGCTTAACCATTGCTTGACTAAGCTGGTTCACCACATATAATATGTTCGGTCTTGTATTTACTAAATACATGAGCGAACCCACCAACTGGAGATAAACAGTAGTATCCACTACCTCTCCAGATGTAGCGTCCTCTTTCCTCCAGTTTCCTAGAAGAGGAGTATCCATGGGTTTTCATCTCTCCATGTGAAACTTACCCAATATCTCCCTTGCATACTTGCCTTGAAACACAAAAATTTCACCATCTCGCTGCCATATTTCAAATCCAAGGAAATAATGAAGGAGGCCCATATCCTTCATTTCAAACTCCTTTGCAAGATCCTCCTTGCATGAGTGTATCATTTTCTCATCACTAGTCAGTATTAAATCATCAACATAAATAAAAATGATTAAAATCTTACCCTCCCCACAATTTGGTATAGGTTTGCATCTGCCTCACTCTTGGTGAAGCCAAGTCCAGTGAAATTGTTGTCGATTCGAGTGTACCAAGAATGTGGTGCTTGCTTTAGCCCATAAAACACTCTTCTGAGTCTGCACACATGCGACTCGCTATTGAAGATCTCAAATACTTCAGGCTGCTCAATGTACACTTCTTCCTCAATTATCCCATTAAGGAACACATTCTTCACATCCATCTGATGAATGTGCCAACCCGTCTACGATGATAGAGAAAGGATGGTTCTTATGGAAGAATACCATGTAATAGGTGCAAAGGTTTCCTCATGATCAATCCCCTCGATCTGTGAGAAGCCGCGGGCCACAAATATGGCCTTTTATTTCTCAACGCTCCCATCAGCAACTTGCTTTTCCTTGAAGATCCATCTTGAACCTACCACTGATTTATCAACTGGGCATGGAATAATTTCCCAAGCACTATTTCTAACAATGGAGTCATACTCCTCCACCATTGCATCTACCCATGTGGGTTCCTGCACTACTTCGTGAAAGGAAGATGGCTCAGTCACAATACATTTTCTCATGAGAGCCACGTATCCAGTGAATCGGTCAGGAGACTTTCTCTGTCTGCATTGTGAAGTAGGGACTCCTAAATTCTGTGCTGCATCAAGATTCAACCTCTTAGCTTCTGTGGTACGCCTTCTGCTAGTTCTGATTTTTGCCTCTATGCGAGTGGACTCCTCCACTCCATGAACCTCATCTTGTGCATGATCCACATCTAGAGACTCATCTTTGGGAACAAGTAGTTCCTCCTCTGAATGCAAGTCTGGCTCCCTCTCAAGTGACAACTTCATGGATTTCTCCTCATTCAATTTTATATCCCATCGCATCACAGTCATTCTACTATTTAGCAAATACACATGACAGTTATGGGGTTTTTCTGTGTACCCCACAAATATCCCAACTTCAACAGTTGACTCCAGCTTCTTCTTGGCGTTCTTGGTCACATGCACATAAACAAATGAGCCAAAAATATTTAAACAAGAAACATCTAGTTTCTTACAAGTAAAATCTTCTTCAGGTGTATTCATGCCAAGTACCGTAGGAGGACAACGGTTTTCCATATAAACCGCAGTGTTGAATGCTTCCACCCACAAATGCATTGGTAGGTCCTGATCATGCTGCATCGCTCATGCAATGCCCATGATCATTCTGTTCTTCCTCTCTGCAACCCCATTTTTTTGTGGGTTATGAGGTGCTATGAGTTATCTTTCCATTCCTTATTTGATACAGAAGTCTTTGAATTCGTTCGAGATATATTCTCTACCATTATCCCTATGCAGAGCCTTCACCTGTTTCCCCAAATCTTTCTCAACCAATTCTTTAAACTCAAAAAACTTTGAGAATTTTTTATCCTTCTTCTGCATGAAGTAGATCTAACATTTATGAGAAAAGTAATCAACAAAAATAACATAATACCTGTTTTTTTCTACTGAAGCAACCAAGAATGGTCCACACATGTTTGTGTGAACTCTCTCCAGGGTCACCAAAGCATGGTTCTCCTTTTCATGAAAGATGGAATTTACATACTTCCCCATGGTGCAACCCTTGCACTGATCTAACTAAGCAAGTGTTCCCATTTGAAGTCGAGTAGATATTTGCTACATGACTTTCAAAGCTTCATGATGAAGATGGCCCAATCACCTGTGGCATATTTTGCCTTCATCCCAGCTCACCACCTTTTCTGCCTTGCCCGCCATGACAGCACAACCTTCTACCTCCAGCTTGTAGATATTATTAACTTGAATCCCTATACTCTTTTTTTGACCCATTTTTTGTTGTCATAGGAAAGCATTTCCATCGCTGAAAATAATTTCATAGCCTTTGTCCTCCAACATCGCGAGTGAGACCAAGTTTTTGTTCAGACCTCGAACATGCATAACATCTTTCAAAAGAAATGGTTTACCTGACTCCCTCTCAAAGGTAATGGTATCAAGTCCAGTCACACCGTATCGTCCATCATCACCCATCTCTATATGCATTTGGAGATCTTTCTCATCCAAGTCACTGAAAAGCTCCTTATCTCCCGTCCTGTCGAAGGAAGCACCACTATAAAGATACATATTCAATCCCATTGCACTTGAAACCAAGCATGCGATCAAAGATAAATCAATTTCAAATTGCGAGGCAAGGGCCTCACTAGCTGCACCTCCAACAACCTTCTTATTATTATTCTTCTATGGGTAGTTAGTGGTGCTATGCCTATGTTCGTGACAATGAAAACACTTCACCTTGGACAAATTCAGCTTCTTGCCTTTAGCCTCAGATTTTGAGTGGAATTTATTCCCCTTCCCTTTCCTTGCTTTGGCAGCCAAATCACAATCCTCTTCATCATCATGATTTGATGAAGAGCCATTTCTAGTGTTCCGCCTGAACTCCTCCTACATTATATCCGACCACATCTGTTCCCAATCTGGCATTTTTTCCCATCCGTTGACAGAGTCTTAATAAGTGTTCCAACTCTTAGGAATTCCCAAGAGAGAAAAGCTCACAAAATCATCATCATCAACCGTGATTCCCACACTCCCCAGCTCATCCCGACATTGGACAAACTTTGTGAGATACTTAGGAATATTGTCTCCCTTCTCCATTTTGATCTTTCTGAGTTTATCCTTTAGTGCGAATTTCCTATGATCATTGCTGCTTTGGAAAAGATCTGTTAAAGCTTTCGACAAAGTGAATGGAGTGGCTTTCTCATGAAGGCTTGAGACAATATGGTATCACACACCTTCCAACAGAATTATTCTTTTCTTTGGTACTTTCTTTTTACATGCGTCAAGTAATGCATCATATGTCAAAGTGGGCTTAGGAACATCACTATTACTGAATTCCTTCAAGCCATTATCTTAAAGCACTAACTCCATTTTGTTCTTCAATGCAATGTAGTTCAAGCTGCCCTCGATTGCATAATCTAGTTGCAAACCATTGAAGGCCATTTCGATGTTACTCAACTATTGCACCAAGAAATTCTTACAGAAAATTGGAATAATTTCCACCAAAAAACTTAGCTACTGCTTCAATTTTGGAATATTTTTTGCTATAATACCATGTAGAAATTTTAATACAATTATGTATTGCCTGGATTCTCCTGATCTAAAAATTATATGCCACTATTAAATACATAAGCCTTCTACTTAAATCTTTGTGGAAGTTGAATCGCCAATTGCAAATACATGAAGAAAGATCAATCACACATAAAAAAGATATTTTTACCAGGAAAGCATAAAGCTAAAAACCCCACTAAAATATATTATATATATATCATGGATCATGAAAAAATTTCATACTAAACTCTAATCCAAGAGCTCTCAATACAATATACAATCGTCTCATAGTGTCATACAAAAATTGGGAAATACACATGCCAATTTACTGCCTCCTCACATCCTGCCTCCACTGCACAATCCCTGCCGGTCAAAATCCCTAAATGAATTTGATCTTGCATTTCCTTGACTGCACAATCCTCCTTGGCATCTTCAATGCGTGTTTGGTTTCATGAGTGCACCCACTAATGTCACAATAGATAATCAAACTATTTCTTTCACCTATATCTCAACTGGGTCTACCCTGGATCTAACATGCATGTAGTTAAAAATAGTATTTCTTCAGTTGCATGTGAGACCACTGCTGGTGAATTAATTAAATAATTAATTCACTCATCTCTTACTAGTGTATCTTTAGTTACAACTAGTTACAACTAGCACAACTAAGTTTAACTCACTTAACTGAGTTAAACTAATTTACAACTCACGTAACTGCACATCCAACTCTATTACAAATTTGAATCACTCAGTTATAACTAGTTCCACTTGCATGTCCCACCAACCATCCTTCGAACTCGAAATTCCTTCAGTCAACTGGTTTGCCACATCAGTTAACTTAAATTAAGTTCTTCAAGAGAATAGTTTATTATTTATTGTCTAATTATTATTAAGAGATAATAATAATTGACATGCATCCGATTTTTAGACATGAAATCTATGAACCGACTTTGCACATGCATTCCAAAAATAGATGCCCATCCATAAATAGAATTTTCTCAGCCATCTATAAATAGACTCCCTCTATAAATATAATTTTCTCACCATTCTAAAAATAGACATACACCTAAAAATAGCCTATGGGCCCCACCTAGTGTAGGTGCTTAATTTTCACTAGGATCTTCATCTTGTTGATCTCAACAAGAATAAACCAATTAAAGGGAAGTAAAGCACTGTAGTGTCAAAAATAGAATTTTTCTTTTTGGTAAGTAGAGTTCTTACAGTTCGCCCTCCATTTTTCCTGAGAATGACATATATCTAAAGTTGTACAGAATTGCTGCAAAAAAATCACAGACCACCTCACAAGTTGTGGTGCCTATAATAATGAATCAACATAAAATGAAATTTGGCAACTAATGTGTTTCCCATCACCAGAATGGTGTGCAATGGGCGATAGAAGTATTGAGAGGCACCTCACTTCCTCTGCACCAAATGAAGCAATACACAACTCACCGCTGGAGACCTGAAAATATATAGGAGATAGTATATCGACACTAATGTATCTCTGGGAGTACACCAACTCACTCCCTGTTGCATAAACGATAGGGACCTCTGGGAACAAGGGAAAATCCTGCACTCTCCTAGACAGGACAATAATAAAATATATATCCTCCTTAGTGGGCACGTGTGATTAGTTAGGATCAACCCAGAAAGCCTTTTGGTGGGCATTCTACCTGAAGATGAGTTGTCACAATAACCCATAATGGCCCTTTAGGGATGTAGCCTCCTCATAGACCTTGAGGAGGCCTACCTACCTTAGGAGAAACTAGGTGGCTTCTGTAATAGCATGACGGTACATAAGTCTTTCCCTCTCTAGTGCCTCCTACAAGCAAACAATGTTATATTGGTCTCCCATATGTTATTGATGTTTCCACTCTTCTCTCCTTTGATGTCGCTGAATGTTTCACATATTAAATACAATTTTTTTATTGAATGAGAAAAGTATTTAAATATATATATAAATATATATATTTTTTTTGAAAAAAATAAATACAGTTGGTTTGCCACAAAAAACAGTCATGCACCAGTACTAGTGTGTCTCTTTTTATCACGTGTCGTTCGTGGTGTGCCTAGAAATTTTTAGTGCACCGCACAACATGAAATGTAATTTATCCTATGGTGTGTTGACTAAACTATCCATCTAGAGGAATATAATTACGTCAATGCACTAACCAACATTAATTCATGTTCGACGGTGTGGTCGTTTAATCGACCATATCATTGACTATATACAAGTTCGGGAGGGCGGTGCGCTGACCAAACTAGTTGCCCCGGGGTAAACAGTTTCATCAGCACACTGCCCTCTTGGCATCATTAAACGGTCAATGGTTTGGTGGTTTAAACAACCACACCATTGAATATGTACCAGTATCGAGAGGCTAGTGTGCTGACCAAAATATGCACCCTAGGGCGTATAGTTTAATCAGCGCACCGCACTCCTCACATCAGTACATGGTCAACGGTGCGGTCGTTTAAATGACCGCACCATTGGCTATGTATCGGTGTCTGGAGGGTGGTTCGGTGACTAAAATATCCACCGTGGGGCGCATAGTTTGGTCAGCGCACCGCCCTCCTGAACTTGGACATAATCAATAGTGTGAGCAGTTAACCGACCACACCACCATTCATGTTTTAAAAAAAAAACACGATGTTCCTTTTTGGTACCACACCGAAACCCGTGCGGTTTCCATTAGAACTGGTTGTGGTGCGACCTGCAAATATATAGGCAGCACTGCGAACTGGTGTAAGCCGAATGGCTCGAGTGCAGAAAGCAGGATTTTTTTTTTTTAAAGGGTAAATTTTAAGGTTTTTTAGAAATCTAATCTGCTAAAAAGTTAAATTAAGAAAAACAAAAGTAAAATATGCATACATTTGGGTGTTTTGGAGGCATATTTGCTGAATAATTTGCAAAACTAAAATTTCCCACCATTTTCCAAAATTTGAAATCGAGAACGTGGGCAATGGATGACAAAAATGCATGCAATGGGAGAACCGATGGAAGGGCACCTCACGCAAGCGAAATTCACAAAAATGATTCAGAGATCTGGAGCAATGAAGAAGTGAAAATGCAAATTCTTTCGCTGTAATTTTTTTTTATATAACCCTGTTCCGGTGCGCAGATTTTTGAGGTGCACTAGGCAGTTTATTCCAAGTGCACCAGGCCTTTTCAATTTAGTGCTAGTATTTATAACATACTGGGCCTAAATTTTTGTAGCACACCTATGCGGTATAGTAATGAGACACACTGGGAAGGTTTGTACAGAGATCACAATGTCTCGGTGTGCCAATTTGTAGTATGTACCAATGCTTTTCTAGTTGAACGCACGAGTGCAGTGTAGGATGATAAATGCACCAGACAAAAAACATCCGCAAAAAACTCAACCCGCCAACCTCCTATAGAAACCTTCACTACTAATAGATATTTGGGCTATATTTATAAGGGGTTCCTCAAAAACATCTGCTAGAGTTTCTTTTCCTTGTAGTGACAAGAGAGCCTTTACCACTTCCTCCACTTCTGCTAGGGATATTTCTTGCACAAGTGATTTTTTTTAGTTTTTGGTTATTATTTTAGGAATATGCTATCGGATCCTAGAGATTTCCTCCCTCATGTCCATGTCTATTTTAATGAAAAATGTTTGGAAATGAGTTATGAGTTCTTCATAAATTTCCTCTTGTTGCACAAACCGTCAGTTGCCTAAGCTATTAAGGGAGAATATATGGTGGAACTGGCAGTGTTTCAACATGGTCGGGTTGAAAAATTTTGTCTTCCACTCACCCTCCCTAGGCCATTGAACCCTCGATTTTTTTTTCCATAGAATATATTATTTTTTCCTCTGCTGCTCTAATATTTTTAAGAGCTTATCTTCCTCGGTTATAAGGTCATCATATCGCCTTTCGAAGATGATCCACTATGGGAGAGATCATATTTCTTCTTCAAGTCTCTGCTTTTCCTGGTGAATATTGCCAAAGTTTGTTTTGTTCCATTCTTTGATTTTTTCTTTTATTTCCTTCAACTTTAGCTGAAAATTTTCCATGGGGTTGTGATGAGCTACCCTTACTTCTTTCCACCACTCCTCCAATTTAGCTAGGAAGTCTGGTTTTTCAAGCGAGAGAGCTTTGAAATGGAACAACCGATTCTGGGGAGCCATAAGTAGATCAATAAATAAACAAATTGGCCAATGGTCCAATCCATGACATGGGAGAATATTAGCATGAAAAAATAGGTCATGTAAGAGGATGTTATCTAAAAGAATAAAACGATAGAGTTTTTAGGCTTTTTTATACTTACCACAACATCAGTTGTTCTAAGTGATGGATTTTTCCTTGAATTCATTGTCTTTTGTACTTAAATCTTGGATAATGGCTTGAAAATCCCTTGAGATCAGATCTAGGCATCGAATGTCACCCTTTTTGTCACCCAGGTCCTTGATAATATTGAAGTCCTGGACCACTATCAAGTTGGTTTCCCCTAGAAGCTCCTTCAGGTATCAAAGACAGTGGAGAAAACCTACTTTTGTCCTTGGTAACATTGGTCCATAGACCCCTGCCAAACTAATCTTTTTTAATGAGCTAATGCATTCAAATTATCCTAAGAGGTTGTCAAGGTTGGTGATGCACTGCCCAAAGGAAATAGATCGAGGGTCCCACAAGAAACCTAGACCCTGTGCACTGCGACTTGCATCCAGATCCAAACACTCTTCCACCGACTAGCTTCTACTAACGATTTAATTGATTTTATCCTACATCACTTTCGTTTTTTGTATGATTACTATATCTCGTTTCTCTACTTATTCGATCTTTAAGGTACCTCAATTTTCCTTTAGAGTTGAGGCCTCTTATATTCCATGATAGTAGCTTCTTTGAGGGGGGGAGGGGAGAGATAGTTGGTAATACTCTTTCAGGACATTGGTTTTCCTCGAATTAACTAATATTTCCCCTGCTTCTCATATGACTTCGCAGGTTGGACATTTCCCCCTCTTACTAGTGCCTGAGCTAGGCTCTGTCCGTTTCATGGGTGAATCTTCTTCCTTGATAACAAGGGAAATTTAAGGAGAAGGTTCTTCCACAGCTTGGCGTTTCTCCTAGTCCTTCTAGATCTGGTGGAATTGGTCTGACTAATCCTCAAGGATATTTTTTGTTCCATATCTTTCCCAGCTTCGGATATATGAAACCATTACTCGCTACTCTAATTTGATGTGATCCAGCTTCACATTGTGTTCCGAAGCTTTTTGAACCTAGGTGTGGACTTGTTTAATTTCCTTAATGTTGGCTTGGCCTCTAGGGTTTTCCGTTTGATTGATTGTTTGTTTTTGGAGCTATTCAAACCTTAATATATTTCCATTCCTGTTCGAGTTGGGGGTGCAACCCTAGATGCAACCTCTGTGTCATGATCTGATGGATCTAATAAGATAGAAAAGTGGCTTCCTATTGGGATAAGCACAAACACTTGATTGCTGCTCGAGGGGTGGTTGGGGGCTGCTTAGGATGGTTCATTCACTCGACTAGTAGTTTCATGCAAGGTGTTTGCCACGATGGAATATGGGGGCGATATTCTTACTGAGGGATGTCGTGACTAAACTTCCTCGAAGCCCTATTAGGGGGAAGCTACTACAAGAGTTGGGGCTTCGTGTGGGAAATACCGGAATAAGTGTATGTATTCTTAGCATATCTTACACGTGAACGGGGCATGCTCGTAGTCCAATGGTTGGGACCAGATCTCATCTACATATTCTATTTCCATAGGTTCTAGGAGAGGTTGGGAAATTTTCATATACAAACACATCAAAGCACATGAGAAAAATATTCTGCGTAGAGTGATCTAAGAGACTCGAAAATATTTTCCTATAGAATTTCCAATTAATTCTAGGATATCGAGCCCCCAAAGGTCCTCTCGGAGAGAATACAACCCAACCGAAATCAGAGCAGCTAGGAATTATTCCTTCTCTTGGTTACAATAGGGTTCCTAGTTCTCATAAAAATACCTGCATTATTCTGAAATAACGACCATTTTCTAAGATTCACTTCTGATCTTCGAGATCTTCAAAGATGACCTTCAAGAAAGCTTTTGCACATAGCCGAAGATCAAAATGGGATTTTGGTTTCCATTTAAGCTACATACGGTGCAAAATTCCATTTTCTGTTGGCCAAATACCCATGAATTTACATTGTTCCATATGGCTCCTAGGGATCACCACTTTAGGGTCCTTAGTCACCTTTTGTAAGCAAAGGCCTCTCATATAAGACTTTCACTCGGCACCTAGGGCCGGTTGTTCCAGTTGTTTTCCTTTGTGCTAGTTAGAGGTGGACGCAGGGGCAATAGAGGGGCATGATGCACCGATGAGAATAGATTTGAAGGAGGGGGTGTATCCCTATCCTCCACGAGGCCCCATCGTGAGCCTTCTCAGACTAGTGGTGATGTGGGGGTGCATCGGCAACTTCAGAGGGTGCAGTGAAGGCAGACGACGTAGGGATCAAGGATCCACAGTCTCAAACCCTTGAATTCCACAAGGTGAAGAGCTCCTATTGCTCAACTTCATCATTTATTATTAATATTATTATCACTACCCTAGATTTATCTTAATTTTGGATTTACCAATGGCCAAGAGGGATTAATTTTTTTCAATCTAAAAGAGGATTCCATGCCAAGATATTTGATCACACTTAATAGATGCATGTTGGTTTAATTTCCCCCTTTAAGTAGGATATATTGCACATAAATACAATGGGTCAATACATGGGTTATCAATTCCATGTGTCACTCTTATTTTTATTATTATTTTATTTTACATGGTTATTTTCACTTTGTTGTTTTTTTTTTTTTTTTTTGACCTAGTTAAAAAATTCACATTACATTGTATTACAGTATGTTACAACATCTCTACCATACTAGGTTGGAGAGCACTTCTTCCCTCAATAATTTTATTTTAATTGTGTTGTGTTTTATTTTTTTTTGGGGCATATTTTGTGGTCACATTTCCTAGAGATATGATAGGGATTCATTAAAAACACAAGTTGGAGTTTTGAAATGTGCATAATCTAAATGCTCCAAAAATTATCATGGTATATAATCCATTTATGCATTCCAAAACATATTTCAAACAATAAAAATCATGATCTTAGAAAATTTTCTATTAATTATCATGGTATAAAATCCATTTATGCATTCCAAACCATATTTCAAACAATAAAAACCATGATCTTGGGAAATTTTGTATTGCAATTTTTTTTCGCTAAGCTACATCGATCTTGTATTAACTCCGCAGAAAAAATTACATACTAGTCTCTACTAAGGTCTACCACATAGGAAGCTAGAAAAGTGACAAAATAACAAAATTTTGACACCAAAAACTATGACTCAGAGAACATATCTTACTTACACAACTATCAGTGGCACATAATGAAAAAAAATGAGACATGTTGGCCTTTTTAGACGATAACATAAAACAATTAAATGAAAACTGATAAGATAGACTTAGTGCGAGAGAACCATGAGAGACCAGGAATGCACATCTTCCATATTTCTAGATAGCTTTAGTTGGGAGTGGCAAAATATTCCATTTGGCAAAGCTAACATCTTAATTCGGGAATATTGCTAAAAAAAAAAATGTAATTAATTAAGGGTTGAACTTTTCTATAGTCACATAAATAATGTAGTTGAGAACTTGTGTAGAATGATTAGGCTATTCAATTATTCTAGGCAAGATTCAGAAATTTTCAACTATAAAATTAATTAAATCTAAATTTTGAAAGAAAAAAATAATTAAATTCATTATTATACTTGAAAGTGGATTTTCAAGTTTAAAATGATGAAATTTAATTTTTAAAAGATAATATTTTTTGAAAATTTAAGATGAAAAAGAAAAAAAATTATATTTCAGATTATTTACAAAATAATACATAGTTTCAAAAAATAGTTTTCTTTTTAAAAGCTACAAAAAAATATTGAAAACATATAAATAAAACTAAAAGAGAATGGTTTCAACCCAGAAATATGTACCAGCGTAAACAAAAAGTTAAATTAATAGGAAATAATATATATATGGTTATTTAGCCGCTGTTAAATTTTTATCAAGAAAGGAATTCCTTAAAATGTGTTTCAATATATATATATAAATATAGACTTGGTTTAAAAAGACCTTAAAAACACATCGTTTAAAAATAAAAGATCTAACAATAAGACTGCTTTTTCTCATACAACTTCACAAAGCCTCTTTCATTTCAATTCCAGTATTCATTCGTTCATACATAAAACAAACAGCATATTTCAATTCCAGTATTCATTCGTTCATACATATTAAAAAAAAAAAAAAAACAGCAACCACCGTAGCTATCCTTAATCAGAAACCTGATAACACACTAACAACCTGTGCAGACAAAGTGCTATAAACCAGATATAAACCAGATAACAGTGTAACAGATAGTTATCTACTAATTTCTGTCCAAGAAAAGAGTAGTCAGCCCTGGGTTTTCGATTCTGCACGGACACATTAAAAAATAAAAGATCTAACAATTAAACTACTTTTTCTGGTCCAACTTCACAAAGACTCTTTCATTTCAATTCCAATATTCATTCGTTCATACATAAAAAAAAACAATGACCTGTGTAGCTATCCTTCAACATAAACCTGATAACACACAAACAACCTGTAAAGGCAAAGTGCTATAGACCAGATATAAACCTGATATAACCTGATAACACACAAACAACCTGTAAAGACAAAGTGCTACAGACCAGATATAAACCTGATATAACCTGATAACAGTGTAGCAAATACCTATCTTCTAATTTCTGTCCATCAAAGGAGTAGTTCGTCCTGCGTTTTGATTCGGGATGGACATTGGATGCTTTTTTATTCCAAAATAATTCTGCATCTTTTTATATGAGATTTCAAATCGAATGTTTCTGTCGATTTCCCTTCACTTGTGGTGGATGATGCCGACGCTGATTCTTCCAGTGATTCCATATGTTTCTTACTTCCCGCGGATAATGATAATGTAGGGTTTCGGCATTCCTTTTGGTATATGGCAACGAGAACAGCTGCATCAAGGGCAGCATACTGTAGCTGACCATCGCTCAAGGGACGCTGTCCCCAGTCAGTCAACTGCATCATTTTGCTTAAATAGCTCCCGAATATGGTCTTTGCAAGGCCTGAAAGCCCTCCTTTAACTGATGCAAAAGCCTCTTTCAGGTCTAGTCTAGGCCCTTCCCAGTACTCAAAACACTCCAGCTCTCCATAGGATCTGTAAAGCTGCGTCAGGTCTTGGTTCAATGCATACCCCAGCTTCAAAATATTGGCAGAATGAAACACACCTTTAAGGCACATGTCCAGTCTACTTGGTTGTGTGCTAAACAGAGTTATCATGTCAAATATCAGCACTTTTTTGGCAGTAGCAATCTGTAATAGGGAAACTTCCCTCTTCGTCCACTCAGTATCTATACCAATAACATCAACTTCATCCTGAGAAAAATGCCTTGAAGCCTCAACCAGTCTTGTTTCTGTATTGATCATTATAATATCATTTTCTGAAAACCCTATGTCTTGTAATTTCAAAAAACCATTCTCTCCCTTTACTGAGCTAGTTTCAAGTAACTGAATTAATTCTACACCAGCTATATCCTGTGCTAATTTTTGGAGCTGCTGGAAAAGCCTTGCATGAACGTTTCCATTTTTATCGTACTTCCTTTTCACACGAGCCGTAAACAATGCCTGACCCCAGCGTCCCTTCTCGGCCAACTTCGTTATCTTTCTCTCTTTGAACTCAAAAATAACATCCGGATATTCTGATGTCAGCTTATGCTTGTATAACATGTTCACTGCAACTTTCAACAAATCCCTGCTGCGACAACACATTACAAAGGAGGAAATCATATCACTGTCAGTGTAGCTGAAACCTAACCACGCTTCTGCTAGTTGAATCTTCTTGGCGTCAAAAATCGGCTCCAGAAATTCCATATAAGCAAACCCTAATCGCTTTATAAGAGCGGTAACAGTGCAGAAATGGCGAGATCTTATAAGTTTTCGAATGAATTCTTTCAACTCCCCTATCTTCTCAGAATCGGATCTCGCTTCCACTTGCTGCAATTCTTGTTGTAACTCTTCAACCCTAAATTCAAAAATCTGGGCTAGATCACTCAGTAAGTCCTGGTTTAAAGAGAATGATCCTGAAAGTATTATATTACTGAACAGATTGGCCGCCAATCTCCTTCCTCCATAATCATGAGAAAATTTTGGGTTCAACTTAGCCAAACTCTTGAGAATTTTAGTGAATATGTGCCTTGGCTGTTCACCAGAGGGTGCAATAAGGTAAACTAAATCACATAAACATGCTATAGTATACGTGGGTGATACATCCCTAAGAGCTTCCACTATCCCTCTTTGAAATTCACCGTAGTCAACCTTTCCGTTTGCGCGCAGCTGATATGTGAAGTATTGCTTTAGAAAACAAGCAAAACATAGAGTACTTACCTGCGATAAATCTGAGAAAGGGTGCAACATTATAGAATTCCCTCTGGTCATTTTTCTCTTCCCCTTTTATCTCACCACAATGACTATAAAATAATATAAAAGAAGAGAGCCTTACAATAACTCCAATAAGGTTGAAAATGAACAATGGAATTTGCTTCTCCGAGTAGCTAGTATCAGTAGTATTGTATTTATAATTGTGCTAGACTCCACCCCACTAAATTTATATAGGTGAATCTATTTATTTTTTAAATATAAATCCGTTCAGAATTTATACTATGGACCAAGTATGTTAAATCCGTTGAGCGGTTATACTATGGACCAAGTATATTAAATTAAATTGATATATTTATTTTTTCCAGTATTTTAGGTGGTCTCAACTTTGTAGCTGTAGTTGGTTAGAGTCTGATTTGTTTGAGGTGAATTTATTTATTTTTTTTAAGTATTAATAGGTTGACGACTCATTTTATCTCGACCAATTGTCTTAAATGAAATTGATCTATTTATCTTTTTAGGTCCTCTATGTGGTCTTATCTTTGTAGTTTTAGTGAGTTAGGAATTTATCTAGGTTAAATTACCAAGTATATGCTTATGAGATTATTCATCATTTTAAACAAATGACAAAAGATAATTTTATGTGGACCAATTATTCCAAACATTTATTTTTCTTAATAATTTAGGGACTATATCAAAAATTTCTTTGGAAAAAAATTGTTTTAAAAATTAATTTTCCTACTTATTAATTTACCTTGTGGTAGTGGGTGGTTATTACATCGTTTACTTGGACAAAGAATATAACAATAATAATAATAAACTATTGTAAGGTCATGGTGTAGTTGTTGTATGACAAAGTCCTTGGTTGTGGGACAAGGGCTCCCCCTCCCTATGATACCCCTTTGTTTGCCGAAAAAGGACGTGTGGGAAAAAGGACTCGTGGGAAAAAGGTTCCACCACTATGTACATACATAGAATTCTTTTAAAGTCATATATACTCTAACTCCATTTGGATATGAACTTATCTCAATAAGAAACAATATTATTAATCATTAAGCATATAATCATTCAGCATATTATTAACAAGGTGAAGATTTTCACAATTGTTTTTCACGTGGAAAAATTTTAAAATAACTTGGGTAATGGATTTATAATCCATCCAATGGATAGTCCCCCCATTAAATATGGAAAAAGAAGAAGATAGTTTTAAAGAAATTGAATTTGTCCACTTATGAACTTACTCCACACTAGTGAATGGTTATTATAGCATTTAGTTAGACAAATAATATAATATTATTATTATTAATTAAAAGAAAAAATTAAAGTCATGGAAAAGTTAGTTATAACAACTCTTTGTTTGTGGGAGGGACCCTCCTCCCTATGAGACCCCCTTATTTGAATGTGTGACATATTAAGAGGAAACACATATACTTAACTAAAAAAAATATTAATAAGAGAGTGAACATTTTCAAAGCTGCTCATCTTGTGGAAAAATTTTCATAATAACTTATGTAATGGATTTATGATCCACAAGAAATTTGATGTTCCATCCATAATTAGGGTGGGTGTATTATCCACCCAAAAGATATTGATTGTAAATCAATTACAAGGTTATTCTTGGAAAATTTCATATCATTAAACATATTTTTTCCCTTATAAACTTTACACTTATGAAAAGAATAGAAAAATTGAACAATAATACTTCTATAATGTCCTAGCATAGATACATCTTAGATCATGTTCTATTAAGTCTCGAGAGATATGAGTTAATATGTATGTTGGTTTTCAACAACACACTAAAAAATGTTTTACCTATAATATTTTTTTTTTTTCACTTCTTTTATATAATATATACATAGTTGATTTTGAAATATTTTATTTATCTTTTGCATTCTCACATTAAAATGTTGATACATGCTCTCTCTGTCTAACATGTGTATATATATTTTTTCTATCTATAAATATGTGTGTGTTTTACTAATATTTTTTAAAATATTACATGTCAACTCCATATTGAGTATTAAAAGAATTACCTAATTGTGCATTTTAAATTAGAAATTATCTATTAATAAAATAATTTTTCTCCCTATATACCAACATAGATCCATCATAACTCTAGATATATCAAGTGCCGAGAGTGATCAAATCTCTCGAGGTAAAAACCTATTTTTTGAGTGCAAAAATTGAGGAAATGTTTGCACCTCGATATATTTGATCCATCTCCATGCATGACAGATCTAGAGTTGGATATAGACATTCCATTCATGTGTAGCCAAGGAAAATTTATTGAAGAAATGATTAATTTTATGAGTAATATGTAAATATATCTAATATTAATATAATCATTTTAAATATCCTAAATATGTGTGAGATTAGTCTCGCCATTTTAATTATAAATTTCCTTAGTTACCTATGTTTGTTGAGATGATAATATTTTTGATAACTTTAATGATGAAATAAAAATTTTGAATGAAAAGTGACAATAATAGTGTTGAATGATAGAAAATGTGAATAATAAGAATGTATTCAATTACAAATAGTCTTCATTGTGATTAATCTCAAACTATTTTCTTCTACTATTCTTATTGTCACCCTTGTTAGTTTTTTCATATTTTCATATTGATTATATGAAAAAGAAATTTGAAATCGTAAACCATTTAAATATTTAGCTCTAGTTGTTGTAGTAAACACCATACCTTATCTCTCTTCCTCTGCAATATTAATAGGTTGAACTAATATAACGCAAAAATCAATTTACGTTGTCAATAATTTTTTGTTCTTATACTAAAATCAATGCAGAGTGTTAATCGAGTCACTTTAAAATTAATATACCATCATACATTGAATTAGAAATCAACATCAACACTAAAATCTATGCATATAATCAAAACAATGAAATAAGATTACAAAATAACTTCTACAATGAAATCAATGCATCTAATGCAAGCAACCAAATAAGATTAGAAACCAACATCTACATTGAAATCAATGCATTTACTAAAAGAAATCAAATATTATTGGAAATCATCATCTACAATAAAATCAATACATTTAGTGCAAACAATCGAATAAGATTAGAAATCACCATCTACATTGAAATAAATGCATCTAGTGCAAGAAATTAAATATAATTAGAAATACACATCTACATTGAAATCAATCAATCTAGTGTAAGTAATCAAATAAGATTAGAAATCAGCATCTACACAGAAATCAATAAATTTAGTACAAGAAATGAAATATGATTAAAAATCATCTACATTTATGTCAATGCATCTAGTGAAAGCAATAAAATATCATTAGAAATCAATATCTACAATAAAATGAGTTCATCTAGTGGAAGCAATCAAATAGGATTACAAATCACCACCTACAATGAAATCAATGCATCTAGTACAAGAAATCGTATTTCCTCTCTCCCCTCTCCATCTATATCTATATCTCCTTCCATATATCCTTCTTTGTATCTCTATCTCACCCCACCAAACACACACATTGACTCCCTGCGTATATGCCAATCTATTTGCCCCTCCCTCCCTCTTTCCATCTTCCTTATCACTCCCTCTCTCTCTCTCCACCTTTATCTTTCTATGCCTTTATTCTTACCTACCTCTCTCTCTCACCGCAACTCCATCTCTCTTTCCCTCCATATTTCTAGTCTCTGATGTCCTCCTTGTCCCTTCCTCTCTCTCTCTCTCTCTCTCTCTCTCTCTCTCTCTCTCTCTCTCTCTCTCTCTGTATATATATATATATCCCTCGCACTCTCCTTATCTTCATCTCTCCGTTGTCACTCCCCCTCTCTCCAGTTATCACTCTCTATATATTTCTTCTTCCCTCCCTCTCTCCCCCTCAAACTCTATCTCTTTATCCCTCCCTCTCTCATCCTCTCTCAATACTCTCTCTCTCTCTCTCTCTCTCTCTACCCTCCAATCCTCTCGACATATCCCTTCCCCTCTCTCTGTCTCCCCCCCCTCCATATTTTTTTCTCCATCTGCCTATCTTACCCTTCTCTACTTCTCTCACTCCTCTCCCTCCCTCTCTCTCTCTTTCTTCATTCCTCTTCTCCCCTATCCTTCACTTTATCTCCATCTCTCCCTTGTCTCTCTCCCCTATCTCCCCACCTCTAGTACTATGTATTTGTTCTTCCTTCCTATATATTACATATCTAGAGTTAATATATATTATAGTATAACAAATTTAATATTGTATTAATCCAAAATTATTAAAATTTATAATATTAATATTATAATATATTAATATGAATATGAGAATTAATAATAATAATAATTTTTTAATATTAATATTTGGGTTAATAATTTTTTTTGCATGGTATTAATAATCATTTATCTCATGGTATTAGTTTATATTTGTATTTATTTACCCTACCTCTTTTATCTACCATGGTATTTGGCCCATAGGCTTGGTATATACTTACATGTTGATTTCTAATCCTATTTGATAAATTTTTATTTATTTTCTATACCTCTTTATACCACTTTTATAAATATGGTATTTTCCCATGGTATTTATCACATGGTATCAATAATAATTTGTCCCATCGTATTTGGCCCATAGGATTCACCTAAATTTAAAACAAATTTGAGTTTTCGTAGATATGAAGGGGCTTATGGAGTAAATATAAAATGTGGATTTATTTATTTATCATATATATAGTTTATTTTTTTACCATACAGTCCAATAAGTATCAAAACATGGTTTATTTTGTCCCATGGTATTTGGCCCATAGGCTTCACCTAAATTTAAAACAAATTTGAGTTTTTCGTAAATATAAAGGGGCTTATGGAGTAAATATAAAATGTGGTTTTATTTATTTACCATATATATAGTTTATTTATTTATTTATTTACCATACCATCGAATTAGAGACATGCATAATTATTACAAATATATTAATTACAATTCAGCTGATATTAAATTTTTCAACATACAATCTTACATTACATTTAACATCTAACAGTTAGTTACAGGTGTACCCTATAAAAAATTAAAAGTGAAACTAAAAGAATAAAATATAAAATATAAAATTCTCCCTCATATTAAAAATTAAATATGTAAATTAAGGCGAAAATTGAGTATGGTGGACATTGTTTTACACTTCTATTTTTTAATTTGTTAATCTAAGTATTATTTTATTATTGTTAAAGGTAAAGTTACAACACAAAATCTCCCTCATGAGGCGCCAATATAGGGAGATGTGTAGATTTTAGGCATAATGTAAGAAATAAAGTATGGCAACTTTGGTTAAATGTAGGATGAGTATGTTGAATTAATATCTTTTTACATGTTATATCTATCCACCTTTTTATCTAAAGATTTCCTTAAACTATGGTGGGAAGTAGCTAATGGTAAATATGAGCTATTTTGAATAATTTTATTTTTGGATTCACTACACAAATATCTAAAAATAAGCATGAATATTGGAACCATATCCACAAATTATGACATAAAATATGTGATACATATATCCCTATGTCATTATATTATGTAAAGGATAAAATATTATAAGTTGCATTTGTCTATGCTCAACCAATAATGGTTTCTTAGTGTCATGTCTTGGAAGCGACTATTAATGATTTTGTAACCATATTTAAAGTTAATTAATAAGCATATAAATGCTTTATTTGCAATATAACAAGATTCTTAACAATGGATATTCATCCCCATTTTACCATGGATATTATTAACTTGTAACTAGGTTTTGTTACAATACCATGGGCCAAGACTAGGGATTATCAATACCACATCCATAAACAAAAAAAATATGCTTTTGAGATATATCTAAACTGTCTACCCTCACTAATACTAAAGAGATTAATCAAGGTTTTAGTAAAATGAAAAATGAGAATACTTCTATATATAGAGTGATGTGAAATTTATATAATACGAAGTCTAAATCTATCTAAAATCTAGATCTTCTAAGGGCCAAATCTCTTTTCACTCCAAAATCTGTTTGCACCTCAAGGGATTTGATCCTCCATGGAATATGTTTAAATATTTATAATAATGTGCACAAATGAAGGGTTAATTGTATCTCAAGTTAGTTATGTATTTACCAACCAGTTAATTTATATGGAAACACTAGCTAATGTAATTTCATATGTGAATTAAGTTACTTGAATGTTAATTTTTATGGTCAAATTTCCCATCAATTAAGAGGAATAATATTTATCTCTAATTTTTTTTTTTGGGAAAAATGATTTTAAGACCATTAAATAGATTTAATTATTTATTTGAATCTTGTAACTTTCCATTTTAATTTTATAATATTTATCTTTGTGATCTTTCTCTCCAAATTTTTCCTAATAATGAACATTAGTAAGGATTTAATTCTTTACTTGAATCTTAAAAAGTTCCACTTTAATTTTATAATATTTATCTTTGTGATCTTGCTCTCCGAAGTTTTCCTAATGATGAACATTAGTAAGGGTTCGAAACATGTTGACCCTAAGCTATCAAATTTTATTTTTCTACAATAATTTTGCTTAAATCATGAATCATGATGAACCTTGGTATGAGTTCAAAACATTTTGACCCTAAGTTATCAATGTCCCTAAACTATCAATGTTATATTTTGGAAATATTTTTGTTTGAATAGTGAATAAAAAAGAGCTCCAACCTAAGGTTTGTTAAATTTATCCCCTTATTAACTTATTCCTATATATAATGATAGCAGAAGATTATAATACCATACATATATAGTTAATTTATTAATATATATTTTTCGTGGTTAAATTTAGTCTTATTTAATGAATATAGAACTTGAGAATATTACACTTTTCACCACCCAACCCCTAACTACAATCCCCAAGTCCACCCTTGAGCTAAGAAGTTATTTCCAGTGGTATAAACAAACTCTATTTATCCCTTTCATAGCTATTTCATATCTTTCTTCCATGATCAATTTTTCCTTTACTGGTGTCCCGCTTTTGTCATCGTCAACATCCATTTGCATAGGAATTTCCTTAAAATCCCACTTTTATCTCACGTGGTGGTTTATGATTATCTAAGATTAACATCTTTCCCCCTCTATTCAACTTAATGGATTTTCTCTCCTCTCCATTAAATCTTGTCTAGAATCAAGGCTTATCTCAATCTCATTTGCTACTGATATTTTTTTTCTTTCTTTGAAAAGAATATCATATATAAGTGTCTCATTTCCAAGTGCTTTCAATCACATCTATTTATTTTTCAATAAAAGTATTTTTTTACATAATAATTCCAATGTACTTCATTGTTTTTTCTCCATTTCTAATAACATAAATAAACCTGAACAAATAAACACCTTTACAACAATTAAGGGATATTACATTCTTCCCCCATTTTTAATTCACACCGTCCTCGTTGTTTACTCCCAAGTTACCTCCCTTGAGAAAATTTCTGGGTCATTCTTCTAAATCTCACCTTGTCGCTCCGATGTAGCCTCTTCGGAAGTAAAATGATTCCATTTCACTTCAACCAAAATGACAACTTGATTCTGGAGCCATATCTCTCTCCAGAGTGGGATATCGAGAGGTTCTTCTAGAAAGTATCCTTCAAGTTCCACCTGTAAAATTTTCCAATTAATTATTTGAGAGCTATCATGTACATATTTCATAAGTAATAATACATGAAAAACATTATGAACTTTAATATGATTGGGTAATGCTAATTGATAAGCTATGGTCCATTTCTGTCTAGAATTTTGAACGACTCACAAAATCGTGGTGCTAACTTTGGAAAGGTTGTTATTCTTAATGTACTTTTCCTTGGTTTTACCCTCAAATAAACATGATCCCTAATTTTTAATTTCGTGTGTGTTCTATTTTCAATTCGCATAACTTTTGTGTTAGTCCTATTTGGTTTCAATATTCTTCTGAATCCTCCATACTATCAGATGAATTCCATATTTTCTAAAGATAGAAATTATATGCCTCCTATATTTCATTCCAACAACCATCACTTTCATACCAAGTCTTTCCAATTCACTTTATTTTTTTATATGGCTCAACTCTAACACACATATACTCTTACATTTATTTTATGCTACTTTTCTGGTACATTTTTGTACATCTTAAACATGTGATTCGTGCATTTCATCTACGCATGAAATAATATCCACATGCATCCAAACAAGGTAAGTAACCTTGATATAGAATTGCAACAATACCATAGATCATTTTCCTACATTTATTCATATTTATACCAACTGACGTGGGCGTTATTCAATTCAACATTCAAAATATGGAATTGCAACTTTTCCTTTCATATTTATTTCGAAGAGAAAAAAATAATTAATGGACTACTTGCATCATTTTATCTTATGTTGTTATTTTAATACTATTGTATCAAATATACATCTATGATGCATAATTAAGTGCAAGATAACATCTATATAGGAAACTTCCATGGTTATATTTTTCCATTTTCATTTTAAGGTGGACCTAGTCAAGTCCATTCTTATGGTTCTTCGACTTATTTTCATATCCTTCCATAAAATAATAAATTTATGAGGACATAAATTAGGAATTCACACCACCAACATAGATAATTAAAGAGCATTTTGATACACTTAAGTTTCATGGTTTAAGTGAAAATTGTAATTTCCCAAACTTATAACACTCATTTTTTATTTTTATTTTTAAACATCTTATCCACTATTGTTCTTTAGATCACTCCCTTGGGTCTGTTAGGTTGCTCCATTAATTCTTATCAGGATTCTTAATTTTCTTGGTGATATCATTACACTCCACCAATTTATAGTCAAGTTTAGTTCAATATATGTCTAATTTGTGAAGTTTCTGACAAAATCACAATACTAATATGTAATCCTACAACGTTTTTATGTTTAATATTGATGCATAATCAAGGATTTCTTCACCATTTTTATGGTCTATTAAATTTCGCCTAAGAAACATCATATTTTCAGTCTTGATTTATGCTTTGGTTCATTTTACCTTATTCATTTCTATGTAAGGTTGATGTTTTATTCATTATTTAAGTACTCTCTTTCAATTCCATAGTATTTTTTTCTAGTTTCTTGGGCTGTTACAATACCAATATTACAACTATTCTAAACTTGATAGTCTGTAATTGGTCTATATACTTTATTATTTTTGTTATTACTCGGTCCATTAACCACAATTTTTAGTGATATTCTATATTATCTCACATATATACCACTTATTTAGTAGATCCTTCATATATGTGTTTACTCACATTGAATATTTCCTGAATTTGTCTATAGTGCACATTTAGTACAAGGCTTCCCCATTTCTTATGACTGACTAACCCATTTCCCCAATGTCTCTTCTTATCAACCAATTTTTTTGGTTATAAATTCTTTGTATTATATTCCATGTATACCTTTTGAAGAAAACTCAAAATAATTACTTATGAGGAAGGTTGGAATCTCATACTGCTATTTAATTTTTTTCATTATAACAGCATGGAATTATTTCGTTCAGTAGTGCTTTTGTCTTTTACGAGCAAGAATAAGATAACCATGATTTTTCTATTCACTATCCATGTTTGCTTTCTTTTGTTACTCATTGCATGAGCTTAAATATTTGCCAATAAATCTTAAAAATATGTTGGTGTACCAAATTTGGAGGAAATTCGTACATATGTTGCTTTCCATTCTGTATTTAGATCTTGTTCTCTTAAATGTATTGGGGCTATGCTCATTGATATATTCTTTAGAGAGTTCCTCATGTGGTTTTTTAAAATTTTTATGGCATTATGGTCCATGGCACCTTTAATATATTTATAATAACCACTCCATTATGAACATACAATTAAGATGCATAAATTTCTCCCATAACCAACCCATTTTTGTTTCCCAATTTAAAATGAGTATCTTTTCTTTTTAAAACATTGTTTCGAAGGAAAGATCAAATTTCTTATACATTGTGTGTACCCTATCCTATCGGATTTAATTTGTAGCTCAATGTGCTATCTAGAGAAGTGGGTTACGATGATAGTTTCATCTTCATTTCTTTTCTTGAATCATAAGACTATATGATTTTGTCTCGTAGGTAGGGAATAAAATTTTAGTAGCATCAAAGATGAGAAATTTTGTTGCATTCCAATATTATTTTCCCAACTCCTATTCACACGCAAATCAGGTAGTCTTCTAAGGTAGCCAATAATTCCATAATTATCACAATCCACTGATAAAGACTAAGTATGTTTACTACAACTCTTTTGGTATAGATTACTCCTACCACTTATTTCATAGTGGAAGAAAGGAGCAATTTTTAGAGACAACATTCCATTCACTTATATTACTAGGCTTATAATAGATCAAAGTCAAACCTGAAGTTTTAACACATAAAATAATGCCAGTCATTCTTTCTGTTAAATTTATAGAGTAATGAGTGTCTCATTCCTAAGGAACTAAGGATCACTTTGTCAATTGTTCATCAATTGTTCAGTTTAAGCGTAAGTGTGGTTGGATTAGTAATTGGTACTTAAATTTTTTTCTTTTTTTGCACTCTGGGGGGGCGACGGGGGGGGGGGGGGTGGTGTTTGGTACCTTGCTGCTTTATAGTCCACCAAAAAAAAATAGAATGGAAAAGGGGCATTACAATATAGGTTTACTTGCAAATGGGAGGTTAATTAAGTAGTGAGAAATCAATAGTGTGTTATGTCATAATCTATACACCAAGTCTCCTATCTAGGGAAATTCCTCCCATCTTCGGTTGTGAAATTAGAACTGGGTAGAAATTTCATGTGACTTTGATGGAAAAAATACCCCTATTATATTCTTTTTTTCTAGGGAATTTCAAGATCTTAGCTAAATATAGCTTTAACCCTTTCCCAAAGGTGGTTGATTTCAGGGAAATTTTCATCACAAATTTTAAATTCTAAATATTAGTTGATACAATAGAATACTATAAACTAATTTACAACTCTCATAGATAAATATCCCGAAACTTCAATCAAGTAAACCCATATTAAGGTCTATGAAAATGGCACTTGGAAATGCGAACTTTTCTACAGAGGCGAAGCATAAAATGAAGAAAAATGGAACATAACGTTTCATTTGTGTTGCGCAAAAAAAGAACATGATATTTACTTATTCGTGTATATCCTCCCACACAACATTCTACCGAACAGACAGATGATGGGTTGGTTAGAGAAAAATGAGATCGTTAGATTAACTTTGTGGGACATAAGCCGTGTGGATACAGAACAAGTGCACAATCTGGACTCCTTGAACTTTGTTGCTTCTAGATACTTCGTAAACTAGTATAATCATTGATCCAAGTGGATATCGATGGCCACCCACCTATTCCATTTGGACCCACACCATCAACTCTTGCAGTTCTCCACTTCCAACAGCTTACTATTTTTAGTAGGATTTTGGGTTCTGCATTCCCAGAGTTGTTTTGGGGCATTAATGATCTAGGTGGATATGGGTGGCCACCCACCTATTGCATTTCAACCCCCACCATCAGTTCTTTCAGTTTTCAAGTTGCAGCACAACTTACTATATTTTGCATTCTTTTCAGGTCCTAAACATCCAGAGCCATTTTGAGGCCCTAAACGATGTTTTTTGGGAAATTCAGGAGCAACATGGGTCCATGGACCATGGACCCATGTTGCTCACACCAAAAGTTTTAGTCCTCGGATAGATCTTTCTAATGAGCTATTGAGTGCATCAAACGAAGAACTAATGCCAAATTTATGTCCCCGGGAAGTTGAAGCACGAATTTGTCTAAACGGGGCCCACAGTTTTGGTGCTTCATCTTCTAGGGTTAGGTTTTTGGACAGTTCAAATTTTACATTGTTTCTCAAAAATAAATAGGCCTTCGAGCCTCATTATAACATATTTCACGGGCTGGTAGCCGACACATCTCTTCTCAAAGATAAGCGATGTCAGTACCCTTGCTCATCTATTTCCATTATGTTTGTAATAGGCCTTCAAGCCTCAATGTAACACAGTTCAGAGGACTGCATATGCCACATCTCTTCTTAGAGATACGCTACTAGCACCCTAGCTTATCTCCATTATGTTTGTAAGCTCATTTAGGTCATTCTTTTATTAATAAAATGAAGCATTATTTCGGTTGCATCTCTGTGCTTATGGTTATATGTTGTGAAAGCAGCTCCAAAAATAGAAGAAAAGAGATATCAACGCCTTCGAAATAATCCACTTCGAGGGGAAAACCTCCAATACATTACATGAATGAACAATTTTTGGATGATACAATTTACAAGACCTCCTTTGTATATATAGGAGTCCATGGGGCCATAATGTAATCCTAGTGGGCCACAATGTAATCCTAGCCGACCTAACAATAATAATTTAAGGGCACAATAACAACAAAATGGGTGTTGCAAGGGTACAATAATAATAGTAAGGGGGTTACACTAACAAGAATAAGGGGCTATACTAGTAATATAGGGACCTAACATGCCCCTCTCCTTCACAAAAGTGTTTTCCTCAATGCTTGAGTACCTTTGGGTGCTTCTGTATAAAATTCTCATCCTCCCATGTAGAATCTTCAGTGGGTAAGTTCTTCCACTTGATGAGATACTCTGAAATTGGTCGACTCCATAGCTATCGAGTTCTTGTTTTCGTGACTACTTCAGGTTCCAATATGATTTTTCCTTCCTCATCAAGTTATGGAAATATTGTTTGAACTGGAAAATTTTCACCTATAACCTTCTTTAAGCATGAAACATGGAAAACTGGATGTACTCGTGAAGAAGAAGGAAGCTCCAATTTGTATGCCATAGTACCAATCTTTTGCAACACCTTGTAAGGACCATAGTACTTTGGCGATAATTTGTTATCCTTCTTAGCTTGCTTGAGGGACATTTGTTTGTATGGTTGTAGCCGTAAAAATACCCAATCTCCTACATTAAAACTTCTCTCACTGCGATGTTGATCTGCCTGTTGTTTCATTCGATTTTGTGCCAAATTCAGGTTATCCTTTAAGAGTTGGAGAACTTCTTGCTGATGCTCGATGTGATCTTCCACTGCTTGAATCTTCGAATTTTCTCTTAAAGATGATGTGATGGATGGTGGATGATATCCATAAAGTGCCATAAATGGGGTCATTTTTGCTGCAGTATGGAAGGAAGTGTTATACCACCATTTTGCGAGAGGTAACCACTTGACCCATTGTGTTTGTTTATCAGATACAAAACAACGAAGATATCCTTCCAAACATTTATTTACTATCTCAGTTTGACCATCAGATTTAGGATGATAAGATGAGCTATGAGCTAATTGAGTACCCAAACAAGAAAATAAATTTGTCCAAAAATTTCCAGTAAAAATGGGATCTCTGTCGCTCACAATAACCCTTGGGTTTCCATGTAGCTTTTGAATTGTGTCCATAAATGTAGTAGCAACTGTACTTGCTTTAAATGGATGAGATAATACACAAAAGTGTGCATACTTGGTAAGTCTATCAACTACCACCATGATGACATTCTTTCCTTCGGACTTAGGTAAACCTGTGATAAAATCCATTGAAATCTCCTCCCAACGTTGACTTGGAATGGATAAAGGTTGTAGAAGTCCCGGAGTCTTAATTGTTTCCACTTTATTCTGCTGGCAAACCAAACATTCCGCCACAAACTTTTGAATATCAGATTTAAGGCCATCCCAAAAAAATTCTTTCTTCACCCTGTCGTAAGTTTTTAAAAATCCTGAGTGTCCTCCTAAAGGAGAAGTGTGCAATTCCAGAAGAATCTTTTGTTTTAGTTGGGAATTCTTACAAAGATATAAGCGATCTTTGTACCATAAGGAATCATTTTCCAACTAAATGTATCAGATGTACTAGGATCTTGCTGCAACTTTTGAATGAGTGTCCATACATCTTTGTCCTTCTTCCATTCATCTCTTGCTTCGGTTATCCAATCTGGTTGGATAATAGAAATGGCACAAAGCAATGCTTCCACCTCTTCATTCTTTCTTGAGAGTGCATCTGCAACAACATTAAGCTTTCCTTTTTGTATATTATTTCAAAGTCATAACCCAACATCTTTGTGACCCATTTTTGCTGCTCTTCTGAAGATAGTCTTTGTTCCAAAAAGTGTTTAAGACTATCATGATCAGTTTTTAGCTTGAAGTGTCTTCCCATTAGGTAAGTTCGCCATTTCTTTAGTGCATGCAGTATTGCTAACATTTCCTTCTCATAAATAGGTTTCTGTAAATACTTTCCTTTGATTGGACGACTTTCAAAAGCAATGGGTCTTCCTTCCTGCATTAAAACTGCACCAATTCCATTTCCTGAGGCATCTCATTCCACAATAAAGGTTTTTGTGAAGTCTGGTGTAGCTAAGACCGGTGCTAGGCACATTGCCTCTTTAAGACGTTCAAAGGCCTTAGTTGCTTCAGGAGTCCATGAAAATGCATCTTTCTTAAATAATGTTGTTAGAGGTGCTGCTATTCTCCCATAATTCTTAACAAACTTGCGATAATACCCTGCTAACCCTAGAAATCCTTGCAACTTCTTTATGGTTGTGGGGACTTTCCATTCCTTAATGGATTTAATTTTGTTAGGGTCTACTTTAACACCCTCGTGAGATACAATATGACCCAGATATTCCACCTCTTGTACTCCAAAGAAACATTTGGATGTTTTTGCATATAATTATTTCTCTTGCAATAGTTTGAGCACCCTGTCAACATGTTCAACATGATCCTTCCAAGACCTAATATAGATTAGTATATCATCAGAAAATACTAGCACAAATTTTCTAAGGAAGGGTTTGAAAATGGAATTCATCAACCCTTGAAATGTAGAAGGTGCATTGGTAAGGCCAAAAGGCATGACCAAAAATTCATAATGACCCTTATGAGTTCAAAATGATGTTTTTAGAATATCTTCAGTCTTCATTCTAATTTGATGATTTCTTGAATGAAGATCCAACTTGGTAAAATGAATTGCTCCATGTAATTCATCCAATAATTCATCAATCACAAGAATGGGAAATTTATCTTTAATGGTGAGTTTATTGAGCTCCCTATAGTCGAGACACATGTGCCATGATCCATCCTTATTGTGTACCAATACTACAGGAGCAGAGAAATAACTTTGACTAGGTTGAATTATACCCGCCTATAACATTTCTGCAATCATACGCACAATTTCGCTCTTTTGTACGTAAGGATATCTATAAGGCCTGATGTTTGGAGGAACATTTCTTGGAATCAAACGAATAGCATGATAATGATCACGAATAGGTGGGAGTCCTTTGGGAGTTTCAAACACCTTGGAATGATTGTCCAAGACTTGTTGGAGATCTACAGAAATAGATGATTTTGATGTTTGAACTTCTAGTGAGCATAATTGTGCAATTACGCCTCGTTGTTATTTCTTTAGAAGCTTTGTGATGACATTAGATCTTATTATCCTTCCTGGCTTCCCCGCGATACCCCGTAATTCGACTTCCTTTCCTTCTGAAAAAAATTTCAAAAAAAATTCTTGAAAATTAAAAGCTATCGTCCCCAAAGATTGTAACCATTGTACTCCTAGTACAACATCAGAAACTCCCATAGGAATGGAAAGCATTAGACTATTCAATATATATTCCCCCATGGTTAGCTTGATATTATGGCATTTTCTAGAGCAATTTATAGTTCCTCCATTTGCAACCATCACTTGACATTCTGGTGCTGGGTATAGGAAAAAATTTAGTTCCTTGGCTACCTTACAATGAATAAAATTATGGGTGCTACCTGAATCAATCAACACTATTACTTTTTTCTTCTTGATATGTCCTTCTATATTCAGATTTTAAGGAGTGGTAATTCCTCCCAGTGCATTACATGATATGGTCGGATTCATTTCTTCCTCTTCTAGGGCTGGTTCCTGGTGCATATCCTCTTCATATTCATTTTCTTCTTCCTCTTCACAATCTATGTAAAATAATTTCTTCTCAGCACACTTATGACCTTTAGCGTATTTTCTATCACAACTATAGCAAAGCCCTTTTTCTCTTTTTTCTTCCAATTGTTGTGGTGTCAACCTTGTAGGTTGTGGAAATCTAGGTGTAGCAACACTTCCTTCTTTATAGAATTCAGTGGTAGGCTTCCTTGTCGCCATCATTTTACATTCAACTTTTCTTGCCAACCTGAATGCTTTCTCCAATGAATCAGGTTCCAAAACGCGAACTTCATGTTGGATGTTATCCTTTAAAGTTCATATGAAGAGATCAATCTTGTGCTCCTATGGAATATCATTTACCCTTATATTCAATTTTTGGAAGTCCTTAATGTGCTGCCCCACTAAACCCTTTTGTTTGAGATTTATCAATTGGCTAAAGAAGGTGTTTCTCTTTGTATCCTCATAATGTGCTATCATTTCCTCCATAAAAATTGACCCACTGACAATTTTTTTACAGGAGAAAAGCCATTGATACCATACAAATGTATTTTGTTCTAAATGTAAAGTTGCAATGCGTACCTTTTCTGTGTTTTGCACATTATGGAGATCAAAATATTGCTCCATCCATAGTATCCATGTTACAGGATCCTTTCCATCAAACTTCCTCATATCCATTTTTGGAATATGGTGGTTCTTCCCGCCAACATTAAAGTTTATGAAATCACGATTAACATTTATTTTATTCTCATCATGAGGTTCTTCTACTATCTTTTCACCATTAGGAAACACTTCTTGCATCAAATTTCTCAAACCTTCCATGTCTGCTTTTAGATCATTCTTCATGTTTTCCATGTTGTATTTCATGTCATCCATCTTAGCTTCCATGCCAACTTCCATGAAATCCATCGTAGCTTCCATGCCTTTCTTCAAACCATCCATCTTAGTTTCCATGCCTTTCTTCAAAACTTCCATTTCATTTTTTTGTTGTTCTTTGTGAGAGCGAAATTTGTTGCATTTTCTCTTGTAATTTTGATATGTCATGTTTCCATTCTTCGTCTTCATGAGTCATAGTAGAGCCTTCTAAAGGCTTAATGGGAATTGAATTCTTTTTAGGGGCCATTTTAGAATCCAATACTGATATCTATTCTAAAATATTCCCTTGGAATCAAGTCAACTTGATTATTCAAACAAGACTTATGCAATTCGCACAAAAATACACACCTTTTACTTGCTTTTGAGAAGCTCGATATTGAAATTGAATTATCTCTGTAATTGGGGATCTTCAATATCTTAAATTCAGCCCTACAGTAGCCCTTTGAAGCTTCTTTCGAATTCCATAGGTCTAATCTAATTTGGATTCTTCAAGACAAAGTTATTTCCAATCTCCCACAATGACCCAATTTTGGACTGGTTTAGTACAGTGAACTTGTACGACTTGCCACATGTCAATATTTCGTCCTTCGGCTCTGAAATTGATAGCCAAGAAACTAAATTCTGTGTACTTTGGCCACCTTTTACATCACTTCAATCCAATTTTCAGAGAGAGAGTTATGAATATTTTCCCATGATCACTTCTTTGCGATGAAATTTTGGAGCCTGAAAAAGAACTACCTTCCACAGATCATATCTCTAAAAATATTGCAAACGAAGATCCAAAATTTTTTGACACGTTTCCTCAGTATTTTGGCTTCATACCCTAAAAATTTCTGATTCTGACCCTTCGTAGAAAAAACGTTATAGCGCAAATTCCATAATGACCTGTTTAGGAGCCTGAAAAAAAGACCTAATTTCCACAGATCATATCTCCGAAAATATTTTGGACCATGATTTGAAATTTTTTGACGATGTTCATGAGGATTTCGGCTTTGCACCCTAAAAATTTCAGCTTCTGAAGCTTCGTAGAAAAAAATTTATAGCAAAAATGCCACGATGACCTATTTGGAGCAGCGAAACCCTAGAATCCAAACCTCTGATACCAAATGTTGTGTAACCAGCTCCAAAAATAGAAGAAAAGAGATGTCAACACCTTAGAAATAAGCCACTTTGAGGGGGAAACCTCCAATACAATACATGAATGAACAATTCTTGGATGATACAATTTACAAAACCTCCTTTCTATATATATGAGTCCATGGGGCCATAATGTAATCCTAGTGGGCTACAATGTAATCCTAGCCGACCTAACAATAATAATTTAAGGGCATAATAATAACAAAATGGGGGTTAAAAGGGTAAAAGAATAACTATAATGGGGTTACACTAACAGCAATAAGGGGCTATACTAGTAATATAGGGACCTAACATTATATGTGTATCCTATTGTGTTCCTTCATAAATCTGGATCAATGTTGTGAGAGTGAGCCTGCTCTTTCTCTGTTTTTCTTTTCATGTCCCCAATGCGGTCAGGGTATAAGGAATTTAGGCTCAATCTGGTTGCACCCTTCCAAGATCAGCCCCACAAACTCCAATGACCCCCCATAGCGAAAGGAAAGAAATACGAGGGAGTAGAAGATCCTATCAAAATCTTGTTCGAGGAGGCCCTTGAGAAACAAAGGAACGCGATGATGGATAAATTTTCCCAGATCCTTCAATGACTACCCACCAACAATACATCTACATCCAGCACATTTGCCAAAAGGTCTGCGACATCCTCAACAAATCCAATACCAAGTTCAACAGAATCTCCCCCCCCCCCCCCCCCCATGGAAGAACTTAAAGCAATGGAGACCATTGCTTCCTAACAAGGGAGGAATGATCTAGGTGGATATAGATGGCCACCCACCTATTCCATTTGGACACACACCATCAACTCTTGTAGTTATCCACTTCCAGTAGCTTACTATTTTTAGCAAGTTTTCGGGTCTTGCACGCCCAGAGCCGTTTTGGGGCATTAATGATCCAAGTGGATATCAGTGGCCACCCACCTATTCCATTTGTACCCCCACCATCAGTTCTTTTAGTTTTGAAGTTGTAGCACAACTTACTATATTTAGTTGTTTTTCGGGTCCTGAACTTCCAGAGCCATTTTGAGGCACTAAATGACGTTTTTGGGGAAAATCGGAAGGAACATAGGTCCATGGATCGATGTTTGTCACACCAAAAGTTGTAGTCCTCAGATAGATATTTCAAATGAGTTTCTGAGCATGCCAAAAGGAGATTGGATGCCAAAGTTACATCCCCGGGAATTTGAAACACCAATTTTCCCAAACAAGGCCCACTGTTTTGGTGCTTCATCTCCTAGGGTTATGTTTTTGGACGTTTTGGATTTTATATTATTTCTAAACAAAAAATAGGCCTTTGAGCCTTAGTGTATCACAGTCCAGCGGCTGGTAGCCGACACATCTATTCTCAGAGAAAAGTGTTGCTAGTACCCTAGCTCATCTTTTTCCATTATGTCTATAATAGGCCTTCGAGCCTCAATGTAACACAATTTATAGGCCTGCGTATGCCACATCTCTTCTCAAAGATACGCTACCAGCACCCTAGCTTGTTTCCATTATGTTTGTAAGCTTATTTCAGTCATTCTTTTATTAATAAAATGAAGCATTATTTCCATTGCATCTTTGTGCTTATGGTTATATCTGTATTCTATTGCATTCCTACATAAATCCAGATCAATCATGGACTATTGAATAGTAACAATCAGTCGTTCCTCTACTCTTAGTTGTATCTTTTCCAGCCAAAAGGAGATTTACCCTCACATTTGTATATTGGTCTAAAAATACTTCCTAGCTTCAGAAGAATGACGTAATACATAGAAATACTAACAAAATTATTTCTCAAAGCCCAACAAATTTTAGCAACAATTATATCTCTCTGGCTACTACTATAAATATACGCAGATCCAAAAATTTATTCACCTTCTTATGTACTATGATGTGCTCATACAAAAATCTGTAGATGATCCTATGGTAGCATAACACCAATGATATGCAATCATACTTAGTTTTACAATAGAGCCCATTAGGTCAGAGTGTTGAACGTAGAGTTCTGATACCATATGTCATAACTCCCCAAGTTTTATTTTATACCTATAATTAGGTTCCATTACATACCATTTTACGAGAAAGATACTCTTATTTTTTTGTTTACGATGTGATGGTCACAATATTAATTTTACCACTCTCTACTTAATTCATTTTTTTTTTTCATTTTAAGAATTGAAAAGGATAGTAGCACCTATGTATTTACTCTCATATATGCATTTACCTTTATTCATTCTATCATATTCTCTAATAATCTCTTGTCACCATTTAGGATGTGATATTTTATGCATGGGCAGGATAGTGTCAACTTTGGATATTTGGCCATGTATTAACTGTTGGTTCATGAGGTGATAACCTTATAGGTTGTGCACCATTTAAATTATTAACCTAATTTATCTCATGGTATGACATGTTTATTACAACGAGGGTCATAGTATGGCTAAGTTCCCTTATGTGTCACGTTTATGAGTTAGCACGCATGCACCTGGGTACTGGTGAGAAAATATTTTTCCGACACGTACTCTTCACCCCTATGATCCTCAATTGGCCTTTGAAAATCCCTCAATATGGATGATTGGATTGAATTTTCATCACATTAACAGTGGTTATTCACTCCCATAAACCCTAATTCTATTCTTCCGCTTGGTCTCAGCTTTATTCAACATTTTTTTGCAGCTTGTTTCACTTGGAGCATTGGAGCTCATCTCTGTAGGGCAGTAGATGGATATGGCTTGCATTGTGGCAAAACCTCATCCCTCATGATGATGATAAGCTTTTTTTGTCTCTTTATATGAGTATTATCGAGGTGATTTTTTTATATGGTGTCACAACTCATTCATTTTCTTTGCGTTGGGTCAACAACCTCCCTTAAGGAATTAATGCCTTTTTATTTTGTCTTTGGGAGTTCACTATTGTGAGATCGAAGGTTTACTGACATGCCTTCCTTTTGAAATTACGGACACACAACATTCATGTGGTCAATAAGTCCATATTTCTGGAATTTCTTATATCACCAGGTACGTTACTCTTGTTTTTCTTTCTATAATGGCGTTGTGGGTTCTTTATTATGAGAACTCTACTTCCTAGTCTATTATAATCATATAATAGAAGAAAAGAGAGATAAACACCTTAGAAATAAGCCACTTCAAGGGGGAAACCTCCAATACATTACATAAATGAACAATTCTTGGATGATACAAATGACAAAACATATTTTCTATATATAGGAGTCCATGGGGCCACAATGTAATCCTAGCCGACCTAACAATAATAACATAAGGGCACAGTAATAAAAATATGGGGGTTACAGGGGTACAACAATAACCATAAGGGGGTTACACTAACGACAATAAGGGACTATACTAGTAATATAGGGACCTAACATGCTCCTCGCCTACAAAAAAGTGTTTTCCTCAATGCTTCAGTAGCTCCGCGTGATTCTGTATAAAATTCTCATCCTCCCATGTAGAATCTTCAGCGGGTAAGTTCTTCCATTTGATGAGATACTCTGAAATTGATCAATTTCGTAGTTGTCGAGTTCTTGTTTCCGTGACTACTTCAGGTTCCAATATGGTTTTTCTTTCTCATCAAGTTCTAGCAATATTGTTTGAACTTGAATTTTGTCCCCTATAACCTTTTCTAAGCATGAAACATGGAAAATTGGATGCACTCGTGAAGAATCAGGAAGCTCCAATTTTTATGCCATAGTACCAATCTTTTGCAAAACCTTGTAAGGACCATAGTATTTGGCGATAATTTATTATCCTTCTTAGCTTGCTTGAGGGGCATTTGTTTGTATGGTTGTAGCCATAAAAATAACCA